>CM076577.1:478912532-479512532 GCA_034641835.2 Pinus albicaulis
AAAACAGAGTTTCATGTGAAGTTCGGGGCGTAATAGGATAAATACCTGTTCTTGGAGGAAAACTGAGTTTTCACAGGTATCAGGCGATGGCAGGAGGATACTCGAACACAGGTCCGGCGGAATTTTGGAGTGAAACGAATAGAACAGTAGATTTCAGTGGAAATTTGAAATTCTTATCAGAAGGCGCTGTCGCGTTCAAATGATGAAAATGACATAAAAACACGAAAATTTGTTTTATTTCCAAAGTCAAAAAGGGGTTTGTAGTTTTTCGAGGAGTGACGTCATCGATGTACGGGCTGACGTGTGGCAGGGGTCGGGCGGTAAGCGGTTAGTCCCCGCACCGCTTATTGGCAAAGGTGGTATTGAGCGCGGGGGGAGCGATTCCATTGGATTATTGACACGTGGACGAAAGACTAGTCAAATACCACCAAGCCCCCGCGCGTTAAAGCTCTGACAAGGGACGGCTGGCAGAATTGACGTGGAGCGTCGATCGGTGGAGGGGTGATCCAACGGTGGAAAGTACTGGGAGATGGCGGGGTATTATCGTGCGGGCCCGGCGGGGTTTTAAACGCGATTTAACTTTATAAAACATCCCGGGGGGCGTCTAATAGGCGGAAAAGGTTATTAATTAGTCGTGATAACTAATTAATCCCATAGTTATAAAGGGTCGGGGTAAGTAACTTTGCGCGCGGGTATTACAGTGAAAATGTCGGGTGGGATGCCAGGTGGATGAGCCACGGTGGCACGAGGTTTTTCCGAAGTTTTAGTTTGAATTAAAACTTTGGCTTTATTTATATTTTTGGGTTAAACATATATATCGTATGTTTAAAATTTATTTTTCATATATGTTTTTATTATATGGTAATAAATAAACATTATTTAATTACCATAAGGGGCGGGACTATGATATAAGGATATATTTAACCAAAGGGCTTGTATAGTGGGTTTTTATTTGAATGCATGGGGAAATAAATACTTTGGCTAAACTTTATAATAAAGGGGTTTTTTGGATATTTATATAAAAGGAGTTATATACTTAGGATAAAGGATTTTCACTAGGGATTTAATAACTAGAGTTAAACATTAATATGACAAAGGGACAATGGAACTCAAAATACTTTGCACATCTAAGAAAGTGACAATTTGTGAAGTAAATTACAATATATCATCTTCAACACTTAAACTTAGAATAGTAAGTTATTTTGAGGGATTTTTTATGGAAGTTTTGCATGATTTTCCTAAGCAAAATAGGATTTTACTTAGGAAAAGATTGAAAGTGAATGATAATGGATAACTTCAAGTATTTAGGTCTTTTTGATCATCAGGCCGAGGGTCCGGTCCCTCCAAAAGTCAAGGAAATGCCTTGAGCCCCTTTGATCTCCAAATACCTTAGTACTTTGAGGGAAATTAGTAAAACTTTTAAGGGGAAAGTGATGAGTGAAATTAATGATTTTGACTTTGCTTGCTGTAATTTTCTAGTGTATTTCCTGCTTCAGTATTTGTGATGAAAGTAAAGGATCAAAAACATTTAGCAGCATCATTCATCAGATAAAACTTTGCAACACCATCTACCTACCCTATCTACTACTACCATTTTCTCTTCTTTATTAGGGTGCATTTGGACTTGCAAACCCTTTTCAACCTTTTATTTTTACATGATAAATCTATCTATTTCTACCCTTATTACATCTAAGGGCTCAGATTAAACTGTTGAGCACCTTTTAATAACTCTACCTATCTACTTATCTGCCAAGATTAAATTGTTTGGTCAGATATTTATTCTCTATTCTATAACATGAAATTGAAATATGAATAAGTCAAGTTTAAACAGTTTGACCCTTCATAAATTGTGGCAAAAGTTTGACAAGCTGCACACAATTACTTTATTACAGAAATGAAATAGTAGTGGCATTTGGATTTGCACACTTTCCTTGGTCTATTTTTTGTTTGGGGTTCATTTCTTTCACTTTTTTGACCATTTTATTTTTCTTACCCTTTGCTTTTTCTTTTAGGGTATACCCTCTTTACATTTTTTAAAATTTTTGATTTTTTGGTTTTTTTTCAAGAATATGGAACACCTTTGCACAAGAAAAAGGTTTGAACATATTCCATAGTTCAATCAAGACAATCATGAAAAATGACACCTATTGGTATAGGAGTCTAACACTGGCTCCACTTGGGGATGGCTTTTCCTTGTGAAAAGTCAAGAACAGCAGGTCAGTTGCCTCAAAATGTCTTCAAACTAAACCATGTAATCTCCTTCTTCCGGTAGCTTTATTGTATATATGATAGTAAAACTTCTGAAGCTTAGGGCCTTCACTTCGGGCTTCAACTCCAGTAAGTTACTATCCACTCAAAACTTAAAACTTTGTTGCCCAGTTAGGAATTTTCTGCCTTGTTCCAATCCCAAACATGAATTTGTTGTGGTTGAAAAACTTGAATTGAATATAGTCCTTTTTCTGCAACCTGAAATCTGATCTAAAACTAAAACAACACACAAAAAATTTCAAACCAACTTAATGAAGAACTAGCTGAAAATTGAAAAACTAAAAAAAATGCTCAAAATTCTGAACTTATTAGCACTCATTTACCTACTTTAATCTACTAAAAATCTTATTGAATCAGGTAATACAAAAATGCCAATGAAGCCAATCAAGTAGATGTAACAATAAATGGTTAACTTGATTGCTTATGATCAAAATTGGAAGTATGTTATGATCATGTGCCTTTATAATTAACGATAAGATGTGAAATGGCAATTGTTGATATATTTGATCCTCATAGATAAAACATGTTTGCAGATTTGAGGTAAAAATATTCTCCATATAATTTGCTATAGGATCATTAAAAGCATGATGTATGTTATTTTCTTCTAGGCCTTCAATGACTAATTGTTCAATTGAATTATGAATATTAGACCATGAACTTATTTCTTCAGTCTTGTGTTTGAAAGAATAATCATCTTCAATATGCAAGTCAAAAGATAGTACAATTTCCTCTTGCTATGGAGAAGGAAGATTTTCAAAGAATTCTTTAGGATTTCGGAAATTGTATGACTGAATTTGAGAATGCAAAAGTTTAATTTCATTTTCATAATTTTCGTAAATTATATCAAGAAGCCATTTTTTAACTTGAGGAGAACATTTTCTTGATTTAAAAAGAAGAAAGAAAGCTCTTAGAAAATCCTCATCAAACTGAAGTTTTGATAACTCATCCCTGAATTCATTTAAGATTTCATCAAATGAAAGATTTTCCACAAACCTTATCATCCAGTATCACTATTAATGCTTTGGAATATAGATTATTTGGTTGTGGAATTGCTCTGAAACTTCAAGCTATGGATCTCTGATCAACAGTGTCTTGATTGGAAATTGATATCAAAAGAGTAAGAAGAATGATGCTCAAATGTGCATGGTGATTTTATATTTACAATTTTCAAAAGAGCTAAATTAAAAACTACTCTAAGATCTTCTCTAAAATACAATATACATTGGAAAACTCTATCAATTTAGAAAGAACATAATGTCTTGGATAACAATCCAAGTTGAAAGCCCGATCTTTCCATATTGTTCTTTGAGGTTCATTCCTCCAGTGGAGTCTTGATTCTGAAATTGATTTGGAGTCGCCAGGTGGATGATTTTAACCTTTGTGTGTCTGATCCCTGTCCACCATCATAGATCAGATCTAAACCTGTAAAACAATTTTGAAGAAAAAGTTAGTTCTTCAAGAAACCAAATTTTGAATATTTTATGATTATTTTATTTTTTATGAATTTTCAAAACAACTTCTATGATTTCTTTAAGAAATTTAAGATTTTTAATTAAAATTTTCTCAAAGATTTATTAAACTAGAGAGTCTGATTGAATGTTTTGAATCCAAAGTTCAGTTTATAAGCTAAACCAGAGATAGATTGAAGCATCATTTGTTTACTATGTAGTTGCAGAGCAAAATCATTTCAAAGGCTACCTGGCTGATCTTCAGACTCTGTCTATAGCTTATAAATCAAACAATAGTATCAATAAAATGATTCAGATCCCCAGTATGGTCGCCACTATGTTATCACTCAGGTTTTCCTAGAAGTTGTATAAGAGGAAAGTATACCCGAGGTAACCACAAACCAATCTTTTAGATGCAGAATCTAGCCAATCTGCATCCAGAGAGGGCTCTCTCTTTATGATTTATCTTTGTTCTTGGAAGGTTTTAAGCTAGTTATAGATTCAAAGTTTGTTTTGGGAAAATGGTGGAATCCACAAACTAAGGGCAAGGTTGAGAGCTTTCAGTCCATTGGGCTATGGAGTCAAAGGATGGCTTTACTGGATTTCTATTCTAAACACAAGATGGTATTACAGGGCAAGATAGATAGACAGAGAACAATCCTTAAAATTTAAAGTGGATGGGATGATCTTGAAGGGATGAAAGGCAGCTAAGAATCTTTCACCATGTTCAAAAGAAAGAAATGAGATGACTACCAACAAAGAGCAATGAAGAATTCTTTATTATAGTAATCAACAATGTTTAAATTAGCAAAGCAAGAGCATTTAAGAATTCATGCTTATAACCAATTTAGAGGAAAACATTAAGAACAATCACATCTGAAATCAGAGTACAATTAAGTAAATTATGATTCAATCCTTTATGTAAATTATTCAGAAATTGACATAATGATATTATAAACTGATATAAAATTTAAGACAAAGAGTAGAAAGACTTATTGAACTGCCGTCCAACACATGAATCCTGCAAAAAGTCCTGAAGCTTCAAATCGTCATCCAGTAAGCCACGAATAAACTTCTCCAAAATGATTTTATTCCGAAAATCTCAATGTTACAACAAAGTAATAGAATCCACCCCAAATGCTTCCAAGAGTGGAGTATTTATACAAATTCTAAACTAAAATATCTTGAAACAAATATCAAAATTGGTTCACAAATCTCTCCAACTGTTTACATAAATAGAACTTAATTAAAGGACACTCAAACTAATGCATATATTTGGCACTATTTTGTATGGATAGGTGATGACAAAGAGGAGAATTCGAATTTGATCCAACTCTTAGTTGATGATGAGGCATCCAAGTCACTAACTGCTTCCTTTTTTTGTGAATTCTGCTCCAACAATTCTGCAAACTTTGGGTCCAATGATACCTTGTTATTTCTCAATCCGTAATAGATATGTAAAAAGTGAAAGAGGTTATTGTAGATAAATATGTTGGTGAGATAAACCTCTCACTTCTTCTAAATTTCTCTCCGCTGTGCGCAATAGGTTTAAAAGATGTGTACCGTAGTTTTACAGAGTATGAAATAAATTTCTCTAACGATGTGTAATGTATCTCTTAGCCCTTGAAATCATCGTGGAAAAAATAAGATAGGTTTTTGTAGATGGGTCATTTAGGAACAAAAACCTCTTCCGTTTTGTAAAATGGATTTTCAATTGGCCACAATATTCTCTGCAAAATGATGACTTAACTGGTATTTTCTGCAAAAAGTGTTTTCCATCATTGTTTAATATTTCAAAAACCATAATAGCTGTTAGAAACGTGAGAGAGGTTTTTGTAGATAATCCTCTTAAGAACGTAAACCTCCTTCAGTTTTGTAAAATTCATCTTGGATTGATCACAATAGTTTCTGCAAAACTATGACTAAAATATGCAATTTCTGCAAAAATGTTCTTTCTTGTTATGTTTTTCATCTTTTTACTTTCTTGCTCTTTTGATTGTTTTACTTTCACTTTAGACAAACCTCCCTATTGGTGAAAGTATTCTCATCTCTTTTTACCATTTTACTGCCTTCTGTATTTACTTTTACTGTTTACCTTTGACTGCTCTGTAACTTCATTTTAACTTTCACCCTGACTTTTACCTGATACACTTTAACCACTGATACTCTTTAGCTGTTATGCTTTCTAACCTCTGTTTGAATAGATTTGATAACAATCTTGGAGTAAACAAATCTTATGACTAGTATTAAGACTTTTTATCCAAGTATGTGATCTTCTGATCACCTCTTCGAGTAGATTTTTCAAGCAATTCCCCAATGGACAAGGGAGTGAGGTTTTGACCAGGTTCAAAATGGAGCATTGCATTGATGGCTTGGGGAGTAATGGGGAAAAGAACACTCTAGTCAGGGGACATTACTGCTCTTTGAGTTGGATCATAGTTAGAATGGCAGTAGTGGATAATTTCTGGGAAATTAATGACTGAGGGGATGAGGTACCTTGGGAGATTGGATTCCCACAGTCCAATGACATCTTGCCCCTTTGAATAATCGTCTCTGCAGCGACAAAAACTCAGAAGGGGACTTTCATCAAAATGCAAGTCTTTAATCTGGAAATCTCTATCCACTAAGGGTAAATACTCTAATTCTCTGTGAGGGGCATTCAGTGGGGTCACATTCAGGGCTGCTGGAGCTTCCATTTTGGTTCTTGTGGATTCAAAACGGAAATTCCTGGGTTTTCTTCACAGGTCGGGCGCGTTTTCGATTTTAATGATGAAATTGGCACAATTGCCGGTTCTGGGGAACAATTTATACCGTAAACCTTGTGAATGATCTTAGGAACAAGATTTAAACATCGATTCGGCCGAAAAACAAGGAAACAACAGTTTCATGAAGTTCGTGCGTAATAGGACAACACTGTTTGGAGCGGGAAAACCGAGTTTTCGACAGTATCAAAGTATGGCGGTGGGAGGATGCTTGAACACAGGTCTGGCGGAATTCTGGAGAGATTTATGGGAAGAATGAATTATGGGAGACCAAAATATAACTGACCTAGGGTTTCCCTTGGCATCAAGCTTTTTCACAGGGAAAGGGAGCTTTTCTGATTGATAGAAGATAATGAGATGATAAATAACTGAGGAATATTTAAAAACTTTCTCATCATCTAGCCTCATGAACTGATCATGGATCTTATTGGCTATGAAGGAGGCAAAGTCATATTTAACTTCAGGAGGTTGCCCAGGAGTAAAGATAGACAAAAAAACTAGGGTTATCTCATCAACATATTCACTGGTATTGAAACCCAAGACAAAAGATATCATATTTAGGATGAGCCTTCCCAACTTAGTGAAATAATAAAAACCATAGGGAGGAAGTCCCTTAGGCTGATGTTCAGGCAACATGAAATTTTGGCAAATGGACTTCAATTTTTCTGGGGTCAATTGATTAGACTTTTCAATCAGTGCTTCTATAGACAAAGGTGCTAGTTCTTGATCTGGTTCAAAATGTAGCATTGCATTGATAGCCTGGGGAGTAATGTGGAAAAGAACACTCTGGTCAAGGGATATTACAGCTGTCTGAGTAGGATCATAGTTAGAATGGCAATAGTGGATAATTTCTGGGAAAGAAATGACTGAGGGGATGAGATATCTCGGGAGATTGGATTCCCACAACCCAATGAGATCTTGCCCCTTCGAGTACTTGTCTCTGCAGCGACAATAACTCAGAAGGGGGCTTTCATCAAAATGCAAGTCTTTAATCTAAAAATCTTTATCTACTAAAGGCAAATATTCTAACTCTCTGTGGGGGGCATTTAATGGAGTCACATTCAGGGCTGCCGGGGCTTCCATTTTGGTTCTTGTGGATTCAAAACGGAATTTTCTGGGTTTTCTTCATAGGCCGGGCGTGATTTCAATTTAAATGAAGGAAATTAACACAATTGCAGGTTTGGGGGGAACAATTCACAGTTTAAAACCTCAGAGAATGATCTCAGTGATAAGATTTAATCACTAATCCAGTGGAAAACAAGGAAAACAGACTTTCTTTTGAAGTTCGAAGCGCTATAGGATAAATACCTGTTCTTGGAGGAAAGCTGGATTTTAACAGGTATCAGGCGGTAGTAGGAGGATGCTTGAACACAGGTCTGGCGGAATTCTGGAGCAAAATCGAATGGAACAGTGGATTTTAGTGAAAATTCGAATTTCTTAGCGGAAAGCACAGTCGCGTTCAAATGATGAAATGACATAAAAACGCGAAAATTTGTTTTATTTCCAAAGTCAAAAGAGGGGTTTTTAGTTTTTCGAGGAGTGACGTCACTTTATTACGGGCTGACGTGGGGCAGGCGGGCCGGGCGGTAAGCGGTTAGTCCCTGCACCGCTTATGGACAAAGGTGGTTTTTTACGAGTGGGCAGTGATTCCATTGGAGTATCGACACGTGGACGGAGGACTAGTCAAATAAAACCAACCCCCCACGCGATAATGCTCTAACATTGGATGGCTAGCGGAATGAGTATTAGCCTTAGATTTGTGGAGGGGCGATCCAACGGTTGAAAGGACGGAGAGATAGTGGGGTGGTTATCGCGCGGGCCTGGCATAATTAACATTTAATTAATCATCCCGGGTGGCACATGATTGGCGAAGAAAAGGTTATTAATTAGTTCTGATAACTAATTAATCCCATAATTATAATGAAAAAAGGGGTCGCGGCGAGGTTTCGTTGGGCGCGGTATTAAAGTTAAAGTGTCGGGTGGGATGCCAGGTGGATGAGCCACGTTGGCATGGGGTTTTTCCAAAGTTTTGGTTTAAAAAGTAAAACTTCGGGTTTGATCCTTTTTTTTTGTGTTAAACATATAGAATTATATGTTTAAATGTTGTTTTAATATTTATTATTATATGGTAATAAATAAACATTATTTAATTACCATAAGGGGCGGGAGTATTATATAACAATAAATTTAACCAAAGGGCTTGTATAGTGGGTTTTTATTTGAATGCACGGGGAAATAAATACTTTGGCTAAACTTTATAATAGATGGGTTTTTTGGGATATGTATGTAAAAGGAGTTATATACTTAGGACAAGGCATTTTCACTAGGGATTTAGTAAATAGAGTTAAATGTAAATATGACAAAGGGACAAGGCAACTCAAAAAACTTTGCACATCTAAGAAAGTGACTATTTCTGAAGTAAATTGCAATATCTCATCTTCAACACTTAAACTTAGAATAGTAAGTTATTTTGAGGGATTTTTATGGAATTTTGCATAATTTTCCTAAGCAAAATGAGATTTTACTTAGGAAAAGGCTAAAGATGAAAGATTATAATGATGAATTATCTCAAGTACTTAGGTATTTTTGATCATTAGGCTGAGGGTCCGGTCCCTCCAAAAGTCAAGGAAATGCCTTGAGCCCCTTTGATCTCCAAATACCTTAGTACTTTGGGGGAAATTAGTAAAAATTTGAAGGGGAAAGTGATGAGGGAAGTTAATGGTTTTGACTTTGCTTGCTGTGATTTTTCAGTGTATTTCCTGCTTCAGTGTTTGTGATGAAAGTAAAGGATCAAAAACATTTAGCAGCATCATTCATCAGATAAAACTTTGTAACACCATCTACCTACCCTATCTACTTGACACTACCATTTTCTCTTCTCTATTAGGGTGCATTTAGACTTGCAAACCCTTATCAATCTTTTTTTCTTTTTACAAGGCAAATCTATCTAATTCTACCCTTATTACATCCAAGGGCTCAGATTAAACTGTTGAGCACCTCTTATTAACTCTACCTATCTACTTATCTGCCAAGATTAAACTGTTTGGTCAGATATTTATTCTCTATTCTAAAACATGAAATTGAAACATGAATGAGTCAAGTTTATGCAGTTTGACTCTTCATAAATTGTGGCAAAAGTTTGACAAGCTGCACACAATTACTTATTTACAAAAAATGAAATAGTAGTGGCATTTGGATTTGCACACTTTCCTTGGTCTATTTTTGTTTGGGGTTCATTTATTTCACTTTTTTGACCAATTTATTTTTCTTACCCTTTGATTTTTGTTTTAGGGTATACCCTCTTTACATTTTTTAAATTTCTTGATTTTTTGTTTTTTCAAGAATATGGAACACCTTTGCTCAAGAAAAAGGTTTGAACATATTCCATAGTTCAATCAAGACAATCATGAAAAATGACCTAGTTGAAAATCTTCTGCTTTAGTTCTTTTATCAAACATTTTCTTTAGCTTTTCCTGCAAGACTTGTGATCTTTGGTATACCTCTTCCCTGGTTTTTTGCAGGTGGATTGTTTGATTAATTCTTCTTTGAATGTCATTTGGCTCCACTTGAGCCTCCTGAAGTAATTTCATAACAGGAATTCCTAAAGATGATGGGAATCTTGCTTCAAGGCCATAAACTAACTCATATGGACTAGTCCCAATTTATTCCTTAGTTGTAAGTCTGTCTGCCCACAATGCATTGGTCAGTTTCTTGTGCCAATTCTTTTTGTTTTCTTCCAATAACTTTTTTATAATATTGATAAGGCTTTTATTGGAGGATTCTGCTAGTCCATTGCCCTGAGGGTAATAAGCTGTTGAATGGCCTAAAGTAATATGATATTTACTACAGAAACTAATCATTTTATTTGACTTAAATGCAGTAGCATTATTTGTTATAATTTTTTCTGGACAGCCAAATCTTGAAAGTATGTTGGTTTCTAAAAACCCTACAATCACAGAATCATTGGACTGTCTGCATGGGATAGCTTCAATCCATTTAGTGAAGTAGTCTGTGGCAGTTAAAATCCATCTGTGTTGTCCTGAAGAAGGGGGATGAATTTCTCCAATAAAATCTAATCCCCATTGTTGAAAAGGTCTTTCTGTGGAAATTGGTTTTAATGGCAGGGGTAACAACTTTCTTTTACCCTCAAATATCTGACACTTATGACAAGTTGTTACAAATTTCTTAACATCAGAAAATAAAGTTGGCCAGTAAAAACCAGCCCTTAAGATTTTGTCTGCAGTTGATTTCCAGTAGAGATGTCCTCCACAATCCCCTACATGAAATTCATTAAGCACTTTATCAGTTTCATCTTTTAATAGACAATTCAACAAGATTCCTTCATGATTTTTCCAAAATAGAGTGCTATCTAGAATACAATATTTCAAAGATGTCATTTTTAAAAAACTTCTTTTCGTTCTGGACAACCCTGGAGGAGCTTGCAGGTTTAATAAAACATGAATTATATCAGTGTACCAGGGTGAATCTAAGAAAGCTTGACTGATCTGTGGAGTCGCCATCTCCTGATTGTCATCCAGTTCGTTAATGTCTAAGGCTTGGCAATTAGTTTCAGTCATTAGTTGAGCTAAACCTTGGCCTTTTATGAGTTTTGTTGGCTTAATCTCAATATCATATTCTAAAATGGTAGCTATCCATTTACCTCGTTTACCTTCAATGCCATCTTGAGTCAAAATATCTTTAACTACTGCATTAGGCACATAAGCTATCACATGAGAATATAATATGTAAACCCTGAAATCTTTAATTGCTTTTACCAATGCAAAAGCATGTTTTTCCATAATATTGTATTTTAGAGATGCATCCCTAAGTGCTTTACTAAAAAATGCTATTGGTTTTTCACATCCTTGGTCATCTTTTTGAAGTAAAACAACTGCAACTGTATGTTCAGAAGCAAATGAAAAAATAATAAAATATCTGTCAAATTTAGGACTGGTCAGAACTGGTGTTCTTGTTAAAGCCATTTTAATTTCTTCGAACGATTGTTTGGCTTCTACAGTCCAGTCAATGCTTGAATCTTTCCTCAACATGTTAATTAGTAATCTAAGTAACTCTGCTAAATTAGAAATAAACCTTCTTAAGAAATTAATCTTTCCTATAAATGCTTGCAACTCTTTTATGTTTCTGGGGTGGGGTATTTGCAAAATTGCTTGAATTCTTTCTGGATCAATCCTAATGCCATCTTTAGAAATAATATGACCTAAAAGATTTCCTTCTTCCAAACCAAACAATGACTTCTTAGGGTTTAAAGAAATCCCATATTTTCTGCACTTTATAAATACTTGCCTTAGGTGATCTAAATGTTCTTGATCTGTTTTAGAAAAAACAGTCAAATCATCTAGGTAAATAACCAGAAAATCATGTATCTCTTTAGCAAAAGCAATATCCATTGCTCTTTGAAATGTAGCTCCTGCATTCTTTAGCCCAAATGGCATTTTGACATATTTAAACGTACCCCATGGTGTAGTGAATGTTGTTTTATCCTGATCATCAGGATGAACCAGAATCTGGTTGTACCCTGAAAATCCATCCAGTAGTGATATTCTCGAAGATCCTACTACCCTTTGCAAAATGTGGTCCATTTTCGGCAGAGGATAGTTGTCTTTTAAAGAAACTTTATTCAAATTTCTTAAGTCGACACACAGTCTAATTTCTCCAGTCTTCTTTCTTGTTGGTACCAGGTTAGAAACCCATTCTGAGAATTTGATAGGAGCTATAATCCCTGCTTCAAACATCCTTTTGATTTCCTTTTCAATTGAGGGTAATAAAACAAGATTTATTCTTCTAAGCTTTTGTTTAAAAGGTCTCTGGTATGGTTTCAAAGGTATAGTGTGTTGAATGATGGATGTATCATAAGATTTGAGATCTTCATAACTCCAGGCAAAAACATCCTGGAATTATTTCAATAGTTCAATATATTTGACCTTTTGATCTTGTGGAAGAGATTTGGACAACTTAACTATTTTAGGATTTTCTGGGGTCCCTAAGTTGCATTCTTCCATATCAGCCTTAACAGGTTCCATTTTAGGTCTAAATGGAATATCATTTGAGTCAAACAGATCTTCCAAAGGAGTTAATCCTTTGGGCAAATGATTATCTTTCAAATTAATTATTTATGTCTCATCTTCTATGATCTCATCAGATTCTATGTGTTTCAAATTCTGCATGTCTTTTTCTATGAATGTGGTTGGGTGCAACATATGAATTTCATTTTCTCTTGAAATTTTTATTTTTTGTTCTTTTTCTTGATCAAATTCATCAATAGTTATATCTTCATCTATATTACAGTTAGAAAACTCATTTTGAAGTGTCAAAAAATTATTGATTTGATTGTTATTAACAAATACTTGCCAATTCAAAAGATTGTCTGGTATAGCAGGCCTATGCCTAATCTCAGCTGAAAACTGATGATTAGGGTCGAAAGGTAACTTGCAAGTGCTAGCAAACATTGCTAAACTGTGAGCATGCAAATTTTGTTTCCTGGGAATCTTGGCAAGTTGAGCTTGTAAAAATGTGTTGAGAATCTCTACAACTGTCTCTCTGTATTGTTTCAGTCTCATGTCTTTTGTTGAACATTCTCCTTTAATCTGTTGAATGATTAATTCGGAATCTCCTATGATTGATACCCTAATAGCTCCTAACTTCTTGACATGTTTAAGCCCTAATAAAAGAGCTTCGTACTCTGCCATGTTGTTAGTGCATTTGAAATTCAACCTATAAGCATGACCCTCTGCATAATTATTCTCAACATTATGTAACCAAATCCCAGCTCCTGCCCCTAGTCTGTTTACTGAGCCATCAAACTCTAAATGCCATAGAATTTCATGTTCATAATCTTCATCAATTGTTTTAAAGTGTTTCTTGACAGGAGCTAGTTGTTTAGTTTCTTCGGGTATTTCTTGATCATCTGGTGTTTCTTTGTTTTCAGAGATTTCTTCAATTTTAACAGTGGTTTTGTTTATGGTTTCCAATTCTGGAGCTTCTATTTCAGTAGGGAGATCTAACTCAGCATTGTATAAAATAAAAGAATCCATATCAGAATGTACAGAGTAAACAGGGAAGTTTTCAGGCTTCTCATGGCTACTGACTAAGTACTTCATCAAGGTTTCTCTATATAATCTTTTAGGCTGACCGAATACTGAAATAGTTGCATATGACATGTCTAGTTGAATAGACCCTCCAAGTTTAGCACCCCAGGATCTAGACAATAACATACCATATTTAGGAGGGATATCAGCCACTACTATATCCATCAAAACAGATTTAGCAGGGTACTGAACTAAAGTAACACACAAATCTTTAATCAAACCTAAACATTTTACCTGACTAGAATCAAATGAAAACAGATCTTTGTACGGTCTGGTAATATCTAGATTTAATCTTTCCATTACTGCTTTTGGCATCAAATTGTGAGATGCTCCAGAATAAAGCATTGCATTATGGAGTATCTTGTCATGAACATTCAGGCTTACATAAAACAGAGGAGTTCCTCCACTTTCTGGTTTGCCATTAACCTCAGGGCCAAAAACAAGTTTGGGTTGATCATCAAGAATGTTTACTGAATCATCCAAACCAGTAATGTTAATGTTTAGGGACTTGGTAATATGACTTCTATAGACATCATGTTTAGCCAATTCTGATAAAGGAACAGCTATCTTTAGTTTGCCTATTTCAGCCTCTAGATTGAAAGGTTTTTCTGTTTGAGTTTTAGTGTTTTGCACAGTTGGGTTTTCTCTATTTTTTGGGTCTTCAATGTTTTTCTCTTTTTCATGAATGAAGTTTTGTTTTGAAGATGTTTCTGGACTAACCTCTACTGATTCTTCTACGTCTCCTATAGGAGGAAAAGTATTAGACTGTTGTTTGTTGTTTGGTTGGTTGTCAGAGACATCTTCAATTATTGGATTTGAAGGGTTGGGAGTTATTCTAGACAAAATTTGTACTTGGGGACTATTTTGTACAGGGGGAATGTTGACTTTACCTTTGACATTTTGTTTTGCAGTTTTCTGTTTGCTATTCTCTGGCACGTCAATCCGTCTACTTCTCAAGTTGTACTGTTTATGGACCTCATAAATTGTTGTGTTATAGCCTTCCTTAAAATCAAAAGTCTCACCTGAATGAGTTTGGAATGTTTCAAGGATGTGATTCTCTTGATCATCTTGGGACAGGAAGACTTCTGGTTCATTTTTGTCATCTGTTACATTGTTTATTTCTACATCTTCTGTAGGTTCTTTAGAAGTTGAACCTTCAACGAAGTTTTCTTGGAAAGGTGGCCTAATGTTCTGGTCAGGAACATTCTTTCCACTATTTTGATTCAGATTCCTCCTAAAGTTTGGGTTTCTTGCAACATTCTGATTTTCACTAGAAGACTTTCTTTCAATGGTTTCCACTTTGTCTCCTAATCTTTCCATACCTTTAATGATTACATCTAGCTTCTTTTCAAAAGTTGAAGGTTCTTCATTCATAGGCATTCTTCTTTCTGCCCTAGCTCTGGCTCGTTTTTCTATCAGATTTGCTTCTACCCTCACCACTATGCTTTGCATTTCCTCTAGTGTTTGAGGAGCCCTTTCCCTGAGGGAATAAGCTATGTCAGAATCAAAACCGTCTGGAAATTTAACCAATACAGAGTCAGGTGGGGGTCTTAGGTTTTGAGGAACTGCATTATATGCTTCATTGAATCTTATGATGTAATCTTGTACGGTTTCGTTAGGTCTTCTTCTTAATTTCTCAAATTCTGATAGGATCTGATGAGGATCCTTTTTCTTCTCCCATCTGTTCAAAAATGCCCTATATAAAGCTTCTAAATCAGTAATACTGTTCGGGGCAAGGGCCCTAAACCAAGTGCTAACTTCTCCAGTAAGACTCTGAACGAAAATTCTCATTCGGATATTATCAGTATCAATCTCGTAAAACTCAAAGTAATCAGTCATCCTTTTGGTGTGTTGTTGAGCTGTGCAAGTACCTGATCCATCAAAAGGTGTGATCTTACTTTGATAATCTTGAGGTAAAGCTGGAGGGTTGGCTGGTAACTGTAAAGGGGCATATCGATTAGCCATTGGAAGATAAAGTGGGGTAATAGGAGTTGCTGGTCTGGCAAGAGGGGATGGAGGAGTAGAAGGGGTGACAGGTGTTTGAAAAGCTTGAGAAAAAGTGACTGAACTTGGAGATGCTTCAGTAATCACAGAGATGTTTGAACTTTCTTCAAAGGTTTGGTCAGTCTGAATAGAGTTATGTAATTCTCTATCAAGATGATGCGAAACAAATCTGTATTGCAAATCTTCAAAGAACAATGGATCTGGAACTAATCTGGATAATTTAGTTTTAGAAAAATTCACAAATAAAGATGTTTCAAATCGTGCATCAAAAGGAATGTCATCAATATATATAATTTTCACAAGACAAGATGCAGATCTAGAAAGTGGTCTAGAACTTCCTGAACTCTCCTGACTTCCTCTTTCAGAACTTTCTTGACTTCCTTGTCTTCTAAGAATCCTAGGAATCAGATTCGGATTTTCAAATATTGGTGGTGGATTAGGGTCAGGGTTTGACCTAGTATGTCGAATCCTTTCTGAAGCCAGTTTTCCTAGACTATGTGTTTTTTGGATTTTTTGATTTTAATTGAAAGAATAAATACAACTTCTACAAATTCTTCAAGAAATAATGATGTATGATTAAAATTTTCTCAAAGATATGTTAAACTAGAGAATCTGATTGAATATTTTGAAACTAAGGTTCAGTATATAAGCTAAATCAGAGATAGACTGAAGCAGCATTTATTTACTTTTGCAATTGCAGAGCAAAAGCAATTTCAAAGGCTACCTGGCTGATCTTCAGACTCTGTCTATAGCTTATAAATCAAACAATAATATCAATAAAATGATTCAGTTCCCCAGTATGGTCGCCACTATGTTATCACTCAGGTTTTCCTTGAAGTTGTGGAAAAGGAAAGTATATCCGAGGTAACCACAAACCAACCTTCAGATGCAGAATCTAGCCAATCTGCATCCAGAGAGGGCTCTCTCTTTATGATTTATCTTTTTTTCTTAGAAGGTTTTAGGCTAGGTATAGATCCAAGAGTTTGTTTTGGAAAATGGTGGAATCCACAAAACTAAGGGCAAGGTTGAGGGCTTTCAGTCCATTGGGCTATGGAGTCAAAGGATGGCTTTACTGGATTTCTATTCTACGCACAAGATGGCTTTACAAGGAAAGATAGCTAGACAGAGAACAATCCTTAAAATTTAAAGTGGATGGGATGATTTTGAAGGGATGAAAGGCAGCTAAGAATCTTTCACCATGTTCAAAAAAGAGAAATGAGATGACTACAAACAAAGAGAAATGAAGAATTCTTTATTATAGTAATCAACAATGTTTAAATTAGCAAAGCAAGAGCATTTAAGAATTCATGCTTATAACTAATTCAGAGGAAAACATTAAGAACAATCACATCTGAAATCAGAGTACAATTAAGTAAATTCTGATTCAATCCTTTATGTAAATTATTCAAAAATGCACATAATGATATTATAAACTGATAAAAAACTTAAGACAAAGGGTAGAAAGACTTATTGAACTGCAGTCCAACACATGAATCCTGCAAAAAGTCATGTACTTCAAATCGTCATCCAGTAAGCCACGAATAAATTTCTCCAAAATGCTTTTATTCCGAAAATCTCAATGTTACAACAGAGTAATAGAATCCACCCTCAATACTTTCAATGAGGGTTTATTTATACAAGAAAAACTTGAAAAAATCTCACACTAACTTAGCCCATAATCTAGGGTGACTAAGGAGTGATTTACAAATAAACAGAAGACAAATGGTCTCGTAGATAGAATAATAAGTAACTGCTGATGTGTTGTTTCCTTTCTTTATGGATGTGCTGGAGGTAAGTGCTGGAAAAGGGCTTGTTGCTGTCTTCTGGAGTAATTTCTTTGCTTGTTTGATACTCTTTGTCTTTACGGATACTCTTTAACTTGTGTAACTGATACTCTTTCATCTGTACTCATTTTTACCATTTACCTGATAGTAAAGATAAATTCTCATCCTGAAAATAACTTTTATAGAATTTCTAATAAGTCTCTCCACCATGAATCATCTGGTATCACAGTCCTTTTGAGTTTTCTCAATGTCTCATCTGCTTCTGTGAGTTTGTAAAAGGTGGGCTCATTAGGAAATAGATACTTTATTTCATGTTTCAAATGAAATAAATTCCTCACTCTATCATAGATATTTCTCCCTGTTGGTAATGTTGATTGTGGTAAACTAGGAGAACAAGCAGCTGTATTTTGAGCATGAGCATTTATTTTCTTTATATAGGTTTCCAAGTCCATTATTTGATCCTCTGAGAGCATAGGACTTGGTAACCCACTGTCCAACAAAGCTTGAAATTTTTCTCTGAAAATATTGATATCAACCAAAATATCTGTGCACTTCCTTTCTAAATTCTGCATGAAAGTTCTTTTGATGAAAACTCTCTTTATTTCCAAAACTGTGCCGGTCCTGTCCTCAATCCCTAAAACTGCAAGCTGTTGTTTTGTCCGGGTGTTCAAAAATTGAATAAGCTGATTGGCCTGCTCAGGCCTGCCTCTTAATTCATTTCTGGTTCTGTTTATTTCTTCTTGGGCTATTTTAATCAAATCATTTTGTTCAAAAATAGCTTGAATAGAGGGCCAAATGCCCTTTATTAACTCAATGATATTACCCCAAAGAATTTCATTTATTTCCTTTAAAGGCTTTTCCAATGAAAGATATTTTTCCAAAGCCTGAACCAATTTTTCTAATCTTTTTATTTCCCTGGTGTTATCAGCAACTGTCTTCTTAGATGTATCATATTTCTCCTCCAATTTCACTAATTGAAATTTCGTGGTTTGAAGTTCTGTGACCCTTAGTTGTAGACTTTCCATTTGTTTTATTAACTCATCAGAACTCAAACCAGAAGTGTTTACCTGGGATGGCTGTGTTTGCTGACCTGTTGTTGTAGTACCTGTGGTTGATGTCGGTCTGATAGTTTCCTGTTCCTGCAAAGCTTGTTCCAATTCTTTCTCTGTTTCACTTAGTCGCTCAGTCATATTTAGGAGCAACTCCATTATTTCTTCCTGTGAATTCCCCTTTAGAACTTCTTGGGTCTGAGGGTGCCTTGAGGCTGGCAATTTTAGCTGCTTTCTCAGTGCAGCTATGTCATCATCTTTCTTCTTTATTAATGCCTCAATGCTTTTAATATCTTTGGGGTTGTGCCCCAAACCAATAATTATGTCTTCTAAAGACTTTATTCTGTTATCTTTGGCCTGTGAAGAGGCCTTCTCAATTTGCAATTGTGCAGTTGTGTTATTCAAAGAATCCTGCAGCGTTATAGCTGCCATGGCCTTATTGGTAAGAGTGGAATAGACCATTTCCCCAGTTTGTCTGTGTAGCTCTATCTGGTCCAGAGGATGAATATCCTTTGCCAGAACCTCAAAATTTGTCCTGATGTAGTCAGCTGCAGTAATGGGTTTTGGCACCTTTGACTTAAAGTGACTCATTATCATTTTGCCTTGTGACATGTCAAATGCTGACATTAGCCTTTCTTGATTATGGGGAGCCATTTTCATATATTGATCATATACCTTCATTTTTAATTTATCATTCTTTGCTTTAATATTAATGAAGGTTCTTTTAATATCTCCTGTGTCTGTCTTTGGTGGTCTGAAAGAGGATACCTCAGTACTTAATTGCTTTTGTAAAGCTTTTCCTTTCTGTCCTGTGTTTGTTTCACTAACTGTGCCAGTTAGTTGACTGTCTTCCCTTCCATCATCAAACACTTCATCTATGATTTCCACATCTGGAAGTGGATCTGATTTATGTTTTTTAGCTTGATGTACCTGTGAGGTTTCTTTTGGAGGAGTGGTGTCTGGAACCTGCCTTTTCTTTCCTATTTCCACATTTGATGGAGTTTGCAACTCTAGAACTTGTGTGTGCTTTGCCTGAGTGGGAGAAACCTGTGATTGTTCAGGTGCTTTGGAAGTTTGTGGTTTCTCTGTCATGACTAAAGTTTCAATCACCTGTAATGCAGGTTCCTTTCCTTTGCCTTTTGTCTCTGTTGCCACTGGTGGACTGCCTTCGTGCAATCTCTGCTGTGGATTTGCTGCAGAAGATGTGCCAATTTGGGGTACCTGCACTTGACCACAAGATTCTAGGTCATACTTCTTCTGAAGATCTTTCATAATTTTATTCATTTTTTCTTCTGCACTTTCTTCTTCAACAAGTGTTTTTTCCACCCATTCATCTTGGTTAGCATATTGCTCTATATCAGGAATCTTGTGGTGGATATAAGGGGAATATTTGTTCTTTAATCTTTTTTCACAGATGAAACCAAATGGGTCATAAGGAACCCAACGAAAACTTCTTTGAAATTTGCAGCGGTTTTGTAATATATCCTCTGCATCTCGCTCAGCCTCTCTAGAATTGCAGATGTAGGGACCTAATTGGCTTTTAATCCGGAGTTGAGCTTTCTTTTTCACACTACAAAAATGGATCACATCTAAATTATTCATTTGCCTGAAATATTCCAAGGCAAACAGTCTCATGGGTACATACTGTGGTAACTTGAATGGATGTAATTCACATCCATAGATTCTGATGACTATATGGTTTTGATACAAATACCAATCCCCAACTTTATAGGTCCTTGAAAGTTGCAAGGTCTTCTTTATTTCATTACTGAGTCTTGGGGGAGGAATCTCTGTCAACAATGTAGTTGCAGGATATACAAAAAGATCTATAAACTCAGAATAGGAATAGGGAGACTCATAAGAATGAATTATGGGAGACCAAAATATAACTGACCTTTGGTTTCCCTTGGCATCAAGTTTTTGAACAGGGAAAGGGAACTTTTCTGACTGATAGTAGATAATGAGATGATAGATGACTGAGGAATATTTAAAAACTTTTTCATCATCTAGCCTCATGAATTGATCATGGATCCTTTTGGCTATGAAGGAGGCAAAGTCATATTTAATCTCAAGAGGTTGCCCAGGAGTAAAAATGGATAGCAAAACCAAGGTTATCTCATCAACATATTCACTGGTGTTGAAGCCCAAGACAAAAGATATCATATTGAGGATGAGTCTTCCCAATTGATTGAAATAATAAAAACCATAGGGAGGAGGTCCCTTAGGTTGGTGTTCAGGCAACATGAAATTATGGCAAATGGACTCTAATTTCTCTAGGGTCAACTTATTAGACTTCTCAATCAAATCTTCCATGGATAGAGGTGCCAATTCTTGGTCAGGTTCAAAGTGTAGCATTTCATTGATGGCCTGGGGAGTAATGGGGAATAGAACACTTTGGTCAGGGGATATCACAGCTCTTTGAGGTGGATCATAGCTTGAATGGAAATAGTGGATAATTTCTGGGAAATTAATGACTGAGGGGATGAGGTACCTTGGGAGATTGGATTCTCACAGTCCAATGACATCTTGCCCCTTTGAATAATCGTCTCTGCAGCGACAAAAACTCAGAAGGGGGCTTTCATCAAAATGCAAGTCTTTAATCTGAAAATATCTATCCACTAAGGGTAAATACTCTAATTATCTGTGAGGGGCATTCAGTGGGGTCACATTCAGGGCTGCTGGGGCTTCCATTTTGGTTCTTGTGGATTCAAAACGGAAATTCCTGGGTTTTCTTCACAGGCCGGGCGCGTTTTCGATTTTAATGATGAAATTGGCACAATTGCCGGTTCTGGGGAACAATTTACAGTTTTAAATCTCAGAGAGTAATCTTAGTGATAAGATTCAATTATCAATTCAGTGGAAAATAGGGAAAACAGATTTTCTATTGAAGTTCGGGGCGCTGTAAGATAAATACCTGTTCTTGGAAGAAAATTGGCTTTTAACAGATATCAGGCGATGGCGGGAGTATAATCGAACACAGGTGCAGCGGAATCTTGGAGCGAAATCAGATAACACAGTAAATTTCAGTGGAAATTCGAAAATCGTAGCAGAAGGCACTGTTGTTTTCAATAACGAAAATAACGGAAAAAACACGAAAATTGGCTTTATTTACAAGTTAAAGGGTTTTTTAGTTTTTCGAGGAGTGACGTCATCAATGTACAGGCTGACATATGGTGGAGGGGCCGGGCGGTAAGTGGTAAGTCCCCGCACCGCTTATGAGCAAAGGCGGTATTAACCGCGAGGGCAGCGATTCCACAAAGTTATTGACGCGTGGACGGGTGACTAGTCAAATACCACCAATCCCCCGCTGGTTAAAATGCTGACAAAGGATGGGTAGCGGGATTGATAGGAAGCGTTGATCTTTGGAAGAGTGATCGGACGGTTGCAAAGGCGGGGAATAAGCGGAGGATTAAGGTGTGGGCCCGTCGGGGTTTAAAACACGATTTAACATTATAAATCACCCCGGGGGGCGTCTGATAGGCGGAGAAGTATGATTATTAGTTAATTCAGATAATTAACTAATTCCATGGTTATAAAGGAAATAGGGGTCGTGGTGGGGTTAAAACGTCGGGTGAAATGCCAGGTGGATGAGCCACGTTGGCGCGGGATTTTCCAAAGTTTAGTTTCGAAAAACTTCAAGTTTTATTTATATTTTTGGGTTTAAACATATATATCGTATGTTTAAAGTTTATTTTTCATATATATGTTTTTATTTTATTATATGGTAAATTAACAAATGTAATTAACTTACCATAGGGGCGGGTTTATGGTATAATGATAAATTTAACAAAAGGGCGTATAGTGGGTTTTTATGTTAATGCACGGGGAAATAATTACTTTGGTTAAACTTTATAATAGAGGGGTTTTGGGGGTATTTATAAAAAAGGAGTTATATACTTAGGATAGGGCATTTCACTAGGGATTTAGTAAATAGAGTTAAACATTAATATGACCAAGGGACAAGGGAACTCAAAAAAACTTTGCACATCTAAGAAAGTGACAATTTCTGAAGTAAATTGCAATATCTCATCTTCAACACTTAAACTTAGAATAGTAAGTTAATTTGAGGGATTTTTATGGAATTTTGCATGATTTTCCTAAGCAAAATGAGATTTTACTTAGGACAAAGTTAAAGGTGAATGATTATAATGATGAATTATCTCAAGTACTTTAGGTCTTTTTGATCATTAGGCCGAGGGTCCAGTCCCTCCAAAAGTCAAGGAAATGCCTTGAGCCCCTTGATCTCCAAATACCCTAGTATTTTGGGGGAAATTAGTAAAACTTTAAGGGGAAAGTGATGAGGGAAGTTAATGATTTTTGACTTTGCTTGCTGTGATTTTCCAGTGTATTTCCTGCTTCAATATTTGTGATGAAGGTAAAGGATCAAAACATGTATCAGCATCATTCATCAGATAACACTTTGCAGCACCATCTACCTACCCTATCTACTTAACACTACCATTTTCTCTTCTTTATTAGGGTGCATTTAGACTTGCAAACCCTTTTCAACCTTTTATTTTTACATGATAAATCTATCTATTTCTACCCGTATTACATCTAAGGGCTCAGATTAAACTGTTGAGCACCTTTATTCACTCTACCTATCTACTCATCTGCCAAGATTAAACTGATTGGTCAGATATTTATTCTCTAATCTATAACATGAAATTGAAATATGAGTAAGTCAAGTTTAAACAGTTTGACTTATTCATGAATTGTGGCAAAGGTTTGACAAGCTGCACACAATTGCTTTATTACAAAAATGAAATAGTAGTGGCATTTGGATTTGCACACTTTCCTTGGTCTATTTTTTGCTTGGGGTTCATTTCTTTCACTTTTTTGAACAATTTATTTTTCTTACCCTTTGATTTTTCTTTTAGGGTATACCCTCTTTACATTTTTTAAATTTTTTGATATTTTGGTTTTTCAAGAATATGGAACACCTTTGCTCAAGAAAAAGGTTTGAACATATTCCATAGTTCAATAAGACAATCATGAAATATGACACCTATTGGTATAGGAGTCTAACAGGGCGCATATACTTTCAAACGTGGACACATGTTCCTTCTCTTCTCTGACCTCATCTTGTACATGCTCTGGAGTAGAAACAATAAATGATGTAATTAATATACCATTTTCATTTAAATATTTTTAATTGTAATCCATACTACATTTTTTTGTAACACATGAAATACCTCCAGTATCGAGTTCAACATTAGTTTCAAGAGGCACTCCACCATCACTAGCTTCATGTGTTGTATCTACATTGCTTGTTGCTTTTTACAATCAAGCACATTAATTTATGGAATAAAATAATAACCAATATATTGTACAAGTAAAATTGTATAAATTCTCTTAGTTTTTTTTATTTACCTGAGTCTTACGTTGCCTGCAGTGGAAGACTGTGAATATCCAAAGCTTTTCCTACGTTACACCACAACTTGATATTCATGCTTGAAATAAAGTTTGAGGTCTTCCTCCGTGGGAGCCTCTTTCAATTGTGACTCCTGCATTTTTTCACGAGAACATGAATTTTTCTTCTTTTGTGATATTAAATTAAAATTGTTAAGAATTTATAATTTGGATGCAATTTTTTTTTGTAGTTACAATTTTTGCAGCCATTTTTTATTAACCACCTAGGCCAAGATGACATTTCCCATGTTTTTATATTCTATCCTTCATGGATTTTGATGTATTTGGGATCCTATATTGAAAATATTGAAAAAAATAATTAGATGTCACAATGAAGATAAAGCATCATAGTTACATTATTAAAAATTCCTTATACCTTCCTGGTACTAGTGGTGCTTCCCTTCTTTTTGAAGTGCCTTCTCATTTGCATATTCCACAAGGCCTTTCGACTCCCTATGTGGAATCACTTAAGGGTGCTCATACGACCTGGTCCTTTCCAAATGACACATATATTGATACCACAAATGTTTTAAATGTAAGAATGCCTTCGAGAGAACTCCAGTTTTGTTGAAGGTACCCTTAGCGAACAAGCCAACCATCCTATTCATAAGTTCATTGTTCAACTTGGAACTTTGTTATTTTTATTTTGTGAGAATGGTGGGCCCAAATATTTCCAAGGTTAGGTCATAAAAATGCCTATATAATACATCATTTCCTGCAAAATGATATTATCATTATTTTAAAAAATCATAGACTATACATTAATTTCAAATAGATTTTACTTAATATTTAAAAAACTTCTTAAATGCCCGGAAGTTTCTCTATTTTAATGGGGACATGGTCATCATCTACCAAAAACGTAATCAATGGTGTCCCCATGCTAGTAACACTAGAATATCCAAGAAATATCACTTCAAATTGTGCGATGGAATTGTGCTCTGCATCCACAATATCATGTGTAGATCCCGACATGTGTGGTTCAGTCGATGTACCGGTATAAATTATTGGTGTGTCACTCACGTGCAGAACATCAGCGTTGCTACCAATGGAAACCACCATAATTGCAACATAAGTATCGTACTCACTCAAAAAATCTTGTAAAATAAGGAGTTTTTTTTTTAATATAAAGGATGAGAAATTTAAAATCATAAATAAATAAATAAATGGGATAATTAAATGAGTTTCTAACCCTATAGTAACAAATTTGGCTTATCAATTTTTGGATTTGGCCTCTTATCTCTTTTGTCTATGGCTCAATCAATATTAAAGAATTGTGTTTCTTGTTTGATTTCATTTGAACTTATTTATTGTTTGGATTAGATCGATGGACAATAAAATACTTCTTCACTAAGAAATTCCTCAGAGTCATCTTTGGACTACTCTGAGGCTGGTGCCTTTCCCTTGTCACCCTGTTTATCAAACAAGTGTAATTTTTAATTTGATTCCACCATCCTTTTCTATAAACATTAAAATATTTGAATCTAATGAGACATTTTAAATCAATGAAATCTTCCATTTTTGACATAAGAGGGGAAGTTTAGCCAGTTAAGAAATTGCTTGTAAATATTATGATATCCTGAAAGTTCATTATGGCACATTAAAAAAAAAGTCAAGCAATTCATCCACAATTGTTAATCATTATATTAACAAGAAAAACACTAGTTAATATGTCTAAATTTATATAGAAACATCGCGTTATATCTTGGGCACTTGTATCAAAGAAAGAAAAAATATTTCTTTATGGAAGTCTAGGGTTACCTCATGTCCAAAATTATAGTAAGTGCTACATAATATCTTGGAAAGGATGAAAGGCTAGAAGAGCCCTAAAAAACATGCAACATATTGATTTAGTATGGCATAATGGATAGAAGCATATGATAGTCACATGTTTATAATTATACTTGGTTGAGTTGCTTGAAAGCATCTAGTCTTTTAAGATTAAAAAGCTTGGGGGCCATTTTGCATAAATATTCATCCATACATTTTCTGACGTTATGTTAGAGGAAGTATTTTTGGTAATATGGATCATCGTGATCCTGTAAGAATCATAACCTTGGAAGGCTCTTGGAAGAGGAATTATGACAGGATCAATATATATTACATATTTTATAGAAACAATACATTGAAAAGGATGAATTAGTGAATTTGGTCAAGTTGCAAGCTCATTGTAGGATACGAATAATTAGATGATTGTGTGAAAGATTAAGAATGCATGTTTAAAGTAACCTTTTGAATATAGGATTCATATAATATTGTAAGGAAGGTTGTTCATATACATAGTAAATATTTCATTTATTTACATTATGCATAAAAAATGAATTTGACTTAGTCTAGAATGGATAAAATTATTAGACTTTATCTGTAGAATAAATCTTGTGGTTATATTATTTTACATATAATTACATTGATGTTTACCTATTTCAAGGTCAGTTCCCTTTGACCATTACATATTAAAAATTTTCCTTAACTTATGAGATGTGTGACAATATATTGTAGTAAATGAAAATCATAACATATAATATACATTACTTACAAGTTGGGTAAAATAGAATACATGCTTCCCCCATAGTAGCAATGTTTGTATCTATTCGATTCAAATTATAATCAATCAGAAAATCTTCCCATACAGTTATTGATTTTATGGAACATATGAATACAATTTTTCCTTCATGCCCCTCGAATATGTAATTGGGTTTCTTATTTGTGGTTGTGGGTCGTGTACTAATTGTACTAATTATAAACGCTATGATATTCCCCGTTGCTTTTGGCCTTCCATCAATATGCATAGTTACACCTTTATTTTGATCATTGTATTTTAGTTGTAAATAATTTGTGGCCACACTATATCCTCACATACCTTTAGTATATCAAACTAGTCGTACCCAATCAACTCTATCAATTCAATTAATCCATTGTAACATTTCTTTACACCATCCATGGAAAATATCCCCAAACCATGTAATGGAGATGGGGCAATGCGGTATATCCTTTCATTGACAGAAAAATTAGTGCTTATTTTAGGAAGATCCTTATGGGGGATTTAAAATTTGCAAAAATATCCTTGAGAGACAAATCTACACCCCTCGATTTTCTCAAGTAGTAAGGGTGTCTAAAAAAGACCTTGTTTCTGGTTTTCAAGGAATCAAATGGTAATTTGATTCTTGACTCTAATAATAAGCTAATGTGTGAGGAAATCATCAGCAGAAGAATTAAAACTTTAATACTGGCTCTAATACCAAGCTAATATGTGAATATATCATCAACAAAGCACGAGATAGGAAGGTAAATCACCGAAGGAAGACATTATTTTTTATTCATTTTTAGGTTTTACTTACATGGGAGATGAGATGGTCCATTACAAGTGCTTTGATACATTATTTAACTAATACAGGTGTTAGGACATAAAAATACTTTTTCTAATTAGCATTTTTCATGTTGATAGTAAGATTGGGGTCTTGAAATAACATCATTTTGTTGGCTTAAGTTGGCATTGCCTTTAATTTGACAATGCTCATTTTAGTGATATAAGAAGTTGGTGTTGCCTTTTAATTTGGAAGCTAATTTTAATGATATAAGAGGAAGGAGCTTCAAGTTCAAAAGGCATCGAGTGGTACCCTTTATGAAAACAAAAGCTCTGCCAAATCAAAAGACATGTCATGATACATATCGTTTTAATATGTGGCACTACAAAAATAAAAGCCATTTTTTTTAATGATTTTGAACTAGTAACTAGGGGCCTTTATGAAATTATCGATAACACTAATGGGCCTTTTGGTGTTAACAATGATCAAGGAAGGACAACAAAGACCTTGGGCACTTATTAAAACTTCCTAGTTAAAGAATTTTAAAAGTGTTGAGATTTTCTGTTTTGAATAAAATAGGCAAAAATCTCAGTAGGTGACAACAATAGAAATTTTTGTTGCTAGATTAACTCCAGGTTGTTGGGAGGGAGTTAATGCATCCTAAATTTGAGTTGAGAGGATTTATGAGGCAGTTAGATTCTCCTTGCTATAAAACAGGTATCCATACGGATTGTTTTGAGAGGGTGTGAGAGGGTGTGAGAGTTTGTGAGGAAATTGATTATTTTGTAATCTCCTGTTTGATAATAAAGATTGACGATGCCTATGTAGGTGAACGTAGCCCAGACTGGTTGGGTGAACCACGTAAAATCACTGTGTCATTTGTGTATGATTTTATATGCTGTGTTTGTCTTTTTATATTCTGCTGCGCACTGGAAGATTAACAATTGGTATCAGAGCATGTTGTATATCCATTGCTGCCTGTAAAGTCGATTGAAGAAGTCGCCGAAAGGACGAGTCTGTGAGCTGTTGTTGATCCGCGTGGCTGCTGGAGGTAGCCCACAATGCTGTAAGCTAAGATAGCCAGTGGCCGTGTCTGCATTGACGGATAGTTTTAATGCTAAGGATCGCACTGAAGCAAATTGCTGCGTACAGAGAAACGGCTGTAGCCAAAGCAGTGGACAGCAAACACTGTAAAATCCGAGGCCGTGAGGCTGATATTGGAGCTCTGTAAGCTATCTGCAACGTAATCTCTGAACTGAAAGCAAGCTGTGAGACGCTGTCTGCTTGCGTTGAAGTTTTTCCGCATGAAATTGCTTGAACGCTGAGGGAAGTGAGCTACGGGCTGCTCCGTTGACCGTGGACTGAGCTCTGTTTCAATGTCAAATGGTGATTGCTGAGCACTGTTTGAAAAAAAACAAAAATGTGAGTCGTTTTCCATCAAGTTAAAATCGATTTTATTTTTTTGCAAATTGAAAATCAATTGCAATGTTTAAGAAACAAAAACAAATCGATACATATAAAAAAAAAGGATTTGAATTTACATTGAATTGTAGTAATTCAAAAATCGATTTGCATTAAAGTTTTTTTAACATCGATTTATATAAATCGATTTGAGGGGTGTTTTTAAAATTAAATCGATTTTTTGTTAAAGATGGGTGGCACTTAGAATTCCATTATATGGAATTTATAAGGAGGCATTTTTTTTTTATTAATTTGAAAATTTTATTATATGCCATGATATTATAAGGTGAAGGGCATTTTTTTTTTTTTTTAAAGGGCATTCTTTATTTAAAAGTTGCAATTGGAGGTTGTTTTTTTTTGTGACACAATATGGCAAAAACACAAAGTGCCCGGTTTGAAATTGAGAAGTTCGGCATCTGGTTCAGGTATGAGCGACGAAGTGTTATCAGTTAATTTGTCAAATCATGATCAACATTGGTTGTTAGATTCCGGTGCATCAAACCACATGTGTATTCATAGAGAATGGTTTAAGACGTATAGATCAATTAATGATGGAGTCGTGTACATGGGTAATGATGTCACATCTAATATTGTGGGAATAGGGAGTATACAGCTGCAAATGTTTGATGGGACAACTAAAATGTTAACTGATGTACGACATGTACCAGATTTAAGGAAAAATCTAATTTCAATGGGAGCACTTGACACAAATGGATATAAAACTGTAATTCAAGGTGGAGTAATGAAAATTTACAAAGGTATTTTACTAGTAATGAAAGCTAAGAAAGTAGGAAATCTGTTTCAGTTAGAAGGAAGAACAGGGTCAGATCATGTGTCTACAGTGTCTGAACAAGACAGTAGTTCCATTCGCCTATGGCATCAAAGGTTGGGCCATATGAGCGAAAGAGGGTTAAATATTTTGGCTGATCGCAAATTACTTCCTAATCTAAAGTCTGGAAAGTTAGATTTCTGTAAACATTGTCTGTTTGGCAAACAAAGTAAGAAAAATTTTAAAACAGGCAAACATACTAGTAAAGGAATACTTGATTATATCCATTCATATGTTTGGGGTCCAGCACCTACAACCTCGTATGGTGGCTCGTCATATTTTGTGTCGTTTATTGATGATTTTTCTAGGAAAGTGTGGGTCTACATGTTGAAAAGGAAGTCTGATGTTTTTACAGTTTTCAAGCAGTTTAGAGCATTGGTAGAAAACATCACTGGTAGAACTATAAAATGTTTAAGAACTGACAATGGTGGTGAGTTTACTTCCAAGGAATTTGAAAACTATTGCAAGGATGCAGGGATCGAGAGACATAAGACTACCGTTTATACTCCTCAGCAAAATGGAGTTGTTGAACGCATGAATAGGACTCTTTTGGAGAGAGCAAGGAGTATGCTGAGTAACGCTGGTTTGCAGAAGGAGTTGTGGACAGAAGCAGTGGCTACAGCTTGTTATGTGATAAATCGGTCACCATCGACAGCAATAGGTTGTAAGATTCCTCAAGAGGTATGGAAAGGTCACCCTTGTGATTATTCTAAACTCAGAGTGTTTGGTTGTGATGCATATGCTCTAGTGCCTAAACATCAGCGAACTAAATTAGATCCAAAATCAAAAAGGTATATCTTTGTTGGGTATGGTGATGGAACAAAGGGATTTAGATTGTGGGATCCTAATACCCGCAAAATCATCATCAACAGAGATGTAAAGTTTGATGAATCCTCTCTTGTACAGTTAGATGTAGATAATAAATTGAAACAAGATGATGTATCTGATTTTCAGCACATTCAGTTTGACAGCACTTCTAATGATAGTCATGATGACCATAGTTCAGATTCTAGTCGTGAACAGGTTTCAGAATCAGATTATGAACAGGGTTCAGATGTAGGTCATGAACAGGTCTCAGATGGTGGTCATGAAGAAGTTCCTACAGGTGGTAGTCAGCCAATTGTGGAAGCACCAGAAACATCCTTAAGGAGGTCTACAAGAATCAAACGCCCTCCTAGAAGGTATGATGATTATGTTACTTCAGTTTCTTTGACCGCTAACGATGATGAACCTCTGTGCTATCAGGAAGCTATAGAAGGTTCGAAAAGTGATAAGTGGAAAGCAGCTATGAAGGAAGAAATGATGGCCTTAGGTAAGAATGGCACATGGGATCTAGTTGAACTTCCAAAAGACAGGAAAACTGTGGGATGCAAATGGGTTTTCAAGGTGAAACGGGGAGTGAATGATACGGAGGACAGATACAAAGCAAGGCTGGTTGCAAAAGGGTTTTCTCAGAAAGAAGGCATAGATTTTCATGAGATTTTTTCACCAGTTGTTAAAATAGTTTCAATCAGAATTGTGTTAGCGTTAGTTGCTTTGCTTGATTTAGAATTACAGCAACTAGATGTTAAGACTGCATTTTTACATGGTGATTTAGATGAGGAAATTTATATGGAACAACCGGAAGGGTTTGTTCAGCATCGCAATAAGAAATTTGTCTGCAGGCTCAAGAAGTCATTGTATGGTCTGAAGTAGTCGCCTCGACAATGGTACAAGAAATTTGATTCTTTCATGTTGAGTCAAAAATATATAAGAAGTGAATATGATCATTGTGTTTACTTTAAGCAGTTAAGTAATGGCATGTTCATTATCTTAGTGTTGTATGTCGACGATATGCTTTTAGCATGCAAAAGCATTGAAGAAATCAATAGGTTGAAGACTCAGATGGCAAGGACATTTGATATGAAAGATCTAGGAGCAGCAAGACAGATTTTGGGCATGGAGATTTTCAGAGATAGGAGCAATGGTAAGCTGTGGCTATCACAACAGAAGTATATTGAGAAAATACTTGTGAGGTTTGGTATGAACAATGTGAAGCCTGTGTCAGTCCCTTTAGCTTCCCATTTTAAGCTTTCTTCCAGTTTATGTCCTAATATAGATGAAGAAAAGGATTATATGTCTCGAATTCCATATGCCAATGTAGTAGGATGTTTGATGTATGCGATGGTTTGTACTCGACCATATATTTCACATGCAGTTGGGGTTTTCAGCAGGTATATGGCAAATCCGAGTAAAGAACACTGGTCAGCAGTGAAATGGGTGCTTCGGTATTTGAGAGGCACAAGTAGTTATTGTATCACTTACAATAAGAGTAGTGAATTTGTTTGCGGGTATGTTGATTCTGATTTTGCAGGTGATTTGAATAAGAGAAGGTCAACTTCAGGGTATGTATTTACTCTTGTAGGTGGAGCTATTAGCTGGATGTCAAAGCTACAAAACATTGTTGCTTTATCCACTACTGAAGCAGAATACGTTGCTGCTTCACATGCTTGCAAAGAGGCGGTTTGGTTGAAAGGTTTTCTTGGTGAGTTTGGTAGGTTACGGGACAACATCAGGTTACTTTGTGATAGTCAAAGTGCAATACATTTGGCTAAGAATCCGGCCTATCATAGTAAATCAAAGCATATACCGATCAAGTACCATTTTGTAAGACAGGTTATCACTGAAAGGGGAGTCTCTCTTGAAAAGGTGCATACAAAGGAAAACTGTGCAGACATGTTCACGAAACCAGTTTTGTTGGAGAAGTTGCGTTGGTGTTTGGCTTCTCTTGGCTTGCAGAAAAGATAAAATAATAAAGAACAAGGCATCAGGCTAATTGTTGTCAAGGTGGAGATTGTTGAGATTTTCTGTTTTGGATAAAATAGGCAAAATCTCAGTAGGTGACAAAAATAGGAATTAGTTCCTAGATTAGCTCCAGTTTGTTGGGAGGGAGTTAATGCATCCTAAATTTGAGTTGAGAGGATTTATGAGGCAGTTAGATTCTCCTTGCTATAAAACAGGTATCCATACGGATTGTTTTGAGAGGGTGTGAGAGGGTGTGAGAGTTTGTGAGGATTTAATTATGTAATCTCCTGTTTGAATAATAAAGATTGCCGATGCCTATGTAGGTGGACGTAGCCCAGACTGGTTGGGTGAACCACGTAAAATCACTGTGTCATTTGTGTATGATTTTATATGCTGTGTTTGTCTTTTTATATTCTGCTGCGCACTGGAAGATTAACAAAAAGATGCATTAAAACACCACATAGGACATTTATATGGGATTCTTGGTCTCTAAATGAAATATGGCCACCATTTATTGGTCTTAGGAAATGATAATGGGTTTTTATGATTAGCTCATGGTTGAAAAGGAAAACAAGGGCCTTATGGAATATAATTAACCTTCTAGGCCTTAAGCACTATGAAAAAGGTCTACAAACATGTCACATCATCTCCTCTATGTGGGATGTTTCACCTCCAAGTGATATTCCAACAGTCATTTGGTGGTTTTGCACAAAGAGGATGGGTAGAGGGGCATTGACTATGTTTTAATGAGGAAAATAATTTGTTTTCCTCTAGAAGAAGGTTTTAGTGCTAAAGATTTATTTTTGAAACATGTCAAGGGGAGGGGGTTTTACATGTTTTTTTTATTTTATGTAAAAATAATGCATACATGTTATTAATGTGTGTGAATTCCTATGAATTCAAAAAAATATGTGGGATTGCCTCTTTTCCTTAACATTATGGTTGCATTGGTTGCATAAACAAAAGCATGTTAGTTTTTCTAACCACCTAATATTATCTATGATTTTGACAAGATTCCTAATATGGTCAACATATTCATGATTAATGTAACTACACACTTATAAATCTCTATAATTGGATTTCATACACAAGAGCTGGATAAGACCTACTATTTAAGAGAAAACGATTGATTATGGTAGGACCTTCAAAGCCAATCTTAGTGCTTGACATCAAAATTTAAACCTTCACTAATTTTTTTTTTTAATATAAAAATAGTATTGAATAATCCAAAATGTTGTGGTGCATAGGAAATTATTATTAGCGCAAATAAGAAAATTGTTAAACCAAATTTTTACATTTAGGTACTAAATTAACATCTTAATGCAAATATATCCAATATAATGTAGAGGAAAAGAAACATGATTTTTTTATATTTATTTTTTAGAACTATACAAATTTTCGATAAATAAAAGTTATATATTTCGAAAGATAATTGGACCCAACTCCAAAATATAATATACTCCAAACTTTTTAGTCAAATCCATAGCATCATTAAAATATCCATCAATGTTTGGGGAGGTTGGAGCTAGAAGGGTTCTTTCTCACCTCGATGAAGAAAGAGAGATAAAATTTTCTTGGGCCTTAAGGGTGTCGACCAATAACCAAGCATAGTACTATGCGCTTTGACAAGGTTTGCAATTATCTCTTGTCAATAATGTTTGGTCCCCAAAAGGTCTTTGGAGACTCTAAGATCATCATTCAACAAGTGGTAAAAAATAGTGAGAATTATGATCCTTGGCTTCCTCCCATATTGCATAGAATTAATGTGTTGATTAATCATTTTGTTAATATATATTTTCACCGTATCAAACAAAAATTTGAATCTTGAATACGATCACATGGAAAATCAGTGTGTATTATTAAAGTGTTGGTAATTAAGGATAAACAATGAGGATATAATCATCTAATGTCCACCATAATGTACAATAGTCACATGGTAATTTCTCAAGTCTCAATGATTATTAAAATTTGGAATGCAGATTTTATTATAATAATCATTCAAGACACTGTTGTGTTAAGAAACTTGTTAAATAAGGTACACGTACATGAGGCGTTCCATTATTGTAGATAATTGGCCCTCTCAACCACCTAGAGCAGTGGCGCGAGTCTGAAATAGGAAAAGGACATATATAAAACCTATGAATTGAATGGTAGGGTATATCAAATGTGAAATCCCATATCATATGATCCTGAGTATCGGTTTGGTGATAGGTAGAATTTCGAAAACCAAAGGTTTAGAGCTGAAAATTTAATGGATCTGATGCAAGCGATTATGGCGAAAGCATCAACTTTCAATGCAACAAGTCTCTGGAATTTGGGCAGCAAGGGAATGTTGTATGTATATCACAGACCAACAGAGGAATGAATTACAAAGGAAATTCAAATTTTAATGGAAATGGAGCGTAATGAGGGGGAAGTAAGTGAGTAGCTCGACACCATTGTGGCTAGGATTGAGAGAATCATGGAATTCATGATCAACTTGATATTTAGTACTGTTGAGATGCAATTGGAATTCATGATCAAATTGATATTTAGTACCTGTAAGGAACTGTTGTCACGATGGTTAGAGTTGTTAGAGCTTAAAATGAACCATCTATAGTTAGCAACTGATATGTTGGATTTTAGAGTTATAATATCGCAAGAAGAGGGGACAGAGGTTGACAGACGTGAAATAAAGCTTTCTTTGATGATATCGAGGACATGTCGGATGGGGAGGTCATGGAGAAGGATGACGACAACATCAATAATGTTAGTGAGAGTCAAGAAAATCTTGTAGCGGGCTTCGAGGAAGATCAGGTAGCTGCATCCAGGGAGGAGCCATAATGTTTATATTTAATTTTAGGATGGACATATGTACTGCCGATACATAGCTTATAATGGTTTTTTTTTTGGTTATATGCCATAAGTGTTTTCAAAATAGTAGTAAATAGTAAATCAGAAATACATTATGTAAAGGGGAAGGAATTTTGGACAAATGAAGATTTTGTGGCACAAGATGTAAAAGGTTTTTATCTTCAAATTAGATATTAATAATTGCAATCATACGAATCCCTTCTAAAAATTGGGTAGATGCTTCTTAAATTCCAATTTATTTCTCTTGAATATAATGGATGGAAATTTGGTAGATGCTTCTTAAATTCCAATTTATTTCTCTTGAATATAATGGATGGAAATTGCTGGGAGGGTTTTAGACTAATGTCGCTAATGTGGAAGATGCTTGCTAAATTTGAATTTATTTTACTTGATTATAATGAATTTAAATTGTTGGGGAGGATTTTGGATTGTTATTTCCCTTAAATAATTTCATCTAAGTTTCTCATCTTCTTCTACATTTATGCTACTCACTATTCTAACTATTAGTTGACCTATAAGATCATCGTTGCAAACTCCTTACATGGATAAAGGGTGTGTAAAAATCCTTTAGTCTAGTCATAAGTTTCTTTTATTACTCACAAGTGAAGCTAACAAACCCCACGATATTGTTCTTAGACCCTTTATAGTATGATCCTTGGTTATTGAAATTATCTACACATTTTTTTGTAATACTTAACCTCTTCCATTAGCTTAAGATTCTCTCTTCATAACCTTGTGCCAAGTTGCGGGGTCTAATCCATTGGAGCCCTAACCACAGGTCTTATGGTATTTTGTACATCCTTGTTTGACTTAGCTGCATGCCTAAATAAGCATCTCTTCCGTGGTCGCAGACCCATTGATGGGTTTTTTATTGTTCTGGGTGATTTAATAGCTATGTTTGTGGTTTTCGCAGGCCTCCATCCATCATCACAGGGGTTTCTTGATCTGGTATTGTATTGGATCACTTGGAGGGTGCAATCTAGCCTTAGTCACAGGGCTTGGAGATCTTACAAACTTGTTGAATTTGATCCTAATACTAATCCACTTTTTTGCAGTCCCAATTAAAATTATTGCAAGCGTTTATCATTGTTTTAACTTGGAAACTTGTCATTACTTCATTGAAATGATTTTTATTTGGTTAATAGGATAATTATGGTTGATTCTAGGACATCATTTCCTGGTGGAGGAGTTACATTTATTGTTTGAAGGTAAAATATTGTCATTTGAGCACTTAACTAGGCATACCATTCCTTGGAGTGAGGCCGCAAGGCCTTGTGTCCTGGATTCTTCTCTAGCTGTCACCTATTGCAAATTGTCCTAACATATCATATATGAAGTGCTGCATACATAGGATAATCAAATTGAAACCAAATTCAAAGGCCTAAAAACAATAAATTTGTTCACACTTAAATCACAAAAGGTTAAATTATCCATAATATAAACTAAAGGAGGAATATAAACATTGGGAGAATTTAGAAAGAATATAATTACCAGACCCAATCAATTATCCCTCAAAATTTTATTCATTTTCTTTTCAAGAGGGGTCTTCACTCATGGAAAAAGGAAGGATTTCACTTGTGAATGTGGCAGAAAGGGAGATAACTCATAACTATATATGTGTCTCCAAAATTTTGATTAATGGCTTTCAATGACTACTCTCTTGATTTAAAATACCCTTCAAAGTAATATGCTCAAGCTGCCTTATTCTCACGGGAGAAGAAAATACACAATTTATTTTAAATTTAAAAAAAATTGCAGATGGCCACCAAGGAGACTTGGTCTTATCCTTCAAATAAATATTTCGGTCCCCTCATAAAATGAAATATGACCTCTAAAAATTCATGGCCTTGTAGAGAAGATAGGCTCAAAATCTTTGAATATTTTTTTATAATTAACTTACAAAAATTTGAAGCCCTAGACTCTTAAATATTTCAATAATTCTCCAAGAAAGAAAGGTTTTAGATATGAGAGTTAAATATGACTTTATTGAGCTCTTGGCTAAGAGACATTTACTTCCACAAAGGTCTGTGGTTCTTTTAAGAATATGTGATCTTAGAGTCGAGGCTATAATTTTTTATTGCTTGGGTGAAAGGCCGACTAAGAAATTGACTCTGATTAAAGGCTACAAAGGAATACTTTCAATATGCCTTACACTCAGGCGAGAAGGAAATACATTATTTGTTTTAAGTTCATATTTTTTTAAAGATGGCCACCAGGAATAATTTTCTTGTCCTTCAAATAAATCTTATGCTGCCCTCCAAAAATGAAATATGAACTATGAAAATTCACGACCTTGTAGATAAAATGTGCTAAAACAATTTAATTATTTTTTTACAATTAACCTGGAAAAATTCTAATCCCTGGACTCTTAAAATATGTTGATAATTCTCCAAGCAAGAAATGTTTTAAATATGAGAGTGAAAGATGAATTTCTTGAGCCCTTGGCTAAGAGACATTTGTTTCCGTAAATCTCTAAACCAATGCGATGCCACATGATAAGAATAATCAAATAAGCTACTTACCTGCATATTTATTGCCCCTTTGTGCCACCACCTTCCCACACCTACCACCACTTCCCACACCTTCCACTACCTAATCAAATTCCCTTGTGCTCTCGAATGCCCTCGTGCCCTACTTGAACACCCTTGCTCTGATCTCCTCGATTAGCTATAAGAACCCTTTTCGATTAATGATCTAATAACATATTACTCCACAATAGTATACCATATATATTATATATAATATATAGTATATAATATATATATTTTATATATGATATATAATATATATCATATATAAAATATATATTATATATTATATATTATATATTAGACCATTGGAGCTTATGTTTGATCAATATTCATTTCACATATTACTTTCAATTTGAGTGCATTTTTTGGATTCCTTTTAGCACATTATTAGGTTATATTTTATGTGGAGATGGTGATCCCATTGCTTCCACTAAAAATTGTTTCTTTTGTGAACCTATTGACTTCTACTAACATGCTTACAATGTGGTCCACACTAATCCATACCGAATGTTGGGTATATGAAAACCTGCCTTACTTTAAATAAATGTAACTTTGGTTAAATTAACGTAGAAAGAGGGGTCATGATTGACTATGTCCAACAATCCCTCATCTAATGATCGATGTCGATTTTATCAACCTATCCTCTGCCTATAAATAAGGATTATGCATTAGTGAAATACATGCATTTATTTATCCATCGCCATTATTCTAGAAGTGAATATGTCGTGTTACACTTTCTTATCTTTGTTATAGACTTCACGACAAGAATAATGATGATATGGTTCCATCTTTTATGATTGTAATCCCTTCTTTTCCAAATTATTTATCAATTTTCCTCTCTGGCATAATAACACATGTAAATGTAAATGATGCCGACAATGATGATGATGATGATGATGATAGTGTCAATTTTGAAAATGAAGACGTTAATTTGAAATTAGGTTTGTCATTTATGAACTCTACAAATTAGTCATTTGAACTTAGGTTTGTCTTTGGCCCCATTCACAAGTCACTGTATGTGATGTCGAATCATACTATTCCACTGATTATTAAATGAAAAACCTTGGAAATTATTAGACGAACCAAAGTTAAAATTGGATATGATGTTATAAAACTAATGGAGCTTCTCTTATTTTCAATAATAATATATTCTCTATTGCACAAGGCCAACCACATGAAGGTGGAAGCTCATATGGATCCCCCCCCCCCTCACATCACTCTCAATTCCTTTATACCCAATATAACTATGATCTAGGTGGATATTGATTGCCACCTGCCTATTCCACCTAGAACTCTAGTCGATTTCATCATTTTCCTTGTTTGTAGCAGCATTTTATTTTTTTAGCATTTTTTCAGGTCGTGAAATTCCAAAGCCTTTTTTACCCACTAAACGTGTTTTTTTGAGGTCCGCAATAGGACCATAGCTGTAGGAAAGGTCCTACATAAAATATTGTATTAATATGAGAGATATTTCCAACAAGATATCATACACACCAAATGAAGATAACATGACCAAGTTACAACCCCGGGAAGTTGGTTGCCCAACTAACCCTAATGGGGACCACAAACTCTTGGTGTTCCATCTCCTGGGGTTAGGGTTTTGGCTGTTTATGGTTTTCCCTTGTTGTTCAATAATAAAAATGCCCTCGAGCCTCATTTTAACACAGTTCATAGTCATGTATTCACCACATCTCTTCTCCAAGGTAAGCTACCATCGCCCGAGCCAGCTTATTTCCATTTTGTCTATAAGAATATTTCAGCTTCTTGAGATTAATGAAATGAAGTTTTATTTCTATTACATATATGTATTTATGGTTAAATATTTATTATTTTTCATTCCTATCTAATTTCAAATTAGTGGTAATAGAGTGGTCTGCTCTTCCTCTATTTTTCTTTGCATGTCCCTAACGATGTTAGGGTATAATGAATTAGGGCTCAAACTAGTTGAACCTTTGAAAGAAAAACCTCGCAAACCACGACGACATCCCATGGTGAAAGAAAAGAAAGACGAGGGAGCAGGAGATATTTTAAAAATATTGCTTGAAGAAGTCCTCGAGCGACAGAGGAAAGAAACGATGGACAAAATTTCCCAGATCCTTTGGCAGATGCCCACAAGAAATGCATATTCGTCCGAAAGTCACTCTGGAGGTGCCACTCCCTTCAAGGTACAATTCAACTTTGACATTCCCATATTTGAAGGCTAGATAGATGCAGTTGCCATAGATAGATGGTTAAATCTTTTGGAAGCATATTTTTCAGGTCATGATTTTTCCAATAGGGAAAATATTACTTTTTCGCTCATCAAATCCACCCCCCATGTCAAGGACTGGTGCGAAACCTACTACGAACAGAGGGACAAGAGAGAACCATCACTATTTCCAGACACACCCACTTTGAATTTATTTCTCAGATTCCATCAAGGAACAATATTACCTCGTGGGGAGCTATGAGGAAAAGTACATATAATGGATTATGTTGCGGTAGCAAAGAAATCAAGATGTGCATGAGCTGACGAATATTTTCCATACTCTGCACACAAATTTGGGTATCACTGATTTAGAGAAACATATGGTGCTTAAGTACCGAAATTGTTTTCACAGATACATTTAGGAGGAAATGGAGTTCCTAGATATCTCCTCGCTTGGTGAAGCATACCGATATGCTGCCAAGATCAGGCAGAAATTTAAACAGAAGAAGTGAGACTTTGGATATTGAATCTAAAGCAAGGGAAAGACGCCCCAAAACCACAGAACAAAGGAAAAATCCAAGGTAGGGTGACCTGAGACAACCCATTGAATCCATAAGAAAATAACAACACCACGAAGATAAATAAAGACACATGAAAGTGGCGTGAGTTCCATAAGAGCGCCAGTCGCAACACAAGTGAGTGTCTGGCCAAATAGTCACTTGTGGGCAAGATGAAGGCATTCGAATTAGATCCATGTTCTGTCTCTCAGTCAGAACTAGAAAAGGGGAATGAAAAAGGGAAGAACATTGTTGACATGGATCCTAGTGCCGCCATCTCCACCACCAAGATCCAGAAGAATGAGCCCAAATATCCATAGGAGTGGGAGCACTTCTTCCACTCCTAGATGTGGGTGAAGGGTTCTCCACTACAGTTGAATGTCGATAGCGGGAGCCAAAAGTAACTCATTTTAGTAGATTTCATGAAGAGGCTAGGCATATCAACCATAACATACTCACAATTGTATACCATCATGTGGCTTCACCAAGGATGATATCTCTGTGTTAGCCAACAATGTTGCCTTCCCCACAACATCAAGCCCTTCAAAGATGAGGTATTGTGTGATGTTGATCCTCTTGAAGTTTGTGATGTATTATGAGATCAACCATACTTGTGGAAGAGACATATTGTGTATGACTTGCGTACCCATAAAATATACAAGTCGTTCAGGATTTTCCAACCCCAACCACTCTAACAGACCTTCACAACTTCCTAGGTCTTTCCAATTTCTACCGCAGGTTCGTGTTGGGGTTATATCATATCACTTGGCCTTTGAGTCAAGTTAGCAAGGGTAGAGCGAATCAAAATTATTTTGGTATGAATCCCACAGAAGTCATTTTCTAAGTTGAAGCATTGCCTCTACTCTGGAGTAGTGCTCACATTACTAGAACTGCAACAACCATTTGAGTTTGAAACATATGATCTTGACTATGATATTGGTATAGTTCTTACATAGCATGGCATCTAGTGGAATATCACAGTGAGATACTTTCAGACACAGTCCGAAAGTATCCTATGACAAAGAGATGTATTCCATTGTGTGGGCCTTCCAAAAATGGAATAATTACATTATGGGGAAAGAAACGATCATCCACACAGACCACTGACCCCTGCAGTTCATACAAACACAAGGGAAGTTGCCAAGCAATCACCATAAAAAATGTTCCACATACCTACAACATTTCCAGTTTAACATTAAGCACAAGAAGGGAAGCATCGATAATGTTGCATACTACCTCATTTGACTGATGATCATGGCGTTTACCACTGTGCTAGCTATTTTGGGCATGAGACTTCATAGTGGCTTTATATTTACAAGAGCAATCCAGGATTTGACAACACATACCAGACCCCCTGGAAGGAAAGCAAGTTATAAATTTTCACCTCTAGGATACATTTTCATGTCACCTGGGACACCTCTGTGTACCTTCAAGTGAGTTGTTGGGCTAGGGTCCCCAAGGTTGAGTCTTGAGTCTAATTTTTTAATTTTTTTAAAGCGCAATGCGCAGGTCAAGGGGCTTTGGGGCATGTTAAAGCCTCTTCATATTGTGACAAGTAAAAGGGTAAAACATGCATCTCAAACCATGGTTTGAGCCCATGGTTTTTGCACGTCTAAGTCTTATAAAAAGGCATGTATGAATCAATTCAAGTATATTTTTTATCGAATATCTCATCATTATGTAATGTGAATTTGGCATGTAAGTCGTGACTATTCTGAGTAAGTAATAGGCTCCTGTAGATGTGTGTTTGGAGACCTCAGTCATGGGTTGTGTACGATAACTTTGTGGTTGTGTGCGCAAGAGAAAGATGTTGCATTATTGAATATCTGTTTAATAAAGAGAACTTTTGGAAAAATATTTATTTTACTTGCATGATTCCTATTCTTATGCGTTACTGCTTTACGAGTTAATGATTTTCCTATAGATATGTTGCATGATTGTTGTTAATTGATGCACATTTATCTGGGTTAATCATATAATAATATATCTCTATGTTTACACGATATTTATATCAGTATTAAGGGCTTCTATTAAGTAAATCAAAATAAGGGTAGATATCTTTGTTTATGCGATAATTACATTTTTGTTAAGGGTTTTGTTGAATTTAGATTTGAGTCACGTTAAGAGCACTAGCGCAACACAATAGTGATTAGATTAGATTAGAAAGGGTTAGATCCACATCATATTCCTCCCTTAGGGTGTGGAAACCTGGTTCCAACACCCCCCCCATTATGCAAGCAGATCATTGCCGAAAGGGCTAGTAGTTGGAGGGTTTTGTTGGTTGTGTGAATACACTATGAACCTAGGTCTGGACCCCTCAAGTCAAAAAATGGTTCCATTATTGGTATCATGACTTATTTGAATATAATTTTATGTGGCATCCAACTAAGAATGAATTGAAGGATTGGTTGGATAGAAAGGTGCACAAGTTCACGATCCAAGAGAACTAGAAACCGCGATTATCTGCTGAAGATTGGGAACAAAGATATATTTATAAAAATCAGTATGAAATCTTCTTTTCTTCCTTTGAAAAAAAAATATACGAGTGGTTGTCTTGGTTCACTGAGATGTAGACCTGTTGGAAGGACGGCGCGACTACCAGGTGGACTCCTGAGTTGGTTCAGCAATTGTAAAATGTCAACAATAGCATTACTCGCACAATAGAATATTGGATCGAAGTATATATGGATGACTTCACACCTTATGGGGATGACTTTGAGCCAGCATTGGAAAATTTAGAAAAGGTGTTGCAAAGATGTATTCACACTAGGCTTTGTTTAAGTAATGAAAAGTGTCATATGATGATGACCGAAGGATTTATCTTAGGCAATTATATTTTAGTAGCTAGAATTCAGGTGGACCCAGCTAAAATTCAAATAATCTTGTTAATACCCACACCCACCACACAAACAAAGGTACGTAGCTTTCTTGGATTTTCTCGTTACTATAGGAGATTTATAGAACATTATTCTCGAATAGCTACACCTTTATATGCACTAACTAGAAATGTTGATTTCATCTGGACAGATAAATCTGACAATGCCTTTAATGATCTGAAGAAGCTTGTTTCAACAGCCCCAGTGCGGAGGGGCCCAAATTGGAATTTTCCATTCCAAATTTCATCTAATGCCTCAGACACAGCAATTGGAGCAGTACTTGGGCAGGATGAAGACAAGAAGCCACATGCAATCTATTATATTAGCAAAAACATGTCCCCTGCTGAATTAAATTATACAGTGACTGAGAAGGAATTTTTAGCTATAGTACATGCTATAAATAAGTTTAGACATTATATAACTGGGTATATTGTACTACTATATACTGATCACTCTACCATTAAATTTTTAGAAAATAAACTTGTTACAAATGGAAAAGTGACAAGATGGTCGATTTTATTGTAGTAATTCGACATTACAATCAAAGATCGACCTGGGAAAGAGAACCCTATAGCTGAATTTCTGTCAAGAATACCAAAGCCAAGAGATACATAAGCAGTTGAAGACCACTTCCCAGATGAACATCTGTTTGCTGTTATTGTCAGAACCCCATGGTATGCTGATATAGAAAATTATTTGGCAATTGGTAAATTACCTAAACATCTATCCCTTAATGAACGAAAATAGATAATACAGCGTAGTACCCGATTCTCTTGGATTGGGGGATACCTATTTCACACAGGTGCAGATATGCAAATAAGAAGATGTGTTCAGGAGGATGAGGTATTTGACATTTTGAAAGCATGCCATGATGGACAGTGTGGTGGGAATTTTGTAGATCGTAGAACTAACCATAAGGTTTTACGAACAGGCTATTATTGGCCTACTATCTTTAAAGATGCCAAAAAATTTGTGCAGGCCTGTGATAGCTGCCAAAGGGCAGGTCGCCCTGCGTAGTCTAATGAAATGCCTTTGAACCCTCAACTAGTGATTGAACCATTTGAACGTTGGGCCCTTGAATTTGTTGGTCCTATTAGCCCCCCATCAAACCAAAAAACATACATTCTAGTTGCAACTAAGTATGTCACCAAATGGGTTGAAGCAAAGGCTCTTTCAAAAGCTACAGAGGACTCTATAATACAGTTTCTTTTCCAAATCTTTGTGCAATATGACCTCCCTAGGGACATAATCACAGATGGAGGACCATAGTTTGTAGGTAATAAATTTTTTGAAACACTACAAAACTACCACATTCAACACAAGATTACAACCCCATACCACCCACAGGCCAATGGCCAAGTTGAGAGCATGAACAAAGTGATTGAATCTATATTAACAAAAATTGTTGCCTCACACAGACGTGGTTGGGCCTACAAATTGCTAGAATCTTTGTGGGCGTATCAAACAATGTGGATACCCACTATGGGGTATTCACCATATCAATTGGTATTTGGAAAAGAACCCAATTTTCTAATAGAATTTGAAATTCGGACACTAAGAATAGCTCACAAGGTGGGTCTAGATCTAAATGAAGCATAGGCCAAAAGACTGCAACAAATTAATGAGTTAGATGAAATTAGGCTCTCTGCTTTTCAGCACACAGCGTTAATTCAACAACATAGAGAAAAATGGCATGACGCCCTGATTAAAAAATAAATCTTCCACGAAGGAGACTGGGCACTCCTATATGATTCTAGGTTTCAAGATTTTCTAGGGAAACTCCAGACACGATGGCTCGGACCCTATGAAGTAAAAAAAGTGCATGATAATGGCACTATTACATTAGCTACCATTGATGGATCTAGGCATTCCTTTAAGGTAAACGGTCATCAAGTACGATTGTATCATAAAACTCTTACCCGAGAATCCTTTTACCAACAATTACGGGAAGATTCTACCACGAAAATTCTTGCTGAAGGGGATAACTCCTCATCGGCACCAGTTTATTAAATCATTTATTTTTTAAATTTTGTACATAAAGATTGATTATTTGTTTTAGGGAATTCATTTTTTTTCAAATCTCTGCTTATTTAAGTTTTTGTTGTCTGTTTCGTAGAATTCTCTTTTCTTCAAAAACTTTGTTTATTTCACTTGTTTTGAGTTTTGTTGTTCCTTTCTAAAGGAACGTCACTTCTGCCGTTACTTTCGAAAGGAACAACAGTTCCACGGATTTTCGCTGTTCCTTTCAAAAGGAACAGCAATTTCGCACATTTTTGTTGTTCCTTTCAAAAGGAACAGCAGTTCTGCAGATTGTTTCTGCTGTTCTTTTTAAAGGAACAACACCTTTTGAGTGGATTGTTTTTTGTTTTAGATTAGCATTTTGAGAATTTCTGATGAATCTTCTAAAGGAAAACATATTATCCATATACAATCATACAAATTAAAGCTTACTGTAATCAGCAAATCAAAAGAAATCGTCATTTTTAAGGAAATTGTTTAGTAATGATAAGAAAAACAGGAAAAAGGGATATAATCAATAACATGATTTTGCTAGCTTATTACCACTAAAACAATCTGATCTATTATTCTTATCATGTTGGTTCTTCCAATATGTTATAACTTTCTTTGATTTCTATTTATGGAGTAGCAATAAGGGCATATTCTTTTCTATTGAGATGTTCAGACTTCTTCCACCATCCCTACTCTTAAGGAGTGTTGAGCTATCCTTTATGAATAACTAGGAAAGTGCTATATGAAAAAGAAAAATATTTATATGTTCCACTAATAATTTTATGATTTGGTAGATGGATGATAGGGGGTCTCATTAAATAGCCAGCCTACCATGATCATAAGGAAGTCAGTGAAGTGTCATTCCCATCATGGTCACCAAACCAGGGATATGGTCCAATGGACAATTGAAGAAATTAAGGAAGTCCTTGGAACAGGAGGTCTCATCACGAGCCAGCCTGCCCACTTTTCACTTCTTCCCAATGAATGGCATTGTGATTTATCTGGTCACCAAGCTAGCACAATTGCCTCCATTATGACATTTAACAAGCACTTCCTTAGCATAAATAAAGGACAATGGTTCCAAGGGTGAAAAAGCAACTCTATCAAGGTTATGGACACCTGTGGGTAATAGAGATCTGCTGATGGTAATGGAGTCACAATTATGCACATCAATAGTCATATTTAACCCTTTTTCCTATATCTCTATTTAAATATCAAATGAAAGTATGAATCCTTAACCTTCCATTTCGAACCATTATACATGAATATCATTACAAATCGATCATATTAGTTTGAAGTGGTAATAAACACATCTGTACTTATGTTTATCTTAAGCTGTCCCTTCTCCTCATATTTGAATCATTACAAAACGATTCTATATCTATTACTAATTTATCACACGCATTGATTTCAATAATTTCTATAATTTGATTGAATGTATAATAATTATGCCTACTTTTTCCTACTGTACTACTGTTGTGCCACGCTTGCTTCTCTCATTTGACGGTCGAGGGCGACCTATCATCCATTAGGGGGGCATGGATGTCTGCATGCAGATCAAATTCCGATATTTCTTTACCTGTATGCTAATTAAATCCCTGCATTTTAGGAAATAGCAAAAATTTAATGACATCATTCCAATTTAACGTGTTGTGTTGTTCCATAGCGATCACTGTGTGTTTTGAAAGAACTAAGAGGGTGCAAAGACGATGGGAGGATGACCAATTCGCAATGAGCCATAGGTGCTGGTCATTTCTAATGCTGCACGAGAGATTTTGGAAAGAATAGGATGGATTACATATTTCATGAGGATGCAACAACCTCACGAAGCAGTGGCCACCAAATTATTACAAAACTTACAAGAAGGTTTCTCCATGGTTAGAGGAAGACAGATAGTTGTATCTGATGAAATAATTGCAGAAGTGTCGAACATACCAGCACAAGGAACTATATGGATGCAGAAGAAGCTTAGGCTTCGAGAAGCCATGAAGATCTTTCAGGATGACGGAAAGACATTAATGGTTGTCAAAGGCAAAGGAGTTCAGCCAGCATCATTGGGAGAACCATGGATGGAATTGGCCAAGATTGTGCAGGCCTATATAACATGCGACGGAAAGAAAGATGTGGTAAGACCTCGCCACCTTAAGCTACTGGTTGTATTAAAACAGAAATGCACTATCAATTTGCCTACATTTTTAAATTCCCTATTGTTTGATATTGCCCGTAATATAAGAAAAGCTTAGCACGCAGATATGGTGGTCAGCCACCATTACTTAATTCGATTAATAGTAAGTCGTAGCCTTGCCCAGCAACAGAGCAGCTGGGAATAGTTGATATTCTCCATTGATGGAGGGTTAGCCTTACCTGCCCTGAAACGTAAGAGAATGGTTGGCTCAATAGCTGAGCCATCAACCCACAGACAGTCCCTCCGTTCAAAACAAAGTAGGGGGATGATGGAAGGACTTCCGGGTAGTAGCAGCCAGCCCCTGGAATTGCACAGCTCAGAGGATGAACAGCCTCCAAAATTGGAGGGAACAAGCCCTCGTACTGATGAAGAAGAGGAAATTGAAGGAGAAATTCGATATTCAGATGAGGAAGAAGGAAGCTATCATACCTATGAGGAGGACGAAGACAATCATAACAGCGATGATGAGGGAACAGAGCCTCCCGAGAATGCTATCATAAGCCCTTTACAGGAAGACCAATTGGCCCAAATTCTGGCCAGTATGAGTGACTATGTGCAGCCTCATAGCCCTTTGGACCTTAACATTGATATTAATCAGTTACAGGAGCACTTTGTAGTCAACAAAGATACAACTGAAGAAATTTTGGATGAAACAACAAACCCTAGGGAAGCTAGGGTTGCTTCCCCTGAAAGGCATGAACAAGAGAAAGAGAACACCGAAGTAATATCCCAACTTGGAAGCCCTCATGAGATTGCAGATCAACCGAGGATATGATTCCCGAAGAATTTAGCCAAGGGAATATGAATGCAAAAGAGGAACCCCAAGCAGAAGACCAAGAAGAGAACTTAACTGAAGGCACTACTGATATGGACCAACACCGTGTCGAGAAAACTAGTTCAGATAAAGGAACTGTTGTTCCATTGAAAAAGAGGAGGAAAGTAACTGAGATTGAAAAGCTTCGCAGGGAATGAATGAAGCCTCATAAACTCATAGAAAAGCTCAGGAAAACCATTAGGGTTCTGAGAATGAAACAAATGCCTAAGCAAGCCCCTAAGAGAAGAAGCATAGCTACCAAGTGAATGTCAAAAAAGAAAAAGGTGACCACTAACAGGAACCCCCAAGTTGCAGAAGAAGCCATGCCTGAGCCTAATTATGGAGATATGGAACAACAAACAGCTGTTCCAACACAAGTTGTTCCAGAGGGACCCGTTTTAAGTGAAAACATGCAATCTAGTAGTCAGCATACTTTTAGTGATCCGACACTAGCCAAGCTCCAAGAGGAGTTGGCACGGGCCCGAATAGAAAGGAAAAGGTTGGAAGAAGACACTATCCCAAGGAAGAGATATCAGGAGTTGTAGCAACAGATGAAGATTATTCATGAAGCAGAAGCTGAAGCTCATGAAAGGTGTCGAAGAGAAAAGGAAAAGGCTGACAAGGCAATGAACCAATTAAAACTAGCCTACAATCCAATGGACACTCTCTGCTCATTGTACACTGATGTCTTAGCCTGTAGATGCCCCGCAAAAAACTATGCTTTATTTCTACTAGAAAGATATTTACAGCTAAATATTAAGGTAGTTAGGGAAGGGAAATCCATAGAGCTAAAAACTATAGATGACTTTGTATCATGCTGCAAACTTTATTGGATCAAAGTACAACGCCTTTTGTGTGAATTTTATTTACATAATCTAATACTTGAAAACGATTGTGAATCAAATCCTAGCCCTTTTGTGGGAGATGTCCAACATCAGGCATTTATTTCCTTTGCTGTAAACCAATTAAAATGGCTTAAATCCTATAATGCTTTCCAAAGGCAAGAAAATGAATTAGATTTGTGGGTTAGGAGTGAACCTCAGAACCCATCCCAATTTTGGGCTAGGCAAAAAAGTTTGATGACAAAGGAAGGCAGTATCCAAGCATTGGGGCTTGTCCACAAATCAATTATCTTGAATGGAACAAATTATTTCTTATCCATTAGAAACCAAGCTTATATAGCAGCTAAGGTCCGGTAGAGAATTTCCAATAAGAATGTGAAAAACAAAGAACCATTTAATTATAAAAGCTTTGGGCTAGTTGCAGACCACTTGGTTTCCTATAGTAATCTTATTTTAAAAGAAGGACCATTCTGGCTAGGTTGTAGGTTCCGAAGCCCTATTGCATGGTATCCTGCTTCAGACTACAAAGCCATTTACGAACTCCCCGAAGGACAAATAGAGCATGTTTTTGAGGAATTAGCTGCACTACATGGTTTTAGGCTTTTTGATGACAAACCTTATCCGGCTTATTCTTTGACTTCTCTCCATGTGAACTATAGTTTTCATGAGGACATGAAAAATATTAAGCAGGGGGGTATGTTGGGCAGTGAAAAAGGTATGAAATTACTATGTATTTTCTCATTCTTTTACTATTGACATACTCCTTTTTACCTTGGGAAGGTAATTTATTATAAGAATTATGTTGGAATTGGAAAGGTTTATGTTCATTGTAAAAATATGACTAAAGGTTGCTTTTTGTTGATAAAACGGGAATTAGAGGAAGTGAACAACTGTACCAAAGGCGAGGCTGAGATCAATGTAACTACTGCTCCATCAGCGTTGAACCACATCCAGCCAAAGACAAGGAGATCCAAACGAATTGCTAAAAAGAGGCTGGGGCCAGCTCGGCCTCGGTCAAAGTAAACAAGATGATAACTAAATGAAGGGGAGCGAATCCCTCAGGATCCTTCGATCTTGAGGGATCATTGTTAAAACTCATATTATTCCTTGTCTTTTCCGTCAGGGTCTAATATATAAAGCAATGTCCTTTAGTGATCAGGGGGTCAAAAAAGTTCTTATATTTAGACATTTCCTCTGTAATATTATGTTTATTGACTCTCGATTTTGAGAGAACAACCTCTGTAATACTTTATGTTCGATTAATATCAAACACGCATTTCGTTTCATCTCTTAAGTTCTGAAGTATCCCAGCAGTATTTCACTGGCGCTAAGGGCCCGGCTGTAGTGGAGTTACCTTGCTGTTTGTATTCTTAATCTTTGCTTACTATTGTGTGAAGTTGTGTTTAAAGTCTATTTAGATTATAGAGTTGATTGACTGATGTTATATTGAATACAAATTCATTAACGAATTACATTTCTATTTTATTATTTGCAAGAAGTAAATTTGTTGTTCATTTATCTTGCTATCGTTGTGAAAGCTTTGTTGTTCTGTATTCGATTCTAATTGTTGTTCTATTAGTCTACGATTCTTTGAGACTGATTGATATGTAGTATTGGCCATCGACAGGATTGAAGTATTGAGATTAGTTAAGTTGTAATAGTTCTTCAATTTATATTGTTGTTCCATTTCTATTTATTTCTCATTTCCGATTCATAACTTTAAATTAGCAGATAGTTTGGTTAGAGTTCTGTGTATGCATAGGAGTTACAAGTTGATGTTCCTTTCTAGCCTTTGCAGTTCCTTTCAGTTATCTTTATCAGCAAGTAGTTCGAACTTGATTTCATTTTTATTGTTTTAAGATCACCAACTATAGAGGACATTGGTTATTGCTTCCAAGTCCCTAGATTGGTTATCTTGCATCAATTTCTAAGGGAAGGAGTTACTGCTACTGTATCCCTGATCAATGTTTTGCAGATTGATTTAATTAAGGTTCCAGAGCATTTCCATTTATGTTACTATAATTAGATTCCTTTACAAGCATTTGTTTATTCTTGTATTCAGAATTCTTTACTACATCTTCATAGCATTACTCTTAGTTAATTGCAGCCTCAGACAGAGTACACTCTTGAAATAAGAAGTCTCTCCTGGATTGAAAATTAATGTAGCCTAATTAGGTGTTCGAAAGATACCTTTTTATGACTCAACATATGGGAGGAAAACCAATGGTTAAAACGCATTACGAGGGATGAAGGCTTCACCATTAGTGATGATCAACATAAGGAATGGTTCATTGCAATTTTTTTTCCCCATATGTTCCTACCTTTATCTTAGTAGAAGATCGAAACCCAGGCCAAAAATTTGGAAATCACGATGAAACTGGAGGCCTCTCTAGTTCAGGAAACATAGATCAGGGTTCAGCAGATTTAGAGCCAGTTTCTTACTCTGCACTTAGAACTACAAAATTTGCAGAAGGAAAATGAGAAGGATGTGAGCACAGAGGTATGGTGTGTGCACTGCAAATCTGAAGGACACTACAAGGAACCATGCTTAGTATATGGCGAATATCTCACGGTTGGAGGACCAACTCCAATTAAGCCTCTAGAGGCAAGGCCAAGTGCAAGCCCTACAATATGTTGCATGCTATGTAAAGTAACCAGATAATTTCCTATAGACTATTGTTGTAGGTTGAATAAATATATTGAGTCTCCAAAATAGTTGTATTTCACATTTGTCGATCTATAGGCCATGATGATAAGAATCGTTTCATTTTTTACCTAATGATTGTACAAGTTTCCTCTTATAGAATACAGTCAGAAGGTAGAGGTCTGGATTTTCCTGCATCAACCTTTGTAGGAGGGGGATTTCAGGGCCGAGGTCGTGGAAGAGGCTAGATTACCTGGTATAATTGTGGAGAAGTTAGCCACTTTACACATGACTACCAGATCCTGACACACCCATCTTGTAGGTACTGCCAACAATTCGACAATGTAATTGAATATTGCCTTGTGTTGTTTGTTAAAATTCAAGAATATAAGACTCAAACACCTACACAGAACATTCAGATGATGAGGGCAGAGTGTCACAATGAATACCCTATTGTTAATATTGTGACCAGAAGTGGCGCAACAACTGGTGGAGACAAAGAAGTGGGAAAACACCTATTGCAAATGTCTAGGTTTGGAAAGCCCCTGAGAATAAGGAGGAATTTAACTTGTAGCGGGAGCAGGATACTTTTATTGAGGCAAAGAAGAATTTTATGGACCCTGGTGCATCAACATAAAAAGCACTGACTTGTCATGTTGTGAATGTCACAGATGAGACTGGTCTAGTTGAGTTTAAAGTGTTCCTGTAGGCTTGTATTCAGCTATTGCGTAATAAGAAGGTAGTGGAAAACCTTCAAACATTAATTGATAATTGCACTGAGAAATATCAACTTTAGATGGAACAAAAGGCTGTCAACAAAATCCACAATAATACAAGAAGAAATGGGCGAGAGATGTGCTTAATCACTTAGATAGGAGACTTTGAGATGGATCAAGTTATTTTGGATATGGGATCTGATGCAAATTTCCTACCTAAATAGACATGGTAGAAAATGGGAGAAATTAAGATGGAATGGTCTTCAATTCAACTACGCATGTATAAATAGCAGAAGATTAGCCCAATGGGAAGGCTCTCTAGGGTAGTAGTTGACATTTAAGGAGTTGAGGTGTTTTCTGACTTGAAGTCATTGAAATGGTTGATGATGCAAATCTGTATCCTACGCTACTAGATCTAGACATGGATTTTGACATGGATGCTATTATTAACCTCAAGCGTAGGATCATGATCACTTGAAAACAATGGGACAAGGGTTGTGGTCCCCCTGGACCCTACAAAAGGAGCAAGGTATATAGAACTGGTGCACGAAGAGTATGCAGATTAATATATGGACCATGTCTACAATTTAAATGTGGAGGATGAGGATTGGATCAATCCCACAACAGATGGCCAAATTAGTTGGGAAAAATATAGTCCGTGCTTATGAGACTCATATGAATAATTGGAAAATTGGAAGAACCTCTTACATGAAGTATCCGCACTGCGCTGTAATCGAATAACTAGATCTCTACATTGTATATCCTCTGAGGTATGTACATTGCCACACTATGATGGTATAGGAGATGTCAATATTTTTTTAGATGCATTTTAAAGGGATGTTCCGGAAGAACAATGGTTCCACGTGCTTGATCTAGCTCTGAGATCAACCCCAGTGCATTGGTCGGGAACCCACAAAGAAAATATTTCTGATTGGAGGGAATTTCATTGAATGCTATGAGTATGATTATAAAGCCCAAACATCTGAATGAAAGATAAATATTCAAGAACAGATGATCCGCTCCATCAGCCAATTGGACTGTGGTCTAGGGAGAGGAGCCATAGCCAGAATGGCTTCATATCTTCATTCATACATTGTAAAAGGTAACCATGAATTGGTATCTGGAGATCGAGCTATGGCATGGTACTGTCGAATGGGTTTCGCTAAAAGAGAGATTTATTTTGACTTTCAACTTTGAAAGTGGATTCCACTCCATTAATGAGTCATTACAAGAGATTCTAGATGCTATTTTTGATGTGCTAAAGGAACCAGTAGTACGAGCCCTACAAGAATGGAATGCACAAATGAAGGATGCAGTTGAATGTCAAAATGTTACTACTAAAGAAAATGATGAGGATCCTAGAAACATTAACATCCCTAATTCCGAGGGGAAACATGTAGTCGTTGGACCTAAGATTGAATTTCCATATTTTAATAAACTTTTTAAGATTAGAAAATTCAATACCGGCACAAAAGAGCGGCCTAATTTTTCTAATATAGGATATTACTCGGATGAAGATACCATGGGAATGATTGCATAACTCCTCATTGAATATCAGGAATTGCTCGTAGTAAATTTTCTGAGCTAAAGGGGATTATTGGAGACCTTGATATGATGAGGATCACTTTAAATCCGAATGCTAGGCCTATTAAGCAACACCATTACAGATTGAATCCAAAGTATAAGTAAAAGGTCAAGGAATATTTGGAAAATATGGTTGTTGCAGGAGTAATTGAGCCAGTGGAGGAATCAGATTGGGTGAGTCCCATGGTAGTCCAAGAAAAGAAGAAAAAATGTGAAATTAGGATTTGTGTTAACCTACGCAAATTGAATGATGCATGCGTACATGATCCTTTGTTGACCCCATTCTTAGATGAAGTGTTAGAAAATGTCAAAGGGTAGGAAGCCTATTCATTTACTGATGGATTTTAAGATATCACTAGATAAGGATCACACCTGAAGACCAGAGCAAGACTACCTTTGCAATGGAATGGGGTTCATTCCAATATACTGTAATGCCATTCAGTTTGAAGAACATGCCAGCCATATTTTCATGCATAGTATTTGTTTCTTTCAAAGATTATATCCATAAGTTCTTAGAAGTGTATTTTGATGATGGGAATATTTTTGGACTGTTGAAGAAACATGTCTCCAACCTGTGCTTAATGCTCAATGCTTATCAAAAGTATCAAATTTCTATGAATTTGAAGAAGGGTATATTCTACATCCCTTTTGGTATCTTGTTGGGACATATTGTCTGTAAATATGGACTGATGGTCGACCCAACCAAAATTTATCTCATTATTAATTTTGATCCTCCTAAGAGTGTGAAGCAGTTGCACTTAGTATTGGGACATACTGGATATTATCAAAAGTTTATTCAAGATTATGTGCAGATCACTGCAATGATGAAGAAGCTATTGAATAAGGATGCCACTTTCTATTGGGACGAGGACTATCAGAAGAGTCTGGACATACTTAAGGAAACCATGGTGATTGCACCCATCTTGGTATTCCCATATTGGTCAAAGGAATTCCATGTACACGTTGATGCTTCATGTATCACGCTAAGAGCTATATTAGTGTAGTCAGGTCTTTGGTATATTGATCATATGATTGCATTTGCAAGTCATAAGTTGTCTAATGATGAGCGTAATTATTCAACCACAGAAAGAGAAGGGCTAACCATAGTGTATGCACTACAAAAGTTCCATCATTATCTGCATGGAGGTCATTTCAAGATGTTCACAGATCATTCTTCTTTGAAATAGCTTGTGAACTAGCCTGTGTTTGGGGGGGAAGATCTTTAGGTGGCTCCTTTCATTCCAGGAATACAATTTCAAGGTGACTGTGAAGCATGGAAGGTTGAACATATGACCATACCACTTATCGTACATTGAAAATGGTGAAGAACCAACTAATTTGGATGACGGGTTACCAAATGCGCAGTTGTTCGCTATTAAGGTAGGTGATGAACATTTTTTGATATCATCCATTTTATAACCATTGGGAATATGCCTACAGAATATACGGTTAAGCGGAAGAAAGAATCGACACTACACGCAGCAAATTTCACTTTGATTGTAGATCAAGTATACAAGATGGGAGCTGATGAATTTTTGAGGCGATATGTTCCTAAGTTTGAGAGACGAGCATATTAGCATAAGCACATGGAGGCATTGTAGGAAGTGATTATGTTGGTAAACCAACTGCAGAGAATATTTCAAAGGATTGTTTACGGTGGCCTAATTTTCACAGTGATTCTAAGGAATATTGTCGCACTTATGATTCATGTCAGAGGACTGGAAGACCCTCGCGTAGAGATGAGATGCCACTACAACCGCAGGTAACTTTGGAGGCCCTTGATCAGTGGGAAATTGATTTTCTAGGGCCGATTAACCTTCTAGGGAAGAAAAATGGAGTGTTATACATCATCACTACCACAAATTACTTGACTATATGGGCAGAGGCTCAACCTATGAAGGATTTAAGTGTAGAGATGGTTGCTCACTTTATTTTTGATAATATTTTTGACGATGTTTGTATGCCAAAATTCTTTGATGAGTGACTAGGGTACGCATTTCCTAAAGGAGACCCTTTAGGTGCTAACAAAAGAATTCAAAATATGTCATCATAAGAGTATGCCCTATCATCCCCAGGAAAATAGAACTGTAAAATCCTTCAACAAGATTATGGAGAATGCACTCACAAATAAATGAAATGCTAATCACAATGATTGGAATGTGCATGTACCTACTTTTCTATCGACATACAGGACTACGTGCAAGAATCTAGTGGGAAAAACACTTTTCAGAATGGTCTACAGACAATAGGTCATTATGCCTATGGAATACATTGTACCAAGTCTACATATTGAAGCCATAACCAACATGGATAATCAGGACATTATGGAAGAGATTCTATCACAACTTGTTGCACTGGAGGAAGATAGATTCATTGCTGGTTTCCACCAATAGGTGGAGAAGGCACATGCTTGGCATGACCGGAAGATCAACCAGAAGACTTCCAAGAATGATTATGATAGTAATTTTGCGTGATTTCCAAGGAAGTTTAAGATGCACTGGCTCGAACCCTATATTATCAAGGCAATTATAGAGGGAGGTGTAGTTTGATTGGCTAAGTTAAATGGTGAATTACTTCCCGGATATATTAATGGTAACCACCTAAAACCTTACAAGGATGACCCCATCCTTGTGCGCGCTAAATGACTATATGGCCAGAAGAATGTATTAGCACTCAGGACAGTTGTGAAAGGGCACGGGACTTTAAAGAAGTATGTCAAAGGTTATAAAAATTCTTTCCAACCTCTAGTGCGACGAAGCTTGAGGGAGCGCAGGCATCTGTGATGCTAGGAGGATGTTGCAATCACAGAAAGGCCAAAAACTAGTCGTTGGAATAGTATATCTAGAAAGGACAAATCTATTACCATTTTGTGGAGTGGGTAACTTTCATTTAAGGATGAAATTACGCCATATTTGTATCTGTTTGAGAATTATTGAACCTGCATCAATAGAGATAAGTTCGTTTAGGTCATGACATTGCTATAAATATGGCATGGAGGTCTACACAATTTCCTTTTTCTTTATGAGTTATCTGATCAATTTGTCCCTCTGTTCTCACTCCCTTTTCCAATTCTTATGTTTTCATCATGGGAAACACTTGAAGAGATGTTGTGCCAACAAGGCTTAGGCCCTTTTTTCTTCAAAGACCATGATTGCAGCTAAGCCTACCCGTAATGTGCCACAAGCACTTAGTGCTAGTGGCACGCAAAAACAAAATAAAGGTAAAACATTGAGTACTCATAAGTCTCCACACAGTCCAACCCTGAAGTCAAAACCGACTCCTCGCGCTGATAGGAAGAAGAAATCGATAGAAGAAGAACAAAAGGTAACTGCGATGGAGGAATTATTTATAAAGGAAGTGGATCCAATATCACAGTTTCCTCCATACATGGCCCCACATAAGATGATAGTGGATGTTTCCAAGGACCTTGATAAGGTCAAGGCTACAATCTACATGCCTCTTCTCCCTGAAGATGTTCCTTTGAAGGGTGACCTATTGGAGAAGGTTTCTTCTCTCAAGCTAGAGGATTTGGATTTGGAGGATGGTGCAAATTTCACTGAGCTCACAACGTCAAAGTACTTGGAAAAATTCCCTTGTGAAGAAGCCGACATAATCAAGGTGGAACCAATGCGATGGGCCCTAGGACTATAGAATTTATGGCTTCTAAATCATTTTTTTATCCCTATTTTGGTCGCAACAACATCAATTATATCTGTCTGCGTCATATGTTAGCTCTGGTGCACAACAATTGCTTGTGGTTGGGAATGCAGATCTCTATTAATGAAATTCTCATCCACTTCTTTATCAACCTGCCATACCAAGGAGAAAACCCTGTAGAAGCCTTCAAAGGGAAGGGCCAAGAGAGAAGAAGGTTGCAGATGATGTGAACAAAGCATATGGAGTGGTTAGAAATACATGGGGATTTTTTTTCAGCACCATCAATGACACCTCTATCTACTTTTCCACGTAGATCTTGGCCTACAAGATGATGCAGAAATTTCATGCCAAAGAAGTTCCATCACTGGTCATTGCGTTAGTAGCACAATGCATCAAAGGTGTCCAATACAACTGGGCCAAGTACATGTGCCAAGATTTAGTAGAGAATGTCTGGGAGGTGCGGGAAAAAGGGAAATTGTTCCACTACACATGGATTTTGTTGCTCATCATGCTAGTGGGATGGAAGCTGTCATAGTAGTCACAAATCCCCGAGATTGAACCTAATCTATGAGAAGTAATGCATTATGCATCGTTATGAGTGACAAAGAATCTAGCACGAGTGACTAAATTTTTTTTTTTTGGTTTTGTTCCAAATGGAGCTTCACCAAGTTGTTCAACTAAATCCGCACCTATAAACACATCACCAACTTCAAAGTGTCATTTCATAATGTGCACATTCACGCCAAGGTATATATGTCCAAGGTGTGATATGACGTGCCTTACTTTTTCACAGAGGATGACATCATCCAAGTCACCTCCAAGTGGCATCCTTCCTGGTTGAAAACAACAATAGACATCATTTCCACCTCTTCCACCCATCCCACACAGTCTGCATCAAATACACATGCCAAGAAATACACAAATAAAGATAGATAGGAGCCTATGACAACGAGGAAGATGGAGGAATAGCCAAAGGACACTATGGATGTTCCCAGTGAGGAGGAGTTGGAGGAAATTAATGGAGACAGTGCAGATACCCCTTCAACGCAGATAGACACCCATCGAGGTACCAAGAGAGGAGCCCAGTCCCTAATAGGATCACTCAATGAGAGGAAATCCTCCAAGAATATTGAGATTGAACCCCTCGTGTTAACTGAAGGTCACTATGATGAAATTGGGAACACTTTCAACACATTCACTAAAGAATATTGGAGTAACATTGAACAACAATACAAGATTGTCCTCGATGACATTCAGCAAGGCCTCCAACAACTTTGGGTTCATGCGAGTGAGATTCATTAAAGAATGAATCAAGTGAGCGCAGTTCAAGCGAGTGTGATTTCAGTCAGCACTCCAGTCATAGAATCCACCACAGAAAGTAGATTAATACATATTTTGTGTGGAGTGATCCATTCATCAAATCTAGTGAAGTGTGCAACTGCTCGATCCTGGTGTTGGGCCACAATTGTGAATTATGAATAAATCACACTTCCCTAGATAGGTTCTAGTCTATAACAACAAGTTAAAGACTATACGACTATTCTTCCTAACTTAGAATAGATACAAAGAGAGGATTGGAGGCTTACTTGTTCAGTCGCTTCCAAATGGCTCCTTCTGTCGCTTCCGTTGTAGCTTCAAATTCAAGCAGTTTGTGGGCTAAAAGCTTCTTGCAAGAAAGAACATTGAAATAGTAGAAGATGAAATAATATAGATACCTATTCAAGCTAGTTATCTAAATTAGTAAATCATAAACCATATACATCAACCAAGATCTTGAAATATGGAAAATCAAAGCCAATACAGATGCATATATGGAAAAATAAATAGTACTCTTTATTGATAATAGAAGGAGAGGCTACAACCTAGTGACTGATTTGAAGTGACCTTCCAATAACATTCTCAAACCTCATCACAGTATGAATCTCTCCAGCAGCAGCTTCACAAATTTAGCTCTCAATTGAAAATTCTCCAACATTTTTCTACTCAATTTCTTCCTTTTCAAGCACTCAGATCCATGCTTAATTTATAGATGAACTGTAGGTTGTTTTGCAATCAATAAATTTCCAAAAATAGGCAAGACATTTTTCCAGTCATGTATATGTCAAATGGACACTTGGATCTGAAGCTTGACACATGTGAACTCTTCTAGAAGGTACTGGCCAAGTGGAGATTTTGGAACAATGAGAATTTCGCTCCCAATGTGACCAACGCACCTATGAATTTCGGGAAGTGCTTTTTAGAACAGCCTTCCATGTGGCTACCTGCATATGCAATGCACTTAGGCCCCTTAGAGCCTGTGTTGGTGAGCTCTCATATGCTATATAATAAGCTTCAAACCATGGAAACCTTTGCTTTATGAAAGTCTTGCTTGATTTGTCTTGTTTCTTGTATTAGGGCATGTAGCAACTGAAATTATAGGGAATGATAGACCCTTGATCGTTGGTCCTGGAGATGATGCCCAGTTAACCAGGTCATTGGGAATGGTGCCCAAATTGACCTATAAAAATTTCCCCCTAAAGCATGAGATCCAAATAATAAGAACATTTGATTGAGATGCTTTACACTGTGATGAGTCTGGAAATGAAGCAGAGTGGTCACCTACATCAATATTACAATACATTACATCATGATATATCCTCTTTTGATCATAATTGCTGAGGGTAGGCATTCCCATATTCAGCACATAAAACAATCTAATAACATGTACATAATTCAGAAAGTCGTCTTCATTGGAATATTGCCCAGATGCAGATATGCCTATAGATATAGGCCCATGTTTGGATGACAATCTATATGTAAGGTCACTTTACAGATGATGTGTACAACAATCCTGAAATCACAGCTCGGATGGCTGAAACTAGATCCAGGGTCTTCTTATCTCGTTCACTCGATCATTCGGGTACAAGTCTAACCATGCAAATATATGATTTGTAGTCGAACATGGAAAAAAATCGTTTGATTACCAGCCAATTATGTGAGTTGTTAGAAAATGCGAGAGAACCACCATTAATGTCAATGGTCCTCAAGGTACTACGGTACATTTCATAAGGCGTGAATAGATTATTTGATGTCGAACGACAAACAAAATCTTTCGGTCGAAGGTCTAGAAGCGAGGATCTTTTCGATGTTGTAACAAGCCTCATGGTACTGGAATCTAATGTTTCTAAGTGAACTTCCTGGATATTGATTTGTCGTCGACAGGAAGTCACCTTATTGCAAAACTAGAGTTACTGATTTCAGAGACAAGGGTATGACTTAATATAGCAATTTTCAGGGATGACGATCATGAAAATGAAGGTTTATGAGTATTGCAGAAGAATGAGTTTTTAATCACTGGATGACTTCTCTTGAACATATCGGTAACACTGTGATGACTTGGCAGCATTGACCCAAAACCGAAGTGAAGTTATGATGAACCATAGGTGTGAATGAACCATCAAGATGATTACCCAACCCAAACACTCATGGACATGGAGTGAAATAAATGTCATGTTCAAGAGCGACTTGCTACCAAAAAGAAACTTTGCTCACTTTTCCCAAATTTTCCCCAGTCATTTGTCGACCAGTACCTCTTTATTTTTTAACAAGATTGAGGAGGATAACATTTTCTTGATCTATAATTCAACTATTTAATAATTTAATGAGTCTAGCGATGAATGAAACTCGATTCTTTCCATTATTGACAAGCCTGTCGCTATTTTATGTTTTAACAAGATTAACAACAGTGATAGCCCGGTCCTTTTTCATATTTAGAGAGTCTAAAAAAGAGGACGAAAGAGAACTCCATAAGTAATTTTTCGTAAATTTGTCTTTCAGACCCAAAAAGGTGTAAAATAATATCTGAGAGAACCTCTTTGGTCATGTTTAACCAAGGTATTCCTTTTTCGTAAATAATCCATCTCAGTCCGGAAAATGGTTAAACTTGTACTGAGTAGATATAAATTCATTTACTTTAACGAGCTCGAAAGACAAGTTCTTGGCAATCTTTTCACATTATCGGAGTCTAAAAAGAGTTGACAGAGAACTCCAGGGATTCCTTTTTCGCTGTTATAGAAGCTCGGAAAAGAGATAAAGTGCACTTCAAATCCTTTTTCATTTTTAACAAAGCTCGAAAAATAAGGAGAAAAAGTATGCTTTGTGGTCAAGTCATTCTTTGAATAAATCTTCACAACTAAAATGTTCATCAGTTGTATTTCCTGTTCAGAATAACATAAAATGGATTAAAAATACCCGTTTCATGATAAAAACATAATGAAACTATAGTCATAGCAATAATTTTAACTTGCAAACAATTAAATGACTATAAAAAAGTATTTTCACTATTCATTTTTACCATTCGATAGTTACCATTTGCATTTTAGAGCTCTGAACCTGATTTACCCCCGAACTTCAGTCATTGATTGCAGTTGTTTTTGTGGATGGATTTCATTACCGTTTGATCCAAGTTAGTACCATGAACATCCTCTTCTCTTTGGTATTCATTTCATTTCCATTCTTTGCAAATGTTTAGGGTTTTGAGGCCCCTACTGTAAATTTTGCCCAAAATGAGGGCAACGCACCCCTGAATTTTGAAACCTGCATTGCATAGTAGGTACAGTGAGGGGTACCTACATGTGCAACACACTTTGTTAGCCCAGAGTGTGCCTTGGGCGCAGTTCAAGTTTTTGATTTTCAAGTTGTGTCCAAAATTTGCCTAGTTTTTTGCAATGAATGGAATCTAATGGATCTAATGGTTGAATTTCAGGTTTCCATCAGATTAAAATGATGGTTACATGGAGGGAAAGATAAAATGAAGAACAAGATATGATTTCCTTGAATGATCTAGGTACTGTAAGAGCCCTAAGAGATTTTGGACTGCTTAAGTACTTCAAATTGTCGGGAATGAGGCAACAAATAGAACTCTTAGAGTTATTAGTTCGAGCATGGGATTCGTCGATAGAGGCATTTCAAATTAAGAATGAAGTGGTTCCCATAACAATTGAGGACGTGTATTTTCTCATAGGTATGTCAAGGAGAGGTTTGCGCATTTCTCTCACAAGGTCTACTGTTGGAGGAGAGACAGTGAGGAATTATGTTATGCAGTATTTCTATCCAAGGGCAGAACCTAGCAAAGATAGAAAAATAAACATCTGAGATGTCAAGTATTTTCCTTTGAGAACCATCCTTTTCACGATCGCTAAAATTACTGGCACTGTTACACTACATGTAGCGAACATATCGTATATGCAGTATGTGCTAGAGCGCTTAGAGCCAACAGTCTTCAACTATTTTGAAGCTATTATATCTCAGATAAAGGAACAACTAAATAAATTAAAGGGAGGAAGGAAGAAAAATTTCAGTTATGGTTCAATCCTTATCTCCTTCGCTTTGGAATGGTTTCCACTGATGCAGCCACAACATGAAACATTGGATATATCTAGTCCTAGAGATCCTCGAATGCAGAGATGGGTAGAACTCATGGGTCATCATGCAGGCCAATCGACTATTGTGTTCTCTACTACATTATTTTCCTGGTTTTAGTGACAGATCGTTGCCATCAATGAGTATGCATATGCAGGCGTCGACTTCCGAGGAGATCCAGATCTAGTATTACTAGAAGGCACTCAGTGGGGTGCAATAGGTAAGAATGATTTGACCATGTTTTTTTATTTTTTTAAGGTTTATAAAATGTTTCTTGTGTTTTTATTTATTTCCAATACTAAAATAAATGTTTGATGTAAAGCAGATATTGGTCGTGTTCAACCAGTAGAGGAACCAAAGCGCGAAGCAGATGTGCTAGCAGAGAGGGCTATCGGGAGAGCAGTCCTTCAGGACCTTGATATGGCTGAGACTCTAGCTGAGCTTCAACAGCACATAAAGGGGTTGACCTTCAGGATTCTAGATTACCGGATCAAAGAGCTTCCCATGCAACTGCAGTGACACACTATTGGGGTTCCTAACCGTTGGATGCAGTTTCTCCGTAGGATTGCTAGATCTATAGCATGTTACCATGAGCACCACTAGTTTACTTGTGACTTTTTGGATACCTTTTGAGGTCATATGACCAATGTGTCTTGGGCACAAATTTTGTAAAAACCTATAACTATCTATCTATATGATTTCGGAGTTTTTCCTATGTTTAATGCGCAATCCTATTCAATGATGTGAATGTTTTCTTTACCTATGTCAAAAATTTCTGTCTAAAACTTGATTAGCTAATGAATCAGTTAAATTGTGCAAATTTCTAGAAATGTGTTGATGTTGAATGAAATCAAAATGTCTTTCCAAAATTCAAACTCTTAGGAACAATCTAAGAAGTGTTGGATTTCTAATAGTATAAACACTAGTAAGTTGTAATACTACAAGTTGTGAGTCTAACCTTATGATTATGCGGTTAATACCAAATGAAATGGCATCAAAGAGAAGTTCGATCAACGCATTATACTCAGCGATATTTTTCATTGATCTACCAATAAAAATCCCTTTAAAACTCACTAACTCGTCGTTCGGAGCGAAAATGGCCCATGTTGCAGAGGATAGATTCTGCGTACTATGAATAGCACCATCAGCATATCCAACAAATGGTTTTAAAGATTCAGAAATCTTCCATAAAATGTAAAGCGGATTACTGACATCAAGAAAACTCTAAAACAAATTAATATAGTGAATGAAAATCAACAACATATAAACAATATAATACAAAAAATTACTATGCTCATGATTAAGCATAGTAACGTTTCAATTACAACCCATTTCTAGGTTGTGCCAATGGAATTCCATCATAATCAACTAACTTGTAGGCACCCTTAGCAAGAACTCTTTTGAAAATATAGGGGTCATACCATAATGGCTCAAATTTCCCTGTTCTTATTACATCAGATTCTTGATCATAAATAAGGACCAAGTCGCCCTCTGAGCAGATGTGAGGCTGGACATTTTTTCCGTATTGCGCCTTTATACATCTCTTATGTGCTTCGTTGGCCAATTGGACTTCACAACGCATTTCATCTAGATGGATGAGGTTAAGGAGATGTGCTTCTTCTTCTAAGGTGTCAGATAACAAGTCTATCGTGAGTTTTAATGATGATATTTCACATTGGATTGGTAAGATAGCTTCCAGACCATACACCAATTGAAAATGAGTAAATCCGGTTGCGTTTCTCACCGAGGTTTGATACGCCCATAAACCGGAGTACAGGATCAAGTGCCAGTTCCTTTTACGGATTCCTATCATTCATTTGAGAATTTTATTAATAGCCTCAACTTGTCCATTTGATTGTGGATAATAAAGAGTAGAATTATCATGTGACAATCCTAACTTGGTAGTCAATTCAAACATCATATGATTGCGAAAATACAACCCATTTCTAGGATGTGCCAATGGAATTCCATCGTAATCATCTAACTCGTAGGCACCCTTAGCAAGAACTCTTTTGACAATGTAGGGGCCATGCCATAATGGCTCAAATTTCCCTATTCCTATTACATTAGCTTCTTGATCATAAATAAGGACCAAGTTTCCCTCTGAGTAGATGTGAGGCTAGACATTTTTGTCGTATTGTGCCTTTATACATCTCTTATGCGCTTTGTTGACCAATTGGGCTTCACATCGCATTTCATCTAGATGGATGAGGTTAAGGAGATGCACTTCTTCTTCTGAGGTGTCAGGTAACAATTCTATCGCTAGTTTTAATGATGATATTTCACATTGGATTGGTAAGATACCTTCTATACCATACACCAATTGAAAAGGAGTAAATCTGGTTGCGTTTCTCACCGAGGTTCGATACACCCACAAAGTGGAGTATAGGATCAAGTGCCAGTTCCTTTTACAAAATCATATCATTCGTTTAAGAATTTTATTAATAGCCTCAACTTGTATATTTGATTGTGGATAATGAGTAGAATGATCATGTGATAATCCTATCTTGGTAGTCAATTTAGACATCATATGGTTGAGAAAATTCTTCCCATGATCCATAACTATAGCCTGTGGAACCCCAAACCATGCAATAACGTGGTTGAAGAAAAACAATGCAACTGTCTGTCCTGTGTTATTGAATGTAGGCATCGCTTCAGCCCATTTGGTAAAATAGTCGACCGCGAAAATAATATAACCATGCCCCACAGATGAAGGAGGCTTACAGGTCATGAAGCTAATACCCCATTTCGTAAATGGTCCAGCAGAGACAACAAGATGCATTGGCGCTGGCGGTTTGTAGATTTTATGATAAAAAATCTGGCATGCATGACAACTTCTAACTATGAGGATGAAATCTCAAAAAATAGTAAGCCAAAATTAATCGGCGCGGAGTATCTTCTGTGCGGTAGCATATCCAGATAAGTGTCCACCACAAGCCCCAACATGAGAATCATTTAACACTTTGTTGGTCTCCTCATGAGTGAGGCACCTCCTTAAAATGGTATCAACACCACGATGATAAAGTGTATCGCCGATGATCAGATAATCTTTGGCTTGGCATTGAATATGTTGCTGATCAGTGTGAGAGGTATTAGGTCAAAAATTTTGGGTTTGGAGATAAATGATTAAATCCCCATACCAAGGATCAGATGATCCGATCAGAAACAGAGACTCATCTGGAATAGATGGTTCCGACGTAGTAGCAGTACTATTAGAGGGAAGGTCACAGAGAAGCTTTGCCAAAACTAAAGGCTTCTTTGATTTGGATTTAATGAATTCCAAATCAAATTCTTGCAAAATGACAATCCATTTTGAATATTTTCCCCCCATCATTTGACATGATAAAATGTAAATCATGGGGTTGCAATCCAAAACTATTGTTCTTTTTCAGAGTAGGATGTAATGGTGAAATATTTGGACCGCTTGAATAGCTACAAGGCAATATTTTCCACGTACAAGTACTTAACTTCCGTATCATTGAGATTACGACTCAACTAATAGATCGGATGTTCAATTTCATCTTCTACTTGGAAAAATACCATAGCGATGATCATTTCATCCGCAACGATATATAGGAAATAATCATTTTGATAATTAGGAGGATACAATAATGACGCTCGGACAAGATGGTCCTTGACAGCATCAAAAGAAGCTTGTGCAACTTGGTCCCTGTTGTAGCTCCTAGAGACAGCCTTGAGTTGCCAAAGACCAGTGCCTAGGACATCTTAAACAGTAGGGAGTATAAAGTATATTTCAGGCTTATTATCAGCTTAGGACTCTCTACATTTTCAACTTGTGCAAAGAATCATCATATGGATGGGACCAAACTACCTTCGGAACTAGCAAGTTATAAAGACAATGTAAAGAAAAGAAGGGAATCTTCAATACATATATACTTCAGACAACTTAGAGACAACTTTCATCAGAGAGGGCCAGTTTCTCAAAGACATATAGGTATTTTAAGGAGAAAAATATTTGGGGCGCAGAAAGTGAAAGGGGAGTACTAACTACCAATGAAATGGTGCTCAGAAAACATATTTCAACACAATATGGGCTTAGGAACTAAGAATCCATACATATTAATCCATTCAGTGAGAGTAACATTCCACGATGTTTAATACAGAGGAAACATGAATGATGTGTTAAGCGGAATGACATATCGTGTATGAGCCATATTTAAAGCAACATAGACCAGTAAAGCATAAGTATCAGACAGCGATAAATTCATACCCGAGGTGGTAAGTTACTCGCATTCCAAGACACGATAAAAGGAAATTGAAAAAAGTGGAGAGAACAATGATACAATATCACAAAGAAAGAGTCACGAACTATATAGCATTAAGACTGGAATCCTCATACATAACTAGAACTTCTCTTCGCTGAAACCCCACGGGCTCTGTGTATTTGCATTGATAATTCCATGACAAGCATACAAAAACTTCTACACTGCCATTTTCTTCAAGAAATTTGGAACCCTCTTTTCTCATTGGATCTTACTTATATAGGCTTCTTCCTATCTCAGCGAGAAGATATTTTTTGGAAAAATATCTTCTTCGCATAACCAAAATTTGTTAAAGGTCACTCTCAAAACAACAAAATTCATGATGAGAAATCAGGCCCCTCATCATGGATAGTCAGGCACTTGGCCGTTTTCAAAAACAAAAATTTAAACAGCAGTTTGGTGAAAAGTAAAATGCTGGAGTGGGGCAAACAACCCACTCAAAACTAAAAAGAAACTAATTCAGTAAAAAGTAAATAGGCCGTTGAGGCCAAATCATGAGTTGACAAAATATCATAGGTGCGGAAGAGTTGAGGCAATTGCTGATTCTGGTGGCGGCACGTTCGCAGATGAACTGGAATTTTGGCTAACAAACTAGGTGCGCCTTTGCTGACTGCCCACTGATGGTTCCTTTCTTCCTGGAGGCATGCTTCATATTCTGTTAATGGTCAGAGCATGGAAGGAGTGGTGGAATCATAGCCCACGCTGTATCGAAATGGTCCATGCTGGCTGCAAGCTGTTGTAGGGCCCTCGAAGCTATAACACGGGCCGACTCCTTATCAATGATCTTCTAACGCTCAACTGTTTCCTTGAATCGACTCGCTATGCCATAATGTTCTGCCTCACTAGCTTTCAAACCCTTCAAGAAAGAAACATATCTCTTGGCGTGTTGGGCTTTGCTACCTGCTTCTTCTATACCTTTTTCTGTGGAGACCTGCCGCTGCACATAAGGACTGTGTAATCCTGGCGGCCCCTCCCGCTTGATAACCCTGCAAAACACTGGACTGAATTATAAAATTCGTGCATATGGGAGTGATTATGAAGGACTGGAGAACAATGGCGTGGCGGTGTTCGAACAGTGTTTTCTGCGTAAAAATGGTGAAAAAGGCAATGGTACGGTGTATGATAGGGTTTGGTGGGGAAATGCATCGTGCGCCGTTCGACCGTGGTCTAGTGGTGGGGATCGACGGTGGAGAATGGTCCGTGGAATAACTTATGGACATGACGGAATACATATGAAACATTGAAATTTTAACGTAAAATGTGAAACCTTCAGACTTTGGTGTAAATGCAAAGGAAACACATGAAATGCAACAGAAATGCGCATGAGGGGTACGGGAATGAATGTACGAAGTGGGACCCAATACGAAAATCACGGATCGCAAAGGCGGAAAGTGCGATGGTGGACAGTGGCACCAATCAGAAAACTGCGCTTTGTGCTTTTGCGATGGGGTGGATCTGCAATGGGTGCGACTTGCGATGGGTGCGATTTGCGATGGGTGCGATTTGTGATGATCGCAAATCGCAAAGGCGGAAAGTGCGATGAAAGAAAGTGGCACAAACAGAAAACTGCGCTTTGCGCTTTTGCGATGGGGCGGATCTGCGATGGGTGTGATTTGTGATGGGTGCGATTTGCGATGGGTGCGATTTGCAATGGGTGCGATTTGCGATGATCGCAAATTGCAAAGGCGGAAAGTGCGATGATGGAAAGTGGCATAAACAGAAAACTACGCTTTTCTCTTTTGCGATGGGGCGGATCTGTGATGGGTACGATTTGCGATGATCGCAAATCGCAAAGGCGGAAAGTGCGATGGCAGAGAGTTGCATGAATGCGATTTGTGATGGAAAGTGGCACAAAAAAGAAACCTTGCGCCTTTTAAAATTACTATTCCCCCTTTGCTCTATACTTCAGCCTTTTCGTATTAACTCTGCCTTTGGCTTTTATGTATGTGACTTCCTTTACCTTGTTTCGCTTCGACCATCTCTTCAAATATTTCACTCTTTGATATAATGTTCCACCCATAGCCTATCAATATTTAATAAATCAATGAATTATGAGACAATATTGATCAACATTGGCTCCACCTGGGGACGGCATGTTTATCCTTGAATGTGTCGAGAACCACGCAGGCCACCTGTTTATCTTCTGTGAACGCCACTTCTCATCTTCTTCAACTTTTACCTCTTCTCTCCATGATTCTTCAACCGACACACATTATTAAAACAGTGCGTAAAACAGGAAATAATATACAATATGATACATCGGGCCCTCTCGGCCCAGATCAGTACTAAAAATAAGGCTTGAGGAATTGACCATTGACAGGGGCATCCAGCAAATCCCCCTGCAAATTCTCCAGCCTAAAAGTATTGTTGCCACCTTGTTCTGCAATTTTGAAAGGGCCGAACCAAAGCGGGTCGAATTTACCGTGCTTTCCTTTATGAGCCCTTCGCACGTCCCACCTGAGTACTAGGTCCCCTACCTGCAACTTTCTGTCTTTAGCATGTTGATCAAACAACTCTTTCATTTTCTCCTAGTATTCTATTAGCCTCTGATTCACCTGATTATGCGTTTCTTCGAGCTCCACCAGCTGGTTAATTCTCCTGGTAATGTCATCGGGTTCATCCTGACTCTCTTGCATGAATCAAGCCACAGGAAAGGCTAGTTGTATAGGGAACACAGCTACTCGTCCATATACCAATTCGTATGGAGATTTCCCAGTTGCTCTTTTACTGGTAATTCTATTTGCCCACAGAGCGAACTTCAGTTGGGAATCCCAATTCCTCTGGTTTTTGTTTATTGTCTTCTTTAGAGCTCTCACCAGCGTTTTATTTGATGATTCCGCCAAACCATTTCCCTGTGGGTAGTAAGCTGTAGAGTGACCCAGAGAGATATTATATTGCTGACAGAAATTCACAAATTTTGTAGATTTGAAGGCTTGTGCATTGTCAGTGACTATTCTAGTAGGGCATCCAAACCTGGATATAATGTTCTCTTCCATGAATTTGATTATCACTGTGTCTGTAGCATTTCGCGCAGGTATGGATTCCACCCATTTCATGAAATAATCCGTGGCAGTCAGGATCCATTTGTGTTGTCCACTTGAGAGCGGGTGAATCTCACCTATGAAGTCAATTCTCCACTGTTTGAAAGGTTCATCGACGTGAACAGGAATCACGGGCAGAGCCGCTAACTTTTGTTTTTCAGCAAATTTATGACATTTTTCACATGCTCTAAACCAAGCAAAGACGTCTCCAAACAATTTAGGCCAGTAGAAACCAGCCTTCAGAATTTTCTGAGCTGTGCTCCTCCAGCAGTAATGTTTTCCACAGATTCCCTCATGAAATTCGGTCATTATGTTCTCCACTTCGCCTTCTGTGAGGCATAATAATAGTATGCCTGAAATATATTTCCAATATAGCTGACCATTGGCAACCGTATACTTTTGCGATTTCAGCCTCAATGCTCTGTATTTTGATTTATCACAGCTGGGTGGACAGCTGAGTGTTAGGAGATACTCAACTATTTCTTTGTACCAAGGACTAGTAAGATACTTCATCAGTATTTTCTGAGTGGCCATTTCCACTTCTTGCTTCCTTGTCTGTTCCTCAGAATCTTCATTTGCAATCATAGATAAATTGATGCCCAAAGCTTGATGATTTGACTCTGATAAAATTCTTGCTAGCCCCTGCCCTTTAATCAACTTAGTGGGTCTGATGTCCAGATCATATTCCTGTATCTTTGCAATCCACCTACCCCTTTTTCCTTCACTGTCACCCTAAACAAGGATATCTTTAACCGCTGCGGTGCGTACAAATGCAGTAATGTGAGACTGCAGAATATACATGCGAAATGCCTTGAGGGACTTTACCAGGGTATAGGCCTGCTTCTCCAATATATTGTATTTCAATTCTGCGTCGTGAAGCACCTGACTAAAGAAAGCAATGGGTTGTTCATACCCATCCTCGTTTTTCTGTAGGAGAACTCCAGCTACCGTATGAGGTGATGCGAAAGAGAAAATCATAAATGGTTCAGTGAAATCTGGCCTTGCCAGCACAGGAGCCTCAGAAAATGCATTCTTTATCCTGGAAAAGGCCTGCCTCGATTCTGGTGACCATTTCACCTCATTATTCTTTTTTAACATATCTGTTATATGCCTAACTATCTCAGCATAGTTAGGGATAAATCTTCTCAGAAAATTGATACGCCCTAAGAACACCTGGACTTCTTTCTTATTCCTGGGGAGGGAGATGCCATTTATAATCTCCACTCTTTTAGGATCAATCTTGACCCCATCCTTAGTTACAATGTGTCCTAGGAGCTTACCCTCTTCTAATTCAAACAAAGATTTCTGAGGATTTAGGGAAAGACCATACCTTCTGCATTTCTCAAAAGTTCTCTGTAAATGTTGAATGTGCTCGGCGTCATCTTTTGAAAATAATGTAATATCGTCCAGATAGACCACCAGAAATTTATCTTGTTCCCCAACAAAAGCTATGTCCATAGCCCTCTGAAATGTGGCTCCTGCGTTAATCAGCCCAAATGGCATCCTAGCGTACATGAATGTACCCCAGGGTGTGGTGAAAGCAGCCTTCTTCTGGTCCTCTGGGGGTACAGCCACCTGGTTATAACCCAAAAAGCCATCCATCATAGACATCCTAGAGGCCCCCACCACTTTCTGCAGAATGTGGTCCATCTTTGGTAATGGGTAATTGTCTTTCAGGGAGGCTCTATTCAAATTTCTGAAATCCACGCACAACCTTATATTTCCATTTTTCTTTCGGACAGGGACTAGATTTTCCACCCATTTAGAGTACTTCAATGGCACAATTATTTTAGCCTTTAACAGCTTCTTGATTTCTTTCTCAATGGAGGGGATTAGTAGAGGGTTTATTTGTCTGAGCTTCTGCTTGTGAGGCCTTGCATCTGCCTTCAAGGGAATTTCATGCCGCAAAATGCTGATATCAAACGTCTTCAGGTCTTGATAGGACCATGCAAATACATCCCTATAAGACTGAAATAATTTTAGGTACTTCTTCTTATAGTCGTCCGGGACCTTTCTGGATAATTTCACAATTTTGGGTTCGGCCTCAGTACCCGGATTTTGGTCTTCTACCTGGTTTTCGTCTGTTGTTTTGCTAGGCTACCTGGGGACATCATTTTTGTCAAACAGCCTTTCTAGGGGCACCAGGCCTCTAGGGATGACATTTCCCTTCAACTGTAACACTTTTCTCCCGGCCATTTTTTCTTCCCACTTGTTTTCTGATTGGTTCTAAACATCATCCCCCTCACAACAGTCGATTTCCATATTAGAGAACTCCCCAACTGTCTCTAGAAACCTTTTCACTTGTTCATCATCCTCAAACACTTGCGAGTGTTTGACATCGTCTGGAATCGAAGGTCGGTACCTTACTTCTATCTCATACCTCAGGAGGGGATTTTGGGGTGGCTGGAAGGTGCTAGCAGCTACCGCAAGTGAATCTGCCATCCTGTTCTGCTCCCGGGGCATGAACTGAATATTAAAAGCTGAGAAGAAGTTCTCCACCATGTCCCATACTTCATTCCTGTAAGCTCTTAAATGAGGATGTTTAGCTTGACATTGATTTATGATCCGTCGGACCACTAATTCTGAATCACCCAAGACCTTCAGGGTTTGTATATTCATATTCCTAGCTGCCTGTAGCCTCAGCAAAAGTGCTTCATACTCAGCCACGTTATTGGTCGCTTCATACTCTAATTTGAAGGACAGTGGGACCCATTTGCCTGTAGGGGAAATCAATAAAACTCCAGCCCATTACCTTCCTTTGAATTTTCCCCATCGAAATGTAGAGCCCATACCCTTGTTTCAAGACCTTTTGAGGATTGTTGAGTCCTTATCTGACATAAGGAAGGTTCCTGAGCATAACTGTAATCTTCTTCTAACATCAGGCATGAAAAATCTCTATCTTTACTATAAACCGGTGAATTTCCTAAACTGTCAGCTTTGGTAACCGTTTTTAGAAATCTGGTCTCCCTGTATAATCTCCTCTCCTGCCCGCCAAAAATTGGGATGGTGGCATATGTTAGATCTAGTTTGATTGACCGACCAATTTTTGTTCCCCAGGACCTTGATAGTAGCATACCAAAACGGGCTGGAATTTCTGCCACCATAATGTCCATTACTACACTTTTAGCTGGGATTTGGGCCAGGTTGACCACCAGGTCCTTAATCATGCCCAAGCACTTAACTCTTTTGGAGTCAAATGAGTACAGATCTTGATATGGACGAGTGATCTGGAGTCCTAATTTTTACATGACAGATAGAGGCATCAAATTGTGGGAGGCTCCAGAGTCTAACATACAATTGTGGAGCAATAGGTCATGGATCACCAAATACACGTAAAAGGGAGGTGTAGAGGGGTCTAATTCTTCGACATGTGGACCAAACACTACCATAGGTCTTTGTTCTTGTAAGTTGAGACTGTCAGGGATGTGTATTACTTCTGGGGGAAGCATGAAGGACGTGACCTGGGACTGATATGCAGGTTGCTTTAACAATTCGGTTAGGGGAACTGGGATTTTCACTTTCTCAAGTTCTTTCTATAAACTAAAATAAGAGGAGGACCTATCTACTGCCACTTCCTTTGTTTCTTTATCTTTTGGCTCTTCACTTTGAGGGGGAGGCTTAACTTATTTTTCAGTAAGCTTATCATTAGGATGTGCAGCTACCTGTGAAAATGAAGGCAATTGATTATCAGACTGCAGAGATGGCTTAAGGGGCCTCTTACCTTTATCTAGGGCCTTTTGTGGTGTTGCCTCCCTTCGAGCAGGTGCTTCTTCTTGCGATGTGTCCTCCTCCTGATCCTGAGTGCGATTTCTCTTCCTGGAAGATCTGAGGTCATATCTTCTATTTAATTGAGCTTGCATGATGTCGACGAACTGTTTGTAGTAATCCTCAACCTTAGGATCTTCAGTGTCTTCGTTAGCCTTTACCTCTGTGTGTGCCTACACCTCTACTTCGTTACTTTCATGTAAAGGACATTCAACTTCATCACTGTTTGAGAAAGCAAGGTAAGCCTCTTCTTGCTCATAAGCCGTATCTTCAGTAGAGCCTTCTACTTGCCCTTCCAAATAGAGGGGGTGTGGAACTTGGTCTTGATGCTCCTTTTGTCCCCTCTGCAGTATCTGTAAGGGTGGCTTTTTGTATTGAGGGTTAAAACCTCTGTTAGGAGCATTTTGGAAATTCTTGGAGGATGAATTCTTTGCCTCCATTTCGAGCTTTACTAGCTTGCTTGAGAGATTCTTGATCATTTTGTTCATCTCCTCAATCCTGTCGTTTGCTGAATCTCTATCTTGGCCTGAGGTGGATACCTCTTCCTTTCCCCTTCTTCTTGTATCTTTCTCAGATTTTCCCCTATACTTACCAGTGGAGGCAAAGTTTGCCTCGAGCTCCAGTGCATCTGTCTGAGCATCATCCAGGGTGGCTGGCTTTCTTTCTCTCAGAGAGAAGCCGAAATCTGAGTCGAAAGCTTCCACGAACACAACCTTGGCAGTGGTCTGATGAGGCTTCATCTCTGCAGGGAGGCTAAGGTACAATTTGTTAAATCTCTTAATAAATTCAGCCACCCCTTCATCGTGTCTTTTCTTGAGTGTATTAAACTCAGTAAGACAATGTCCGTGGTCCTTCTTCTCTTCCCATTTTTTGAGGAAAGTCTCTTCCATTCCATCCCAGGTGGTGATAGAATGGTTTCCCAGTGTCTTGAACCATTTTCTAGCCTCACCATCTAAGGATTTCACGAATAGTCTTAGGACCACATCCAGATGTTCCACATTAAAATTCTCTACGAAAGAACAAAAGACCTCCAAATGCTTCTGAGCTTCGATCTCATTTTCCCCATTGAAACAGGGAAAGATCTTTAAATAGTCCTATGGCATGTCATTTAGCACATTAGGTAGAGCCAGAGGGGCGTATTTATTTAACAAGAAACCGGGGACGTTAGCCATTGGAGGGGTTGGAGGTAGTGCAAGAATCTGAGCTGTAAGAGGAGGAGGAGAAGGTGGAAGTGAAGTATGGATAATGATGGGGATGTAGTGAACAACGGCTTGAGGGGTTGACGAGAATTTCGGGCTGTGAACAGCAGATACTTCAGTAACTTCCTTAATCTCCTCAACTTCAGGGGTAGGGTGGAAAGAGTAATGCGAAGTATTGCTAGACTCGGCTTCGTCTTTGATATGGAAACCTCCCCGAGGTGGGCTCTCTGAATAGTAACCAGTATCTCTTATGATGGAGTCAGGGCCTTGTATTTGGGCGATTTGAGAGGAAGAGGACGGAGTATATGGAGAGTTTTCTAGGGAGAATTCAGGAATATCGGTATGAACTGACTGCCTTTCCCTCCAGCCCCTTCTATGTAGGATCCTTTCCGGCTCAGACACAAAATATGTCTTTGGCTGAGACGTATCTGACCTCAGGTGCGGCTTACGAGGAGCCAGGACTGCAACCAAATTAACTTACAACACAAATGTGGAGTCGCTAAGGTGAGGAATGTACAACTTTCAACTCTTCATGCTCACCTAACTAAAGAGTGAATACGTTTGTCGAGGCCCAGGGATTTTAATTTATTTCAACTTCGTCCCCGGCAACGGTGCCAGAAAGATGTTGTAGCTCCTAGACACAGCCTTGAGTTGCCAAAGACCAGTGCCTAGGACATCTTAAACAGTAGGGAGTATAAAGTATATTTCAAGCTTATTATCAGCTTAGGACTCTCTACCTTTTCAACTTGTGCAAATAATCATCATATGGATGGGACCAAACTACCTTCGGATTTAGCAAGTTATAAAGACACTGTAAAGAAAAGAAGGGAATCTTCAATACATATATACTTCAGACAACTTAGAGACAACTTTCATCAGAGAGGGCCAGTTTCTCAAAGACATATAGGTATTTTAAACAGAAAAATATTTGGGGCGCAGAAAGTGAAAGGGGAGTACTAACTACCAATGAAATGGTGCTCAAAAAACATATTTCAACACAATATGGGCTTAGGAACTAAGAATCCATACATATCAATCCGTTCAATGAGAGTAACATTCCACGATGTTTAATACAGAGGAAACATGAGTGATGTGTTAAGCAGAACGACATATCATGTATGAGCCATATTTAAAGCAACATAGACCAGTAAAGCATGAGTATTAGACATCGATAAATTCATACCCGAGGTGGCAAGTTACTCGCATTCCAAACACGATAAAAGGAAATTGAAAACAATGGAGAGAACAATGATACAATATCACAAAGAAATAGTCACGAACTATATAGCATTAAGACTGGAATCCTCATACATAACTAGAACTTCTCTTCACTGAAACCCCACGGGCTCTATGTATTTGCATTGATAATTCCACGACAAGCATACAAAAACTTCTACACTACCATTTTCTTCAGGAAATCTGGAACCCTCTTTTCTCATTGGATCTTACTTATATAGGCTTCTTCCTATCTCAGCGAGAAGATATTTTTTGGAAAAATATCTTCTTCGCATAACCAAAATTTGTTAAAGGTCACTCTCAAAATAGCAAAATTCATGATGAGGAATCATGCCTCTCATCATGGATAGTCAGGCACTTGGCCGTTTTCAAAAACAGAAATTTAAACAGCAGTTTGGTGAAAAGTAAAATGCTAGAGTGGGGCAAACAACCCACTCAAAACTTAAAAGAAACTAATTCAGTAAAAAGTAAATAGGTCGTTGAGGCCAAATCATGAGTTGACAAAATATCATAGGTGCGGAAGAGTTGAGGCAGTTGCTGATTCTGGTGGTAGCACATTCGCAGATGAACTGGAATTTTGGCTGACAAACTGGGTGCGCCTTTGCTGACTTCCCACTGATGGTTCCTTTCTTCCTGGAGGCATGCTTCCTATTCTATTAATGGTCGGAGCATGGAAGGAGTGGTGGAATCATAGCACGATGCAGGTCTTACTGCTGCGATTCCGGCCCACGCTGTATCGAAACCGTCCACGCTGGTTGCAAGCTATTGTAGGGCCCTCGAAGCTATAACACGGGCCGAATCCTTATCAATGATCTTCTGACGCTCAAATGTTTCGTTGAATCAACTCGCTCTGCCATAATTTTCTGCCTCACTAGCTTTCAAACCCTTCAAGAAAGAAACATATCTCTTGGCGTGTTGGGCTTTGTTACCTGCTTCTTCTATACCTTTGTCTGTGGAGACCTGCCGCTGCACATAAGGATTGTGTAATCTTGGCGGCCCCTCCCACTTGATAACCCTGCAAAACATTGGACTGAATTATAAAATTCGTGCATATGGGAGTGATTATGAAGGACTGGAGAACAATGGCGCGGCGGTGGTCAAACAGTTTTTTCTGCGTAAAAACGGTGAAAAAGGAAATGGTACGGTGTATGATAGGGTTTGGTGGGGAAATGCATCGTGGGCCATTCGACCGTGGTCTAGTGGTGGGGATCGACGGTGGAGAATGGTCCGTGGAATAACTTATGCACATGACGAAATACATATGAAACATTGAAATTTTAACGTAAAATGTGAAACCTTCAGACTTTGGTGGAAATGAAAAGGAAACACATGAAATGTAACGGAAATGTGCATGAGGGGTACGGGAATGAACGTACGAGGTGGGACCCAATACAGAAAGCGCGGATCGCAAAGGCGGAAAGTGCGATGGCGGAAAGTGGCACCAATCAGAAAATTGCGCTTTGCGCTTTTGCGATGGGGTGGATCTGCGATGGGTGCGATTTGCGATGGGTGTGATTTGCGATGATCGCAAATCGCAAAGGCGAAAAGTGCGATGATGGAAAGTGGCACAAACAGAAAACTGCGCTTTACGCTTTTGCGATGGGGCGGATCTGCGATGGGTGCAATTTGCGATGGGTGCGATTTGCGATGGGTACGATTTGTGATGATCGCAAATCGCAAAGGCGGAAAGTGCGATGACGGAAAGTGGCATAAACAGAAAACTGCGCTTTGCGCTTTTGCAATGGGGCGGATCTGCGATGGGTGCGATTTGTGATGATCGCAAATCACAAAGGCAGAAAGTGTGATGGCAGAGAGTGGCATGAATGCGATTTGCGATGGAAAGTGGCACCAAAAAGAAACCTTGCGCCTTTTAAAATTACTATTCCCCCTTTGCTCTATACTTCAGCCTTTTCGTATTAACTCCGCCTTTGGCTTTTATGTATGTGACTTCCTTTACCTTGTTTCGCTTCGACCATCTCTTCAAATATTTCAATCTTTGGTATAATTTTCCACCCATATCCTATCAACATTTAATAAATCAATGACTTATGAGTCAATATTGATCCATGATCCCAGTGGAAGGGAACCCCCTTTTTTAATAATCGAGTAAATCCTTTAGCCATTTCGGCATAGTTTGGAATGAACCTTCTCAGGAAGTTAGCCTTTCCTTGAAGTTTTTGTATCTGAAGTAAATTTGATGGTGCAGGAAAATCAAGAATTGCCTGTACCTTCTATGGGTCTATTCGAATTCCTTCTTTTGAGACTATGAATCTAAGAAATCAACCAGAACCAACACAAAACACACATTTGTGTGGATTGAGGTGTATCTTGTAGTGTTGGCAGTGTAAGAAAATGGCTCTCAAATGCATCGAGTGATCAATCTGATTTCATGAATGCGCTGGTAAATCGTCTAGATATGGTTGAAAAATGTGCTTGATGTCGTTGAAAGCATAATCCATTGCTCTCTGAAAAGTTTCCCCAGCATTCTTTACACCAAACAAAAGTTTCCTATACGCGAATGTGCCCCAGGGACAGATGAATGTTGTCTTATTTTGGTCATCTGGGCGGATATTGATTTTATTGTAGCCAGAAAATCCATCCATGAACGAAAATATTTCGCATCCAGCACAATCATCAATAATCTGTTCGATAAAGGGAGTAGGATAGTTGTCTTTTGGACAAACCTGATTAACATCCCGATAATCTACACACACTCTAATAGTCCCTTGTTTTTTCATAACAGGAACGATATTAGAAACCCACTCAGTTAGCGAAACAGGGTAAATGAAACCAACACGCAAAATTTTTTCAACTTCTGCTTTGATGGTAGCGGCTTTCTTTGGATGAAAAAGACGAAGTCATTGACGCATCGGTTTGACATTAGGATACATATTAATAGTGTGTTCAACTATACTAGTATCTATGTCTAGAATTTCCTCATAAGACCAAGAAAATACGTCACGAAATTCACGAAAAAGAGAGCGATATGAATCAAGTTCAGATGGAGAACAAGATACACCAACATGAATATTTTCTACAACGCCAGTTTTGGTCGAAATATTGATAGAAATCGTTTCTTCGATATTTGATAAATTTCGCTCAGATTCAATTCCATTAATCAGTAAAGAATTTGAAAAGAAAGTTTTGATGGATGGGTGATACAGTTCACTAAGATTGTTTTCTTCATAATCAGGAAGATGGGAATGATGATGATAATCTTCCCATGGTTCTCCTTCTGACATCATAGCTTCCAAAATATTTTCATCTGTCAAAATTTTTGAGGAAAATGGATCAGATGGAGTACCAAAATCTAATGAACGATCAACCCAAACACTCGGCGACACTGATTTCGGATTTGCTACCCAAGCCAATAGATTGATTGTTATGCCAGCTCAATAGGGTTGGGCGGTAAAACTTCATCCAACGTATAAATATCAGAATCACCCGTACTCTCCCTTAAGCCAGATAGAGTGGAAGAGATCATGTAGCAGGTTTCTATGGTTGCAATTTCTGTCGACGTCGCAGGTGGCGGTAATGCAAAGGTTCCCATAAGAGTGGAATCCTTTAAGATTTCTACACCAATGTTCTATATACCTATTTGGGGTAAGTGAAAAAATGGAACGCTTCTAGTTACCTGCGAAGCGGAGGCATAAAAGGATAACGGATTAATGACTATGATTGTACCTTTATGTGGAAAGGCAATCATTCTAAAGTATGTAGAAACAATGGCAGTCATTGCATATACCCATGGTCTTCCAAGTAAAATATTATAGTCAAGGGGTCTGTCAACAACCTCAACATCAATACTTACTGTTTTGCCCCATAATTCAACATGCAGGTTATTGATAATACCACAAGGTTTATATGTTCTTCCATCAAGAGCCTTCAACATCATCGATGATTGTGATAATCACGGTCAGCCAAGTGACTCCAACAGTTTAGATACATAATGCATGTAGATGCTCCCTCATCAATAATAGTGCGATGAACAAGGTGATTGAGAACATTTACTTGTATGGAGAATTCCAATTCTGCTGGTAATTATGGCACATAGCCCATATGATTAAATACGACAAGATTAGAATCAGTCGGATCAATTCCATCAATGGCCGAAAATAAAACCTGCTTCTAGGAGGGACAATTTTGTAATACCTCAAGAGCAGACATAGCTGAAGGGGATTGAGCCAAATCTTCAACTATATTATAATTGTTGGGTGTGGAGCCCGATTATCTTGTTTACTTTGTATCACAGCATTAGAACCCTATACCTTAAATGGGGCGGCAACACCGCCCGTAAATTAATCACTACTGTGGGGGGTCCAGGGGAGCGGCAATGACTTTATAGAGCCCCCCCCTGGCGGGGGGTTTCGGGGGCAGCGCCCCCGAAGCTAGAAACAGATGTAAAGTTGCCTTGTAAAAGTATAGAAATTTCTAGTCAATCTAGGTTGTTCATTAGGAAAATGATCTGATGGTAGAAGTTATGTTTAGTTTAGGGTTTTTTTCCCTAGAAGGAAACCCCTTGCTTTTATGAGGGAATTGTATTGTGGTTGTGTATTGTATGTGTATTCTCTGAGTGGAAAATAGATAGGGATACTGTGAGAGAGAACAGAGGATATTACAGCGGATCTGCTGTAGGTTTTGTCTCTTCATTTTGCTGGATAATAGAAAGGAAGGACTGGATTTTCGGGGTGGACGTAGCCCAAACTGGGTGAACCACGTATATCTGTGTCTCACTAGTTTTATGTGTTTTGTGTGCTTGTATTTTCTGCATATTTTATGTGTTGCATTGCTCCATAATATATAATTTTCTAACAACTGGTATCAGAGCCGAAGGTATATTTGGCTGATAAACTCATAGGAAAGAAGGGTTCCTAGTTCGAGTGGGAGCAATGGCGGAAGATGGTAAGTTTAGGGTAGAGAAATTCAACGGCCAAAAATTCCCACTGTGGAAGATGCAGATGGAAGATTATCTGTGTCAGAAAGATCTATACCTACCATTGAGCGGAAAAACAAAGAAGCCGGCGGCCATGATAGACCCGTAATGGAACATTCACGATAGAAAGGCACTCGAAACAGTACGGTTGTGCCTTGCAGCGTCAGCCGCCTTCAATATTTCGAAGGAAACAAAAAATGAGGGTTTTATGAATACGTTGGCGAAACTATAAGAAAAACCCTCAGCCTCAAACAAGGTATTTATTATGAAATGACTATTTAATATGAAGATGTTGGAAGGTGGATCTGTTGCAGACCATTTAAATGATTTTAATACAGTTACTAGTCAGTTAAGTTCTGTAGGGGTAAACTTTGATGATGAAGTTAGAGCTCTGTTATTCTTGTGCTCATTTCCAGAGAATTGGAATGGTTTAGTAATGGCCATTAGTAACTCTGTCTCTGGATCTAGTACTTTAAAGTTTGATGATGTTGTCGGTGCTATCCTTAGCAAGGAAATGCGACAAAAAAGCTCCTGTGAGACATCCAGTAATGATTTGAGTGTAGAGTCTAGGGGAAGAAGAATGGAAAGAGGAAAGAGCTCGGGATATCGCAATAAATCAAGGAAAGGCAGATCCAAGTCTAGATTGGGGATAGTGTGCTGGAAAGGCAGAAATAAAGGACACCTAAAGAAAGACTGTAGATGTCGGAAGGGAAAAGAAGGAGACACACAACAAGAAAAAAATCATGAATCAAATGTGACAGGTGATGTGTTACAAGATGCTTTGATTCTTTCTTTCGAAAATGTTACTGATTCTTGGGTTGTAGATTCAGGGGCTTCATTCCATGCCACACCTGATAAGAAATATTTTCATGAATATGTTCAAGGAGATTTTGGACAAGTTCGTTTGGGTGATGATAAACCCTGTAAAATTGTTGGAATGGGAAAGGTTCTTACAAAATAGTAGAATGGAAACCAATGGCTATTAAAGGAGGTAAGGCATGTTCCAAATCTAATTTCAATAGGGCAGTTAGGAAGTGAAGGTTGTGTGACAAATTTCACAGATAAAACTTGGAAGGTCACCAAAGGAGCCCTGGTAATAGCAAAAGGTGACTTTTATTTATGCAATGGCATTTCTAACTATGTTAATGCTTTAAATTCCAAAGGAGCAGATGCAGCATTATGGCATCATAGGCTCAGACACATGAGTGAGAAGGGGATGAAGATTCTTCACTCAAGAAATTTGTTGCCAGGTTTGAAGAATGTTGACTTGGATTTCTGTGAAAACTTCATTTATGGAAAACAAAAGAGAGTTAGATTTCTCAGAGTTGGGAAAGAAAAGAAGAGCGAAAAATTGGAGCTTGTGCATACAGATGTATGGGGACCTGCTCAGGTATCATCTCTCGGTGGCTCTCGCTATTATGTTACTTTGGTTGTTGATGCAACTAGAAAAACCTAGATTTATTGTATTCAAAATAAATCTGATGTATTTGATAATTTCAAGAAATGGAAAGCTTTGGTTGAGATTGAGACAGGAAAGAAGTTGAAGTGTCTCAGATCAGACAATGGAGGTGAATATTACAGAAAATAATTTGATAGGTACTGTTCAGAGCATGGAATTCGTAGAGAGAAGACAGTTCCAAGAACACCACAATAAAATGGTGTGTCAGAAAGAATGAACAGAACAATCATGGAGCGTGCAAGGTGCATGAGATTGCATGCAGAATTGCCTTTACAGTTTTGGGCAGATGTAGTAGATACTGCTATTTATCTAATAAACAAAGGGCCTTCAAGTTCCTTGGATGGTGGTATTTCAGAGGAATCATGGACAGGTAAAAAGGTAAACTACTCTTTTTAAAAGCCTTTTGGTTGTAAGGCCTTTGTCCATATTAATAAAGAAAATAGAACAAAGCTTGAGGAAAAATCAAAGAAATGTACCTTTATAGGATATGATGTTAATGATTTTGGTTATCGCTTATATGATTATGAAAATCACAAAATCATTAGGAGAAGAGATATAATATTCAATGAAAAGGTCTTGTATAAGAATCAGTTGCAGGAAAAGAAACAGGAAAAAGAAAGCAAGGAATACACAATTCTTGATGAGATAACTGAAAAAGTAAAGGTGCCTGAAAATAATAATAATCAACAACCACAGCAGCAACAACCACCACAACAGCAACAGGCACCTCAAACACTTGAAAGTGGTGTTAGAAGATCTACCAGGATAAGTAGACCCCCTGAACGATACTCTCCTTCATTATATTATTTATTGTTGACTGATTCTGGTGAACCTGAATGTTATGAAGAAGCAATGCAGGTTGAAAGCAAGAAGAAGTTGGAGCTAGCCATGGAAGAAGAGATGGACTCCTTAATGCATAACCAGACTTGGGACTTAGTCAGGTTGCCTGCAGGTAAAACTACATTGTAGAATAAATGGGTTTACAGGCTGAAGGAAGAAGATGGAGGAAAACAGAGGTACAAAGCTAGACTTGTGGTGAAGGGGTTTGCAAAGAAGAAAGGTATTGATTTTGATGAAATATTTTCTCCTGTTGTTAAGATGACTTCAATTAGAACTATTTTAAGTCTTGTAGCAGCGGAATATTTACATCTTGAACAGTTAGATGTAAAGACAACATTTCTCCATGGAGATTTGGAGGAAGAGATCTATATGGAGCAACCAGAAGGATATGAGGTCAAAGGGAAAGAAAAATTAGTGTGCAGGTTAAATAAGAGCTTGTATGGCTTAAAATAGGCTCCAAGGCAGTCGTATCTAAAATTTTACAAGTTTATTTCTAAACAAGGTTATACTAGATGTCACTCTGATCATTGTGTTTATCTAAAAAGGAAAAATGATGGCAGCTATATTATATTGTTATTGTATGTAGATGACATGCTTGTTGGAGGGTCTAACATGCAAGAAATAAATGTGCTCAAAAGAAAATTGGCAAATTCATTTGCAATGAAGGATTTGGGAGCTGCAAAACAAATCCTTGGTATGAGAATAACTAGAGACAGGAAAAATCGCAAATTAACACTGTCTCAGAATGAGTACATACAAAAGGTGTTGAAAAGATTTAATATGCGGAATGAAAAACCAGTTAGTACACCTTTTGCTAGCCATTTCAAACTTAGTAAGGAGATGTGCCCCAAGACCCAAGAAGAAATGGATTATATGTCTAAAGTTCCATATGCATCAGCAGTTGGAAGCTTAATGTATGCAATGGTCTGCACAAGGCCTGATATTGCACATGCAGTGGGAGTTGTAAGTAGGTACATGAACAATCCAAGAAAAGAACATTGGATGGCAGTAAAATGGATTCTCAGATATTTGAGAGGTACCACAAATCAAGCATTATGCTTTGGTGGTTCAAACATTGCTCTACAGGGATATGTTGATGCGGATATGGCAGGTGACAGAGATAATAGGAGGAGCACTACAGGATATGTATTTACTGTAGGTGGAACAACTGTCAGTTGGGTTTCAAAAATCCAAAGTGTTGTTGCACTTTCAACAACAAAAGCAGAGTATGTTGTTGCTACAGAGGCTAGTAAAGAAATGATTTGGTTACAAAGGTTTATGGGTGAATTGGGTAAGAAGCATGATATGGGCACGTTATACAGTGATAGCCAAAGTGCCATTCATCTTGCAAAGAACTCAGCATTTTATTCTAGGACTAAACACATACATCTCAAGTACCATTTCATATGGTCAGTATTGGAAGATGGAGAGTTGAAGCTGGAAAAGATACACACTAGCCAGAATCCTGCATATATGCTAACAAAATTTGTAACCAGGGAGAAACTGAGAATGTGCTCAGTTTAAATTGGTCTTCAAGGATGACGATGAAGATGAGAAACAGCCAGGTCCAAAGAGGAGTCATTGTCCAGCGAATGAATCAGCGGTGGAGTTTCTACAATCAGTCTCCAAGTGGGAGATTGTTGGGTGTGGAGCCTGATTATCTTGTTTACTTTTTATCACAGCATTGGACCCCTATACCTTAAATGGGGCAGAAACACTGCCTGTAAATTAATCGCTACTGTGGGGGGTCTAGGGGAGCGGCAACGACTTTATGAAGCCCCCCCCCTGGCGGGGGGTTTCGGGAACAACACCTTCGAAGCTAGAAACAGATGTAAAATTTCCTTGTAAAAGTATAGAAATTTCTAGTCAATCTGGGTTGTTCATTAGGCAAATGATCTAATGGTAGAATTTATGTTTAGTTTAGGGTTTTTTGCCCTAGAAGGAAACCCCTCGCTTTTATGAGGGTATTGTATTGCGGTTCTGTATTGTATGTGTATTCTCTGAGCAGGAAATAGATAGGGATACTGTGAGAGAGAACAGAGGATATTATAGCGGATCTGCTGTAGGTTTTGTCTCTTCATTTTTCTGGATAATAGAAAGGAAGGACTGGCTTTTCCGGGTGGACGTAGCCCAAACTAGGTGAACCACGTATATCTGTGTCCTCTAGTTTTATGTGTTTTTTGTGCTTGTATTTTCCGCATATTTTATGTGTTGCATTGCTCCATAATATATAATTTTCTAACAATAATTTTGTGCAACTCTTGCTTGAGGATTATATGTTGATTTATGAATTACTCCCTTTGGTGGTTTAATTGTCAATTCAAGAATAACAGCAGGTGGTACTGATTCAATAGTTGGATTTGTTGTCGAGGTAATACATTGATTAGTGGCCAGACTACCATAGTCTTTATTCTGCGTCGACACCAAGGTCCAAAATATCTTGTGAAGGTTTTGTGGTGGATAACATTAACACTTGGGAACTAGGAGCTAGATCCGTAGCAACCAAATTTTTGTCCGTATTTGGAAATGGGTCTGTCAACACAACTAATGTATGAGAAGTCTTGATGATTTTTGAGGCTTCAGCACAGTGAGGACAATCCCTAAAAAAATGTTCCTCATTACAGATTATGCATGGATAACAGGGTTTCCATGGTCCAGAAGGTTGATCAGATGATCTTTCCTATGGGTTAGAAGTTTGATTTTTCTTTGATTTCCCTTTTTTCTTACCTCCTGGTTGCTTGTCACTTTTTCCTTTATCCAATGACATGACATTAATTTCAGAAGTAGGAGCTGAATCAGATGCAGTAGCGTGGTGTGTGTTTGTAGTTCCTATCAAGCCGTCTTCGGCATGAGAGTCCTTTATTTGAGGAGGAACATTGAAATTAGATCGCGGCTCATTAGGGATTTTTTCATAGAGCGTGCCAGACCAAGTGTAAATCAAGTATAAATATTGGGCATGAGCGATAACTTGATATTTTGTGATGACGCCACCTTTAGCCACATCCTCAGTTATAGATGGTAACGGGGACTTAATGAACCATTCAAAAAGGAGTTGATCGGGAACAAATGTCTTAACCATTCATCGACGGTGATGCCACTCGTGAATATGATCAGAAATGTGAGTAGCATTAGTCTATTTGAAGTTGGTCAAGAGTTCCGTTCTAGTTTTGTATCTAATCAGTAACTGGAAATGGGTCAAAAATATAGTAGCTAAAGCAGTGAAATTGTTGAAAGAAGCTCTAGGTAGCTCAATGTACCATTTAGCATCCAGATCTATGAGCGTACGCTGGAAAATACATAGTCAAACAAAATCATCATTCAGGGAATTTGATGAACACCATAAATGATAAGTCATGACATGCATTGAAGGATCTTCTCTAGGGTTTCCATTGAAATTAGGAATATCAGAGGGTAATTTATGACGTATCATTGGCCACCAACGAGCATAATTTATAGGATCATTGGTTAACCGGTTTAAATCTGGTAATTCTAAGGTTTCAACAAAAGGAAACTGTCAATTAAGGTCAGGTTGAGCATAGCCAGGGAAAGATGGAATTTCTTGGGCAATAGGTCTTTGAGCACCAGCATACGGAATTCGCTGCTGGTAACCCATATAGAGGTTGTTTGGCATAGCAAACACTTGAGAATTTTGTTGACAAAAACTTGGATATGATACTTGTTAAATTAAGTTTGAGGCATTTGTTCTTGTGGCTGCCAAGGGGTTTGTCCACCAATGTTATAACCCAAATTAGTATAATTTGGATTCGGTTGATATGTATAACCAGGTTGCGTTTGTGACAACCCATAAAATGGTACACCATCTTGTGAATAAATTATTCCTGATACAGGTTGTTGTAAATTAACCAAAGGATTTTGAGTATGTGGACCCAACATTTGATGATATTCAGTCGAAGAACCCACCTGATAAGGTTGATGTACAATATTTTGATTCTGTAATAGGGATATAGATGTATTAACAAGTGGTAATGAAGTGGGTGTAACAGGTTGAACAAGTTGATACGAGTGTACAACCGTTTGTGGCTGGATAGGAAAAGTGGGCTCCCATTGACAAACATTCATGTCAACATTAGTTTGACCAAAAAGTTACTGATTACTGGCATATTGGGTGACCAAAGGTTGCCCCCCAGCATAAGAACGATAATAAGACGGAAAATAATTTTCTCCAAATGCTGGGAGTCCAGTTGATATGGTACTTAAAGGAATTAACCCAAAATGATCGACTTGATATTGCCCTAATGATGTATGTAATGAATCAAGTCGTTCAATACTAACGATAGGAATACCAGTTAAAATACCATATGATGACACTGGAAAATACCATGACCGTGAAGATGCACCAAAGAAAGTTCTAGACAATTATTTGTAACCTGTTGGAACCGAAGGGCCACCGTGCAAATATGACTCTGGTGAGGTAGTGAACATCGACAGAGTAGAGAGGGTAGGAGATGACGTAATTGGAATAGCAGACCCAACCGAAGATGCCGATTCACACATGGTTGTGTGACCAAATGTATATCTTCAAAAATCGATGGGAGATTGAATGGGAACAGGATCAACAAAAGCAGATGGAAATGATTGAGAAAAAGACTCGTACAGGTAAAGGTCCCCCCAAAATGGGTTGGAGTTAAAGGTGTATCTTCTTGTGGGATTTATTCAATCGAAACTAAAAAAGGAGGAATAATCTCACCATCAGGCCAAAAATATATCTCAGAAGGTTGACTGTGTGATATAGGAGTTTTAGTGGCTACAGAAATTTGTGGGGTGACCAAGGTAGGAGCAACTTCCGGTTGTTCAACTTCAGGATTCAGATTTTTTGGCAAAGAAGAGACAGGATCTGGATCAATTTGTTAGTGAACAATGTCAGGTCGAGGAGGGATGGTCTCAACGATTGAATGGATCGTGACCACGGGTAGCTATGAAGACTCTGTTTTGACAACAGTAAATGAACCGGGATGTGTGGAAACAATTTCAACTAACTATGGTTTAAAAGATGATGTTTCTCCAGAGGTACGCATTATACTTGATTCGGAAGATTATGATCGCCTTCACCTACCATAAGTAACTTCCGGTGGTAAAGGTGGTTTTAAAGCTAATCTACATGAATGACGAGGGATAGGATTTTGTTCTTCCACCATTACTAATTTATTTTATCCAAAAAACAAATAAAAAAAAAGAGGGTAATGCTAGCCAAAAGGTTTTACCAAGAAACTAAGAACTGCAGAATACCTCCTGGAAAACCAAGAAGTACAGGCAGGTAATCTCCCTGAATGATGTGTTCGGTCTATCACAATTTCAAGGCAGCCGACTCGGTTCACTATGGATGGATAGCACCTAAATTTTTCCCTCCCAAATATACCCGAAGGTATGTGGAGGTCTAAGTCCATATTAGCGTTGTCTGATGCGAAACCGCACAGTGAGAGCACCCCTTTATACTTATCGTATTGTAACACCACCTGATACACTCGAAAATACATGGACGAGCTACGATATACTTACGTACATGGAGTGAGGTATCACACTCGGAATTTATCGCAGAAAAGTTAACGACAGTTGCTATGTTTTACAACGCCGAAACACGTCTCTAGCCAAGACCTTCTAAATGTTATTATTATGGTTTCAATGTGTTGTTAAGTAAATTGATATTAATTTTATGTTGATCTTGCTTAAAAAATTGCCTTTCAAAGGTTCACTACAATGATGTGTATGAAATTCCTAAAATGCAAGCTAAGAATGATAAACAAAATTTCACTTTTAGCTTTTTCAATGAAGAACCTAGCTACTAAGGGAAGAGAGAAAATAATTTGTGAGCAAACAAATCAATGAGCACAAAATAAATGCAGATTTCCTAATGTTCCTTTTGCAAATCACACATTATTCTACATGCAAATGCAAGTTTTTCTTTTCATTTTCCTTAATGTTATGAATGCGGAAAAGAAACTAGGTGCACTAGATCAATAATGCAAATTCCTTTTACTTTCGAGAAATGAAGAATACAAACAACAATTTCTCTTATGAAGGAAAAATGAGGATTTCAACAACAATTTCTCCTATCAAGGAAATGAATATTTTACGACAATTTCCTATTTAAAAAGAAAATGATTATTAATGCGACCATAAAAAATACTTTGAAATCAACTTGTCAATGATAAAGAAATTTTTTTTTAAACAAACATTGAATAAATTTTCAGCCAAAGGAGGAAGAAGTATATAGATTCACTGGTCAATTGAGCATCAAAATTTTCAGAACACAATAGCAAACAAAACTAAAGCAAGTTGCATATTAAAATTCAAGGGAATTTGGGTACTTTCAGGAGTCCACGCAGACTCCAAGGGGAGACATTTCTCTGCAACGTAGACTAGGAAGGGAGACCGTGCTCTGTAAAGCACTGTGTCCAGTCTAAGGGTTCGTTGGGCGCAATATGAAAAGAAAAATACTACTGTTTAAATCACTGTATTTGCAAATTAGGCTTTGAAAAAGATTAATATTTATGTGTAACAACTACTGGGTGGATAAATAAAGCAAATCAGAGTCTAAAACACCTAGAACTTAGATAAATTCTCCCCAGTGGAGTCGCCAATTTTTTGGGCCAGAATTGTGAATTACAGATAAATCACGCTTCCCTAGATAGGTGCTAGTCTAGAACAACAAGTGAAATACTATACAACTATTCTTCCTAACTCAGAATAGAGACACAGAGAGGATTGGAGGTTTACTTGTTCAGTCGCTTCCAAGTGGCTCATTTTTTCGCTTCTGTTGCAACTTTAAATTCAAGTGGTTTGTGGGCTGAAAGATTCCTACAAGAAAGAACACTGAAACAATAGAGGATGTAATAAAATAGATATCTATTCAAGCTAGTTAGCTAAATTAGTAAAGCATAAACCATATACATCAACCAAGATCTTCCAATGTGGAAAATCAAAGCCAATACAGATGCATATAGGGAAAAATAAGTAGTACTCTTTATTGACGATAGAAGGAGAGGTTACAACCTAGTGACTGATTTGAAGTGACCTTCCAGCAACGTTCTAAAACCTCATCACAGTATAAATCTCTCCAGCAGCAGCTTCAAAAATCTAGCTCTCAATTGAAAATTCTCCAGCATTTCTCTACTAAAATTCTTCCTTTTCAAGCACTCAGATATGTGCTCAATTTATAGATGAAATGTAGGTTGTTTTGCAATCAATAACTTTCCAAAAATAGGAAATACATGTTTCCAGTCATGTAGATGTCAAATGGACACTTGGATCTAAAGCTTGACACATGTGAACTCTTCTAGAAGGCACTAGCCAAGTGGAGATTCCGGAATAATGAGAATTTCGCTCCCAATGTAACCAATGCACCTGTGAATGTCGAGAAGTGCTTTGCAGATCAGACTTACATGGGGCTACTTGCATATGAAACGCACTTAGGCCTCTTAGAGCCTGCGTTGGTGAGCTCTCATATGCTATATAATAATCTTCAAACCACGGAAACCTTTGCTTGATGAAATTATTGCTTGATTTGTATTGTTTCTTGTCTTAGATCATGTAGCAACTTAAATGATAGGGAATGATAGACCCTTGATCGTTGGTCCTATAGATGATGCCTAGTTAACCAGGTCATTGGGAATGGTGCCCTAATTGACCTATAACACCTGGTCAGACATTAGAGTCACCTTGGTCATGCACCCTAGTGCCCACTTACACATGATGCATACCAAAATTATAGATGAGTTGTAGTATCAAGGGTACCAGGCTTCATGCGCCAGAATAGAAGCAGATAAATTGGCCGAGTAGTTACATAAATACTGACAGTAGGCCAAAAAGGCATAGCACACCGCAGATAGTCATTGTGAGGAGCTTGAATAACTTATCACTTGGCCTTGCGACAAGATTCAAGGATTTTCGATGCCATCCAATGTTAGAGCTTCCACAAAGATCGAGACCCTCGCAACCGCATTGAAGTCTTCCAATATAGAGATTGAGACAATGCACGCTGACTTGGATCAAAATATTGCTAACCTAAAAACTAATTTGCAACGAGAAACCCTGCCAAAGGTCCGAGCACAACGAGCTGCCATTTTTCAAAAAGAAACATCCAACATTACTGCAACTTTGGATGAGTGTAGCACCCTATTTGAAGACGCCATGGGTATGTGGTCCTCCATCCAATAATATCTGGTGCTTCAGAAATTATGGATAGACTTTAGGGATAAGCAACAACAGTTTGATGAAATTTGGGTCACTAAACTAACCCTAGTTCCCACACAGACGTTGCTCAGGTTACAAGAAAGCCAAAAAATTTAGGGTGAGATTGATATGCTGCACTGCAAGGAGAAGCTCATGGTAGCAAGGACCCAACCTTGAACCGAGGAAACACTTCAACTATCAAAAACCATTCAGGGTGTGCTCAAGGGACTCTGTCAAACTAAACGTAGCATCAACTTGGCAATCAAAGAAGCGCAAAATACTACAACACAAAGTGTCAAGGCCATCCATCCTTTACATGAATCCATCCAGGCACTCAAGGAAAAAATTCAAGAATCCGGAGCAGAGTGACTCGAGAATGAGTCATGAGTTTGTGCTGGGGGCATGTTGGGTTAGGGCCCCCTAGGTTGAGTCTTGAGTCATTCTTGTTAATTTTGTTAAAGCGCAGCGCACATGTCAAGGGGCTTTGGGGTGGGTCAAAGCCCCTTCATATTGTAATGGGTAAAAGTTTAAAACATGAGGCTCAAACCATGGTTTAAGCCTGTGGTTTTTCTATGTCTAAGTCATATAAAAAGGCATGTATTAATTAAGTCAAGTATCATTTTTAGCGAATATCTCATGATTATTTAATGTGAATTGGGAAAGTAAGTCGTGATTATTCTGAGTAAGTAATAGGCTCATGCGGCTGTGTGCACAGGAGAAAGAAGTTTTAATCTTGAAGATCTTCTTAATAAATATAATTTTTGGAAAAGTCACTGGCTTACTTGTGTGATTATTGTTCTTATGTGTTATTTCTTTACGAGTTAATGATTTACTTATAGATCTGTTGTATGATTGGTTAATTGATGAAAATTTGTCTGGGTTAATCATATAATAATAGATCGTTGTGTTTGTGAGAGAAGTATACCAGTATTGAGGTGTTTTTTTAAGTAAATCAAAATAAGGGTAGATCTATGTGTTTTTGCAATAACTGCATCTGTGTTAGGGGTTTTGTTGAAGATGGGTTCTTGGTTTGAGTGGGAGAAATGGTGGAAGATGGTAAGTTTAGGGTTGAGAAATTTAATGACGAAAACTTCCTGCTATGGAAGATGTAGATGGAAGATTATCTGTATCAGAAAGATTTGTACCTACCATTGAGCGAAAAAACAAAGAAGCATGACAGCTATGACAGGCGCAGAATGGGATATTCTTGATAGAAAGGCACTCGGAACAGTACGATTGTGCCTCGCAGTGTTGGTAGCCTTCAATATTTCAAAGGAAACAACAACAGAGGGTTTGATTAAGGCATTAGTGAAACTATATGAAAAACCCTCGGCCTCAAACAAGGTATTTCTCATGAAATGTTTATTTAATATGAAGATGTCGGAAGGTGGATCTTTTGCAGACCACTTAAATGATTTTAATACAGTTACCAGTCAGTTAATTTATGTAGGGGTAAACTTTGATGATGAATTTAGGGCTATTTTATTTCTATGATCATTTCCAGAAAGCTGTAATGGTTTAGTTATCGCCATTAGTAACTCTCTCTCTAGATCTACTACTTTAAAGTTTGATGATGTTGTCGGTGCTATCCTTAGCGAGGAAATGCGACGGAAAAGCTCCAGTGAGACATTAGGTAATGCTTTGAGTGTAGAGTCTAGGGGAAGAAGAATGGAAAGAAGAAAGAGCTCGGGATATTGCAGTAAATCAAGGAAAGGCAAATCCAAGTCCAGATTGGGAATAGTGTGCTGGAAATGTGGAAAGAAAGGACACCTAAAGAAAGACTGTAGATCTCGGAAGGGAAAAGAAGGAGACGCGCAACAAGAAAAAAATCAGGAATAAAATGTGACAAGTGATGTGTTACAATATGCTTTGATTCTTTCTTTTGAAAATGTTACTGATTCCTGGGTGGTAGATTCAGGGGCCTCATTCCATGCCACACCTGATAAGAAATATTTTCATGACTATGTTCAAGGAGATTTTGGACAAGTTCGTTTCGGTGATGATAAACCCTGTAAAATTGTTGGAATGGGTAAGGTTCTTGTAAAACAATAGAATGGAAACCAATGTCTATTAAAGGAGGTAAGGCATGTTCCATATCTAAATAAAAATATGATTTCAAATGGGCATTTATGCGGCGAAGGTGGTGTGACAACATTCACAAATAAAACTTGGAAGGTCACCAAAGGAACCTTGGATATAGAAAAGGCGAAAAGGTTGGTACATTGTATTTATGCAATGGTATTTCTAACTCTGTTAATGCTTTAACTTCCAAAGGAGTAGATGCTACATTATGGCATCATAGGCTCAGACACATGAGTGAGAAGGGGATGAATATTCTTCACTCAAGAATTTTTTTTCCAGGTTTGAAAAATCTTGATTTGGATTTCTGTGAGAATTGCATTTATGGAAAACAGAAGAGAGTCAGATTTCTTAGAGTTGGGAAAGAAAATAAGAGTGAAAAATTAGAGCTTGTGCATACAGATGTATGGGGACCTGCTCAGGTATCACTACTTGGTGGCTCTCGTTATTATGTTACTTTTTTTGATGATGCAGCTAGAAAAACTTGGATTTATTGTATTCAAAATAAATCTGATGTATTTGATACTTTCAAGAAATGTAAATATTTGGTTGAGATTGAGACAGGAAAGAAGTTGAAGTGTCTCAGATCAGATAATGGAGGTGAATATTGCAGCAAAGAGTTTGATAGGTACTATTCAGAGGATGGAATTCGCAGGGAGAAGATAGTTCCAAGAACACCACAAGAAAATGGTGTGTCAGAAAGGATGAACAGAACAATCATGGAGCATGCAAGGTGCATGATATTGCATGCAGGATTGCCTTTACAATTTTGGGCAGATGTTGTAGACACTATTGTTTATCTAATAAACAGAGGGAATGCAAGTTCCTTGGATGGTGGTATTCCAGAGGAATCATGGACAGGTAAAAAGGTAAACTACTCTTTTTTAAAGCCTTTTGGTTGTGAGGCCTTTGTCCACAATAATAAATAAAATAGAAAAAATCTTGAGGCAAAATCAAAGAAATGTACCTTTATTGAATATGGTGTTAATGATTTTGGTTATCGCTTATATGATTATGAAAATCACAAAATCATTAGGAGCAGAGATGTAATATTCAATGAAAAGGTCTTGTATAAGAATTAGTTGCAGGAAAAGAAACAGGAAAAAGAAACCAAAGAAGACACAGTTATTGATGAGATCACAGAAAAAGTAAAGGTGCCTGAAAATAATAACAATTAATAGCAACCACCACAATAGCAACAAGGACCTCAAACACCTAAAAGTGGTGTCATAAGATCTACCAGGACAATTAGATCCCCTGAATGATACTCTCCTTCATTATATTATTTATTGTTGACTGATTCTGGTGAACCCTAATGTTATAAAGAAGCAATGTAGGTTGAAATCAGGAAGAAGTGGGAGCTAGCCATGGAAGAAGATATGGACTCCTTAGTAGATAACCAGACTTGAGACTTAGTTAGGTTGCTTGCAGGTAAAAAAAATTGCAGAATAAATGGGTTTACAGGTTGAAGGAAGAAGATGGAGGAAAACAAAGGTACAAAGCTAGACTTGTGATGAAGGGGTTTGCACAAAATAAAGGTATTGATTTTGGTGAAATATTTTCTCCTATTGTTAAGATGACTTCAATCAGAACTATTTTAAGTCTTGTAGCAACAGAAGATTTATATCTTGAACAGTTAGATGTAAAGACAACATTTCTCCATGGAGATTTGGAGGAAGAGATCTGTATGGAGAAACTAGAAGGATATGAGGTCAAAGGGAAATAAAAATTAGTGTGAAGGTTAAAGAAGAGCTTGTATGGCTTAAAACAGGCTCCAAGGCAGTGGTATCTAAAATTTGACAAGTTTATGTCTGAACAAGGTTATACTAGATGTCACTATGATCATTGTGTTTATTTGAAAAAGCAAAATGATGGAAGCTACATTATATTGTTATTGTATGTAGATGACATGCTTGTTGCAGGATCTAACATGTAGGAAATAAATGTGCTCACAAGAAAATTGGAAAATTCATTTGAAATGAAGGATTTGGGAGCTGCAAAAAAAATCCTTGGTATGAGAATAACTAGAGACAGGAAAAATCGCAAATTAACACTGTCTCAAAATGAGTACATACAAATTTTTTTGAAAAGATTTAATATGCAGAATGAGAAACCAGGTAGTAGATCGTTTGCTATCCATTTCAAACTTAGTAAGGAGATGTGCCCTAAGACCTAAGAAGAAATAGATTATATGTCTAAATTTCCATATGCGTCAGTAGTTGGAAGCTTAATGCATGCAATGGTCTGCACATGGCCTCATATTGCACATGCAGTGGGAGTTGTAAGAAGGTAAATGAAAAATCCAGGAAAAGAACAATTTATGGCAGTGAAATGGATTCTCAGATATTTGATAGGTACGAAAAATCAAGAATTATGCTTTGGTGGTTAAAACATTGCTCTACAGGGATATGTTGATGCAGATATGGTAGGTGAGAGAAATAACAGGAGGAGCACTAAAGGATATGTATTTACTGTAAGTGGAGCAGCTCTTAGTTGGGTTTCAAAAATCCAAATTGTTGTTTCAATTTCAACAACAGAAGTAAATTATGTTGCAACTACAGAGGCTAGTAAAGAAATTATTTTGTTACACAGGTTTATGGATGAATTGGGTAAGAAGCATGCTATGGGCACGTTATATAGTGATAGCCAAAGTGCCATTCATCTTGCAAAGAACTAAGCATTTACTTCTAGGACTAAACACCTACAGCTCAAGTTCCATTTCATATGGTGAGCATTGAAAGATGGACAGTTGAAGCTAGAAAAGATACACACTAGCCAGAATCCTACAGATATGCTAACAGAAGTTGTAACCAGGGAGAAACTAAGAATATGCTCAGTTTCAATTGGTCTTCAAGGATGACGATGAAGATGAGAAATAGCTAGGTCCAAAGAGGAGTCATTTCCCAGCAAATGAAGCATCAGTGGAGTTGCTACAATTAGTCACAAAGTGGGAGATTGTTGGGTGTGGAGCCTGATTATCTTGTTTATTTTGTATCACAGTGTTGGACCCCTTTACCTTAATGGGGAAGAAATGCCACCTGTAATTAAACGTTGCCTAGGGGGTCCAGGGGGGGCAGCTGTGACTTTATGGAGCCCCCCCCTAATGGGGGGTTTCGGGGGTAGCACCCCCAAAGCTAAAAGCATATGTAAAATTTCCTTGTAAAAGTATAGTAATTTCTACTCAATCTGGGCCATCCATTAAGCAGATGATGTAATGTTCCAAAATTTTCATGCAGATAATTGGAACATTAATTTTTTCCAATTTCACATAGGAGGATAATAAATGGGTAAGGATACCCATGAATAATGAAAAGCACAATAAAATCCCTCATATTATGGGAAGGGATCATTTTTGAATTTGATTTCACACCTGCATGGGTGAAAAGGGGCTATTTTGCAAAGTGGCTAGGTCAAGTTGACCAAAGTCAAACTCCGCAGGCTATGAGGTGGAAAGCACATTGTGGTACAACACAATAGAGAAGGAGGGAAGATTACTTGAGAAGGAAAACCCTAATGAAGTGGGAACCATGGAGAGGGAGCTCACAATTGTATAAGAGGAGGGCAAGACAACCATTTTTTCTCATGAATGGATTATTGATTTCGTTGTCTTGAGAGACAAGGAGCATACTCCTATTGTTCAGCAGAGTTGCTGGAGGAATTCCTGCTTAGGATTCCTTCCTCCTCATGAGAGGCCTCTTGAGGAATTGATCTTCAACTTTCTCCACATCTTGGCTCAAGGCCAAAGCATTCTCTTCCATCACAGCATTATTCTTGTAACAAGAAGACATTGTGTTGTTGGGGTTGCAGTGGAGGCTTCCACCACATCACTCCGGGACTTGATTTTTAGAGAAAGGAGTCTCCATTTAGTGGAGATATCATTGTGGAGTGTTATTGAGCTCATTTGTAGATTTTGGAAGCAGGCCAAGCTTTCTCCCATCTTCATCAGCGCAGTACCTTCCATAGACTGCGTTATTTCAGAGTTAGTCTACAGTGGGGGTTTTTACCATCACATTGGAGGGAGAGATTTCCAGTGCCGGGATCAGCCTTGCACTCCAGAAATCCTTTGGAGGAGATTGATTCAAATTGTAGAGTAGTTTCTACCATCTCCTTCCATTTTTATTATGAGTTGCTGCTGCTACCCAACAACTCAGATATTTTGGTATTTTTCCATTCTATGCATCTAGTGTACCCAATCCTCTTGAGGATTATTGTATCATCATTGTATTATTTTTTTTAGGGGTTGAGAGCAAACTCCACCTCATTTCTTGAGCTATATGGCAAAATCATCATATTTCACATTTGTATGTAGCAGTGTCTCCATAAGACTGCGCAGTCATAGCTAGGGCAGTTTATGCATCAATATATTTCATGCTTTCATGTACTTGTTCTTTGAGGTTGATCATTCCCTCTCTTGAGTGCTCTTCCCCTTAAGATATTGTACACTTATTTTGCTATTATGATTTAATACAATGGCTAGGAGTTCTTCTATCATTTTCTGATATTGAAGCAAGTTTCTCTTCATGTATTTGTTTGCATATCATTGTAGCTCACTTTTGAGTGGGATTCTTCAAGAAGCTCTATAGACAGAGTCTGAAAAGGCCCAGATAGCCTCCAGTTCTCACACTTCCTTGAGAAGGTGAAATATCCAGTAAATTACCCTTTAGTCAATATCTGGAATAGATTGTTGATTGTTGACATTCTTTAAAAAGGAAAGTTACAGTGGTATTAGAGCAGCTTTCTTGGCTCAACCTATGGCCTTCAAGCCCAAGAAAGAAGAATAAAGAAAGATGAAGAAGATGATCTTGATCTCATCCATTTTTAGAGCAAAGAAGAACCTCTCCAAGGAGGAGAAGCAAGAATAAAAGGAAGAACCCTGCACTTCCTATTCTCATCAAGGAGACCAAGAAATAAGTAGGAAAAAGGCTCCATATTTTGGAGAAGAAAATAAAAGGGCTGAATCAAGGGCCAGCTCTAGATTTTTCCATGAGGAGTGTGAGCATGTAGCTACACACTAGGGGTCACAACACAGTCACATGGCCAGCTTTTCCATGAGAAGAAAATAAGAAGAAGGCATACCGGAGAAGGGAACTCTTAGTGGCTTCTTACATGAGTATGAATCTCAAACTCATAAGTTTAGATATCACATCTCTTTCCCAGAGTTTTGCAAGGTCAGGGTACGGAGGAGCAAGCAGCATAATGTGGATAGATTTCTTCTATCTATATTTGATGAGTCCCTTACACTTTCAGCCAAAGAATGGATAAAAGAACTAGACACCTTTCTGTAGCAGCATCAGATTTCTGAAGAGGAATCTATCAGAGTAGCAGCGCTGCACTTTGGAGGTAAGGTTCATGGATGGTGTTTATTTGATTTTTTTTTTTTGGAAAATGCAAATGCTTCTTCCTATGCAATGTTTGTTAGGGCTTTGATGGAAAAATTTGGTGGGAAGAAATCAAAAACACGTGTGGAGGAAACAAACATTCCTGGAAAAACAAAACCCTTGCATGTGATGGAGGAATTCATGGGCTCAAGATCACTTCAGAAAACCTTAGAGGAGGCTGATATCTTGCATGGTGATTTATTTGAGGCAAGACCTTCATCTTGAATTTTGGCACAAGGAGTCATGGAGGTCTCTCTTTCAAGAGAGGATCTCATTTTGGAGGATTTGCCCACATATGTTGATGAGGAGAAGGGTAACAACATTGTCAATCATAGAGCTGATCTAATACCTCATGCAGAGGAAGGAGGAGCACATGCTCCAATAAGAGGGATTCTTGCATCATTGTAGGAAGGTTCCCAGGATCTCATACATGGAGGTCCAAGAACAATCAGTGAGAAGCATGATTGTGCCATTTTGCAGCTGGAAGAAAGAGGAGGAGAGAAAGAGAAACATCATGTGATGAGAGGCACACACCCTTCTCAATTCCAGAAAGTGAAGGCAAAGAGGAGAAAGGCTGTACTATGTAGGGATAGCAAGGGCAAGGTTTCCAAACCATATGTACAGTCCACTCTTGGCATTGATGTCTCACTGCATAGGGGCATCCCACCAGGGAGACCACCAGATCTATCAATGATGAGAGGCATCATGTTTTGGGATTCACCGCTCTTGGATTTTGGAGAGGTAAAGAGTTTGGAGGAAAAATTTTGCATGAGGGATGTCAAAGTAGTAGACAGCAGCAGGAGGAGAGCTACACATGCCAGATCACTAGCGTTGTCTCTTAGGAGGATTGATCCTTACTGGATATCTTCACTCTTGGTGGGGTGCTCCAAGGATCCTGGTGCTTGCAGTATTCTTGATGACCAAGAGAGAGGTAATAGATATATGGTAGAGGATATGTTAATCTACTCACATGGCAGAGTCTTCTTGACTAGAGCCTCTAGTCTCAAGGAAAAGATGCTACTTGCAGCATAGGGGGAATTATTTTCCATGAATCTTGATGCATATCTTTCCTTGGAAGAGGAGTTCATTTGGGAGGGCATCCAGTAGGATATATATCAGCATATGGAGAGATGCATAGCCTGGATGATGATGATGATGAGGATGTCATAGCCACCTTCCTACTCATTGGGAGTAAGGGAGCACTTTCAGTTGAGCCATTTGTGCTCAATGTACATAGTACCCGGTAGAGGAGATATACATTTGTATTATTATTTTCCTTCCTTTACTTTATATGATCAGCATTTGGTATTGAGGAGGATCATCGTTTCTCATATTTTATATGATGATGTACTTGGAGCCATTTGCAGCATTGAGATTGGCTATTTCATGGGTGGACTGTGGGGGAAGCCACATGATTCTTGGTGGGCACTATTGACACCATATTTTATGTTCATGTTTCCATCTTATGAGATGATTGTGGTAGCAAACAAGTGGCTAGAAAAGAACTTGTTTTTTTTTGTTTTGATGCAGACAGTGAGTGCACTGCGCAGGTTCCATGATTGGAACTATGATACACTTTCCGGTTGTCATATGACAACTTGTTCCTATTTGTTCTTGCTTCCATGTGTTGCTGAGTTTTCTTTTTACATGGGCAGCTTTGTTTGGAATGTGGGATATGAGTTGGAGATGCCCATTGGGAGTATGATTCTCCCTACTTTTCATGGTGTATGTTTCAGGGGGAACAATGGGCAGCCCATGATTTCCAAGCTTCACCTCTTTCCTTCATATGGGAGGAGCTATATAGAGAGCCTAAATATTTGGAGGAGGCATTTCATGGTTTACATGTTTGATGGGGTGGCTTGGGTCTCTCTTGAAGACCATTATGTTTCAGCCATATATCAATAGCAGCCCCATATGTATCATGAGGGAGAAACTTATTGGGTGGATGTGCCCTTTGGGAGGAGGGACCTCCATTGTTTTTGCAGCTCATGCTCTAGGGGGAGTGTGGGAGATGATATGGTCACCATGTTCAGCCATTTGTTTTTCCATGAGGTGAACCATATGACTGTTTAGATTCCATATGATGATGAATTCCAACTCATCACATATGAGATGATTTGGGCCAGCTTGATTTGCAGCGTTGGAGGAGAGGTCCTTGGGGATCTAAACTTCATCTTGCCTCTTGCAGGCAACATTATTACAGCCTGAGTTCAGCTTGCACTCCACATTTATCATGAGTGGAGAAGAGGGAAACATGGGGTATGCGATGAAGCTTACCATGTTCAGAATTCCAGCCCACCTATTCTACATGAGCATAAGGTGGAGGATTATTTTCAGGAGGTGCCTAGTTGGAAGGTGACTCATTTTGCATGGCTGATAGCTTGGAGATGGAGGATCCACATGAGGAAGATTTTCCTCAAACACTTCACAGAATACATGCCTTGAGAGGAGGCTTTTCGGTTCTGTCCTTGCACTTGCTTGAGGACAAGCAACATTTGGGATGGGAGGACTGTAATGTTCCAAAATTTTCATGCAGATAATTGGAACATTATTTTTTTCTAATTTCACATAGGAGGAGAATAAATGGGTAAGGAGACCCATGAATAATGAAAAGCACAATAAAATCCCTCATATTATTAGAAGGGGTCATTTTTTAATTTGATTTCACACCTCCATGGGTGAAAAGGGGCTATTTTGCAAAGTGGCTAGGTCAAGTTGACCAAAGTCAAACTGCACAGGCTATGAGGTGGAAAACACATTGTGGTACAATGCAGTAGAGAAGGAGGGAAGATTCCTTGAGAAAGAAAACCCTAATGAAGTGGGGCCCATGGAGAGGGAGCTCACAATTGTATAAGAGGAGGGAAGACAACCATTTTTGCTCATGAATGGATTATTGATTTCATTGTCTTGAGAGACAAGGAGCATACTCCTTCTGTTAATTAGAGTTGCTAGAGGAATTCCTGCTTAGGATTCCTTCCTCCTCATGAGAGGCCTCTTGAGGAATTTATCTTCAGCTTTCTCCACATCTTGGCTCAAGGCCAAAGCATTCTCTTCCATCACAGTGTTATTCTTGCAGCAAGAAGACATTGTGTTGCTGGGGTTGCAGTGGAGGCTTCCACCACATCACTCCGGGACTTGATTTGCAGAGAAAGGAGTCTCCATTTAGTGGAGATATCATTGAGGAGTGTTATTGAGCTCATTTGTAGATTTTGACAGCAGGCAAAGCTTTCTCCCATCTTCATCAGCGCAGTCCCTACCATAGATTGTGTTATTTCAGAGTTAGTCTGCAGTGGGGGTTTGTACCATCACATTGGAGAGAGATATTTCTAGTGTCGAGATCAGCCTTGCACTCCGGAAATCCTTTGGAGGAGATTGATTCAGCTTGTAGAGAAGATTCTACCATCTCCTTCCATTTATATTATGAGTTTCTGCTGCTACCCAACAACTCCGGCATTTTGGTATTTTTCCATTCTATGCATCTAGTGTAGCCAATCTTCTTGAGGATTGTTGTATCATCATTTTATTATTGTTTCTAGGGGTTCAGAGCACACTCCCCCTCATTTCTTGAGCTATATTGAAATATCATCATATTTCACATTTGTATGTAGCAGTGTCTCCATAAGACTGCGTAGTCATAGCTAGGGCAGTTTATGCAGCAGTATATTTCATGCTTTCATGTACTTGTTCTTTGAGGTTGATCATTCCCTCTCTTGAGTGCTCTTACCCTTAAGATATTTTACACTTATTTTGTTGCTATGAGCTAATACAATGGCTATGAGTTCTTATATCATTTTCTAAGATTGAAGCAAGTTGCTCTTCATGTATTTGTTTGCATATTGTTGTAGCTCACTTTTGAGTGGGATTCTTCAAGAAGCTCTATAGACAGAGTTTGAAAAGGGCCAGATAGCCTCTGGATCTCACACTTCCTTGCTAAGGTGACATATCTGGTAAATGCCCCTTCATTCAATCTTTGGAATAGATTGCTGATTGCTGACATTCCTGAAAAAGGAACATTACAGATGATCTGATGGTAGAAGTTATGCTTAGTTTAGGGTTTTTTTCCCTAGAAGGAAACCCCTCACTTTTATGAGTGTATTGTATTGTGGCTGTGTATTGTATGTGTATTCTCAGAGTGAGAAATAGATAGGGATATTGTGAGAGAGAACAGAGAATATTACAGTGGATCTATAGTAGGTTATGTCTCTTCATTTTGCTAGATAATAGAAAGGAAGGACTGGATGTACGGGGTGGATGTAGCCCAAACTGGGTGAACCACGTATATCTGTGTCTCTCTGGTTTTATGTGTTTTGTGTGCTTGTATTTTCCACATATTTTATGTGTTTCATTACTCTGTAATATATAATTTTCTAACAACTGGTATCAGAGCCGAAGGTCTATTTGGTTGATAAACTCGTAGGAAAGAAGGGTTCCTATTTCGAGTGGGAGGGATGGAGGAAGATGGTAAGTTTAGGGTCAAGAAATTTAACCGCCAAAACTTCCCCCTATGGAAGATGCATATGGAAGATTATCTGTATTAGAAAGATATGCACCTTCCATTGAGCGGAAAAACAAATAAGTCGACGGCTATGACAGACGTAGAACAGGAGATTCTAGATAGAAAGGCACTCGGAACTGTACAGTTGTGCCTCGCGGCATCGATAGCCTTCAATATTTCAAAAGAAACAACAACAGAGGGTTTTATTAAGGCATTGGAGAAACTATATTAAAAATCCTCAGCCTCAAACAAGTTATTTCTCATGAAAATTTTATTTAATATGAAGATGTCAGAAGGTGGATTTGTTGCAGACCATTTAAATGATTTTGATATAGTTACCATTCAGTTAGGTTCTGTAGGGGTAAACTTTGATGATGAAGTTAGGGCTCTTTTATTTCTATGCTCATTGCTAGAAAGCTAGAATGGTTTAGATATGGCAATTATTAACTTTGTCTCTGGATATACTACTTTAAAGTTTGGTGATGTTGTCGGTGCTATCCATAGCAAGGAAATGAGACGGAAAAGCTCCGGCGAGACATCAGGTAATGCTTTGAGTGCAGAGTCTAGGGGAAGAAGAATGGAAAGAGGAAAGAGCTCAGGATATCGTAGTAAATCAAGGAAAGGTAGATCCAAGTCCAGATCGGGAATAGTGTGCTAGAAATGCGGAAAGAAAGGACACCTAAAGAAAGGTTGTAGATCTCGGAAGGGAAAAGAACAAGACGCACAGCAAGAAAAAAATCATGAAGCAAATGTGATAGGTGATGTGTTACAAGATTCTTTGATTCTTTCTTTCAAAAATATTACTGATTCCTGGGTGGTAGATTCAAGGGCCTCATTCCATGCCACACCTGATAAGAAATATTTTCATGACTATGTTCAAGTAGATTTTGGACAAGTCTGTTTGGGTGATGATAAACCCTGTAAAATTGTTGGAATGAGTAAGGTTCTTGTAAAACAACAGAATGGAAACCAATGGCTATTAAAGGAGGTAAGGCATGTTCCAGATCTGAAGAAAAATATGATTTCAACAGAGTAGTTAGGCGGTGAAGGTTGTATGACAACTGTCACAGATAAAACTTGGAAGGTCACCAAAGGAACCTTGGTAATAGCAAAAGGCGAAAATGTTGGTACATTGTATTTATGCAATGGTATTTCTAACTCTGTAAATGCTTTAACTTCCAAAGGAGAAGATGTTGCATTATGGCATCATAGGTTTAGTCACATGACTGAGAAGGGGATGAATATTCTTCACTCAAGAAATTTGTTGCCAAGTTTGAATAATGTTGATTTGGATTTCTGTGAGAATTGCATTTATGGAAAACAGAAGAGAGTCAGATTTCTCGGAGTTGGGAAAGAAAATAAGAGCGAAAAGTTAGAGCTTGTCTATACAGATGTATGGGGACCTGCTCAAGTATCATCTCTCAGTGGCTCTCATTATTATGTTACTTTTATTGATGATACAACTAGAAAAACTTGGATTTATTGTATTCAAAATAAATCTGATGTATTTGATACTTTCAAGAAATGGAAAGATTTGGTTGAGATTGAGACATGAAATAATTTGAAGTGTCTCAGATCAGAAAATGGAGGTAAATATTGCAGAAATGAGTTTGATTGGTACTATTCAGAGCATGGAATTCACAGAGAGAAGACAGTTACAAGAAAACCACAAGAAAATGGTGTGTCAGAAAGGATGAACAGAACAGTCATGGAGTGTGCAAGTTGCATGAGATTGCATGCAGGATTGCCTTTACAATTCTGGGAAGATGCTGTAGAGACTGTTGTTTATCTAATAAACAGAGGACCTTCAAGTTTCTTGGATGGTGCTATTCCAGAGGAAGCATGGACAGGTAAAAAGGTAAACTACTATTTTTTAAAGCCTTTTGGATGTGAGGCCTTTGTCCACATTAATAAAGAAAATAGAACAAATTTTGAGGCAAAATCAAATAAATGTACCTTTATTGGATATGGTGTTAATGATTTTCATTATCGCTTATATGATTATGAAAATCACAAAATCATTAGGAGCAAAGATGTAGTATTCAATGAAAATGTCTTGTATAAGAATCATTTGCAGGAAAAGAAACAAGAAAAAGAAAACAAAGAATAAACACTTCTTGATGAGATCACAGAAAAAGAAAAGGTGCCGAAAAATAATAACAATCAATAGCAATTGTTAGGGTCCCGTGATTTGGCCGATTGGCTAGCCAAATGACGATGTAACATCAAACCAAGCTTTGGAGCCCAAGGACCTAGCCTTCCTGGACTCAGAGAGGGCTCTCTCTATATGTGTAGAAGATGTAGGTGTGTTTACTTGCGATGTTCTGATATTAGGCTAGTTATGAAGTGTGTTTTTGGTTTTTTTTTAGTTTTTAAGTTTGTGAGGGATGAAACTGATCAAATTCATAAACTGGATGACAAGATGTAGATAAATTGGGCTATGGGGTCAAACAGATCAAGGAAGCTATGAAGTGATGATGTAAAGCTGCTGTAGGGCCGATTTGATTCACAGTAGAAGGGATCTATGGGCAAAATGGATTAAATGGACAATAAGTTGGTGAAAGACAAGGGATTTCAAGTGCAAACTAGTTAATAGCAGACATAAACATGTAATAGCAAACCATTAATCATGCTAGGAATAACTATAAGCTAATCAATACATAGAAATCAAACATTCCAGCCATACATAGAGGTATAAGACCCTCTAACTTCGGGAAAAGGCTATCAGACTTTGGGAAAAACACATGAGACAAACTAACAACTCATAAACTATGACGGAACGCCTAAACATAGCCTCTAAGTCATTGGGCACTTGGACAAATAAGTTTTCATAGTTTTAGGCAAAGGGCTAGATCGGGACTAGGCCTCCTTGGTTCAACAAAATGATCAACAAATCAGTCAAAGAGAAAGTTTTATAGACAGAACTATGGGCAGCTGATAGGTAGATAGGGAAAACCATACATCCTACTCAACATACATGGAACTGATGAATAAAACTTAGCAACAACACCTTAGGTTACTAAAGAGCAACTAAGAATTCTTTAGCATAACTAAGGGAGAAGAAAACATCAAGCTATGAAGATTCAGGAATTTTGAGGTGCCTCCATGGGCATGTCTCAAAATCAATCTTTATTGATCTATAGCAGCAAGAAAAATGAAATATGAGTGAAAACTAGAAGACAAAACAACATTAAGAAGCACTATACCATTCTACCATGTCAAGGAATCCATCAGCAAGCCTTCAACATTCCTCAAAAGCATCCAAGAGGCAATCCAAACATCATAACTCAAGTGTATTCTTCAAAGCTCATATGACCAATGCATTAATTCTTCTCTCAAGTTCAGCCTCCGATTTACAATGAGAACCATGGGATAAATAGGCTAGAAGGAGGAAAACCTCATGGAGCAACTAGCTATCCCATTGGCCAAGTCAAAATATCTAAACTTGTCCTTGAGGCTTTGCAAAGCCCAAGGCACAAAATATCCCATAAAATATCTAAAAAGCTGCTAAAAACGGAAATTATATTGACTTTACATGATTTTCCCATGATAAAAATAGCTTAACGCACATTTGGGAAAAGCAGATTTTTGGAGTTCAAAAATTACAAAAATACTTCATATTTATGCCTGAAAAAGGTCCCCTGACTTGCTGGATGCAAATGGCAGCCTTCCCGATGTCAAAATGAGGCTCATGATGGCTCGTTGGAAAGCTCTCTGTGTCTGCTTTCCAATGCAAGTGGAATCATCTCAATCTGATCTCTGAAAGTCCCTCAAAACTATACCTGTGTGCAAAAACCCAGAAAATAGCAGGCTGCTGATATGGCGGGCAGAATGTGCAAAATGAGGCTGTTTTTCGCCAATTTGGAGGGGCGAAAGATCTTCAAATGCCCTGAAAATCGCTGGAGACCTGCTCATGGAATTATGGAATCCATTGGTATCACCCTCCTCCCTTGACGACTCATCAAACTGAAATGGCGCATTTATGAGTTTTTGGCGAAAACCCCAAAAATGCCAAAAAACAAAAAGTTTCCGAAACAGGCCCAAAATTGGCATGCATGACCCTCAAAGGTCCATAGAGACATGTTCCGAAGCTGAAGCCAAAATATCGAGGGCTGATGTGCTTTTTTCTTCTTTCCGTGCTAGGCGCCTCTCCTTCAATTTCTTCAATTTTTCTTGTGTCACCTTCAATTTGTGCCTGGCAAATTGATTTAGCTTCTGAAAGTGGAGAGTTCTCTTTCTCTGTAGCTCAAGATCCCTGTTTGCCTTCTCAAGCTTCGTTTCCAAATGCTGGTTGGCCCTCTCAAGCCATGCTTCCTTGTTTTCCTCAATTTCCCGCTCAAAGAGGGTAGTGAGAGGAAAAGCTTCGAATTGTGCTTGTTCTTCAGCTTTCTGTTTCTCCAAGGCTCTCCTAAGCCCGATGGTTCTAGGCCTCTTTTGCCCAGGCTGGTCCTCCTCCTCTTCATCATCAAATTCGCCAATAAGCTCTTCAATTCTTACTTGCGCCTTTTCCGCCTCCTTTTTGTACTTGATGGCCCTTGCCTCATGAATGGCTGCATGATACTTCATTTGTTTGTTTTCAACCTCCAAGAAATGGTTGAAATTCCTCGCCCTTTGAAGATCTTCTTGTAACACCTCGATTTTCCCTTCTTTGTGTATGAGGAGGTTTTCAAGGATGCGGGCCTCATTATCACTGTCATCGCTTGGGATAGGGATGACAGCTGATTTACCTCTATGCTTGGCACTTTCTCCAACTGCACTTTTGCCTTTGAAGGCCAATCTAGCGCTCTTTCTCCTTGGCAAGCTAGAAGTTGTCTTTTTGGGCAATTTCTTCTTCTTAGGAATAGTTTTGGTCACTGTCAAGGAGGCAGCTTCAGCTTGTTGTCCTTCCTCAACATCCTGTCCAGCTTGTGGCTCAAAAGATGCTTCAATTGTTTGCTCAACCTGCTGCTCTTCAACCTCTATCTGCTGCTGTCCCTCTCCCTGAATTTGATGTTGTTCATCAACATCTAGCTGCTGTCCCTCTTCCTGAATTTGATACTGTTCATCAACCTCTAGCTGCTGTCCCTCTTCCTGAATTTGCAGCTGTTCATCAACCTCCAGCTGTTGTCCAATGATATCTAACTGTTGCTGTCCCTCAAAATCTGGCTGCTGCTACTCATCATCCTCCTTTTCTCTCTGTGGCTCACTGCCCTCTCCTTCTCCCTGTTTTCTTGGCTGCCCAGTGGTCATCTTGAGTTTTTTAGGGGTAGGCCTACTAGATAAAGGCACTGGGCGATGGACAGGCTGAGTAGGAGACACATGAACAGGAGGGACAGTGGCGAAATCGACATGGCTAATGAATGAATCCCATGAAACTCCTTTCTTCTCCAGCTGGTGTAAGAAAATGATTTTGATCAAGGAATGGTGAAAGAGAGAAGGGATTTGCTGGGGTGGAGCTTTCCTTTGGACAGTAGCTGCCATTTTCTCTATGCTTTTGGACAAAAAGTATGGAAGATTTAATTGCCTGCTCCTGGTAAAATGCATCAACAAGCGAACATGATAGGCAAATATTTGGCTAAACCTCCCTTCACAAGTGAAATATCTCATTATGGCTTTCATCAGCGGAGCATAACTGTCAAGAAGATAGGAGAAAGGAAAAATAGCAGTGATGGTTTCTCTATGTTCTGGCTTGATGAAAGGTTTATAATCTTCTAGATCAAGATGTGATTGCTTAAACCACTTTTCACCATGATACGGGATCTTGGTAGCCTTGGATACATACCTTGGGGAGATTTTGAAGTCAAGATCTGCTAACTGGAAGTGTTTGTCCTTGAATCTCAAAGCGCACAAATGTGTAAGTGGCGAGAAACTCTTGACTTCCTCTATCCTCTGACAGAAATCAAGACAGCCTACTTCATGGAAATTGAAAAGCACTGAAGGATGAGCATTGATTTCTTCTATGGAGATAGGCTCATATCTCTTATGTTGTCCGCCTTTGTGATCTCGTTTTGGAGGCATTCTGACTTGAAACGGGCTTTGGAATAGGCAGACTGCCTTCAATGTATGAAAAATGCTCTGCTGGATTGAAATTGGCCACTGCACTGCCTGGAAAGATATGGACACTGTGGTTTGGATGAAATGCAACAATGCTTCCTAGAATAAGCCCCCTCTACACTTATTAACAACAGTTCTTCAAATCTGGATACACTTCAGCTATGTATCCTTCTTAACAATGGTACTATGTGTAAGAAACTGCTTTGTAGATTCTTTGTGCACAGTCTTGAACAATCACCCCTCTTGTGACTTTGTTAGAGGCCTGCTTACACTTGTATTTGGGTCTTCAACACCAAACTTCAAAAATAATAACCCTGCTCTTTAGGTCATTTATCTTGAAAAACACCTCTGTTAGCAGATTCCTGTAGAGACCATACAGTGGAAAGAAAGGATACCCTTTGGTTATGTGAAAAATTAGCCCACAGTGTTAAGGAAAACACCTTTCACTTGTGACTTTTGAGAAGTCAATCGCCACCTTTATACCTCCGCCTTTGATGTAAAAATCCAACATTGACAACCTCTGTCTTTCACTATGCTGTTTACCTTTGAAAATCTCTGTCAACAAGTCTTCAACATGATACAATATGGTTTCTAGGAAAAGCAGACTCAAGTTGGATGTATAACCAATGCACAGTGGTTTTTAGGAAATATACTCTCTGCTTGTGAGTTTAAGAGATCAACATAATACCTACACCTCTGTTTTAATATCAAATGCAATCACCAAGTACTCTGCCCTTTAGACAGTGGCCATTTTCACTTGTGAAGTTTTGAGAAATCTAACACCACCTTGGTACCTCTGCCTTTAATGTCAAAATCTAACCATCATCAATATCTGCTCCTCAGTGTACTGTGTACTCCTGGCTTCAAATGTTAAATTTGATCATCAACAACCGAGCCTCATAGAAAATACCCTTATTTTACCCTCAGAATACCTTTGTCAACAAATCTTCAGAATGGTATAATATAGTGAAATGAAGAAACAGACCTAGCTTGGGTGAAAAAATCAGTGCACAGTGGTTTTTAGAAAACACCCTCTTTTGCTTGTGAGTTTAAGAGAGCCACCCAAATACCTGTACCCCTGTTTTAATATCCAATTTCAAACACTAACAAACTGTTCTTCAGAAAAAGGCCCTGTTTCACCCTCAGAATTCCTCTGATAACAAAGCTTCAGAGTGATACAATGTAGTGCAATGAAAAAGGCAGACTTAAGTTAGATTTGTAAAATCAGTGCACAGTGCTTTGTGAAGGACACCTTTGCTTGTGGAGTTTTAAGAAATCACTTGTATACCTCTGCCTTCAAAGTTCAGATTTGACCACCAACAAACTTTGCCCTCCGAAAAAATGGCCCTATCCACCCTTAGAAAACTCTCTGTCAACAATTTTCCACAATGATATAATACAGTGCAAGGGAGGAGCAGACTTAGCTTTGGTGAAAGAATCAGTGTAACAGTAATTTAGACAATACACTCTTAGCTTGTGAGTTTTGAGATATGCACCAATACACTCTATAACCCTGCCTCCAAGGTTTAAACTCTCATTAACAACTTCGGCCCTTTTAAATTACCTCATCTCACTGTGTAGGAAAACTGCTTTTGTTTTTAGCAAAGATGGCAAGATCCAGGGTTTTCAAACATGTTTGTCACTTATCAACACTTTGCAATTGATGGGATTTCATAAAAATACCTCGAACTTGATGGATGCTCGTTTGAAAAGATGTAAGAAATCCTGGATAGCTTGAAAAAGTTGCGCGGCAATCTCTGGAGAAAACCCGTCGCGCAGGAGAAAGGCTGTCGGGTCGACTTGTCGTACGATCGGGCGGCCACCTACAGGCACGTCGCGCCCACCTACAGGCACGTCGCGCCGACGAAGGAGGCCTTTGCAAAATGATGCCCAGGCACGTCGCGCCAGATCCCAGGCACGTCGCGCCGCCTCAGAGTGCAAAATTTTTAAATTTTCGCCCAGTTTTCTTGCTTGTTTGATGCTGTGGAAGCACGGACTTTGATTCTAGTTTTTGAAAACGAATTTCCACTCTCACATCTCAACCTTATATCATTTTCAAAAGAACATTCTCAACGGTCATTTGATCATTGACTTTTAACTTTGTTTTGTTCTTTTCAAACAGTGGGTTTGTTAATTGAACATATATATACCGCCCTTTAACCCCGAGCTCTGATCTTTGTGTTACCTCTTTTTGCCCACAGAACCATTTCATAACTTAAATATGTTCACTGCTTCCCCTCTTGGTGATTTTTTAGCAAGGAAGGGCTATTTCATAATGCACCAAAACATTTGAAAGCTGTGATTTGGTATTTGACATTGTCTTGTTGCTTGATCTTTTCTCAAGGAGACAGTTTTCTTTTTTGGTATCAGTGGCACACATATGTTCAATATTGCCCCTTTCCTACTGTAGGTATAGTGAGACAGAGAGTTCTTTGAAACAGGAGTACCAAAGTCTTTGCATCACCAGCACTAGCATTCATCTGTGAAATGACTTTTATTCCTTTTTGGTAACCTTCCACTGCTCTTTCTATACTGTATCTTTGTGCTGAATCTGTCCTTTGGAATGATGACCATTGTGTCTGTTTTAGGATATATAAACAGTGGCAACTCATCAAAACCAACTTTTTTCTGCCTATTCATAAGATTGAAACACCATTCATCATGCATTCTATAGCTCCACCTTGGTCACTGTTTTACTTTCTCAGTGATAATCCAAAGAAAATTAATCAGAATGTGTCAAAGAGTACTTTGACCAACCTTGGCGATTGTTGTGTTATTCAACATAAGATAGCCTGTGTTCTTTCAAAGTGTTTGATGATTGCTGCTTCCAGGTGATTCACAAGCTTACCTTGGGACTGTAAGTGTGCTCTCTTGATGGCTTGCTTTCATACTCTACTTCACTGTTTACTCAAAGGACCTTCTTTAGATTTCTGGGCAGGTGATCATGGAATGTCTTTAACCCCTTTTTAAATCAACTGCTCCTTTGGCACTAATAGCATACAATATGTTCAATATTTTCTCCTCTCTACTAGATGGACTGTTGACATATAGCTTTTTTGAAGAGGGAGATCAATACATTTATATCATAAACAGTAACACTTTCCTTTATTCAATTTCTTTGTGTCTTTTCCCTGCACTTTTTGGACTCACCCGTTTTCAACAGCCTGCAATGATTTTGGCCATCTGCTCATATATGGAGGAGGCTCTTCATCAGGTAAAGTATCAGAAGGCCGGAGACTTTTTGACCACTAGGTTCGACACAGCCTTTTTCTGAATGTAGTGGTAAGAAACCTCTTGAAAAACATCAGTCTTAGCATCTTCACTTGCAAGCATCATTGTGTGTCAGCAGAAACCCTAGCCAGAGTAATTTTATTTCCCTGTACTGTCCTAAGGCTGATTTTAGATATTTGGCTTGTTCATCTCATGATTGATTACTTTGACAAATAGCCTTTGTGACTATGAAGGTCAGGGCTTTCTTGAAAAACCAAGACCTTTCTCCTGCTTGTGTAATGGCATTGGTTACCATCTGTTCTATTTGATTTTGAACCAAAACAGGCCTCTTATGATTTGGATGTTTACTGATGACAGGTCCTTCTAGAGTTCAACAATCCATATGGTTTGCAAGTTTGAAATGAGCTCTTTTATCAGGCCAAACTCTCCTTTCCTTTGAGCTTATCATATTTCCACTATATTCCTGTTATGGTCAGCAATTACATTCATGAAACCTGAAGATATTGTTTCATTGTTTCAGTAAAGGCAAACCTGGACTTCTGCAACCTTCTGAGTCAACACTGGCTTGCGCCCTCTGCTTATGTATGAAGGAGGCGCCCTAACCCTCTGCTTGTAATTGAAGGAGGTTGTGGGCCTTGACAATTTACCATTTTGCTGAGACAGTGGCGACCCTTTCTTACTGTGATTTTCATGCTGGAAAGAGCTGTAAGGTCCTGATGAGTGACCTTTGTTTTGCAGCTTCATCTCAGGCTCATAATACACTTAGAAGCAGCTGTTTCCTCTAACTGTAAACTCAACATTTACTCCATGAGATGAAATATATTTCTTGTCTTTGTAGAACCATAGAACACAGTGAAAAACCTATTAGTCAGCTTGAGAATGGGCTTCATGCAGTGCTGAGACCTAGAGAATATGAGTGGCGCGACTTAAGGCTGTTTGTCAACTTCATTTGCAAATTAAGGGATCAGTCATGGTAGGTCTGCTGCAGATGGGGGCTTTTTGGCCTTTTGATGATTGCCAAAGGTGAAATGTCCTAAAACGCCACTTCCTAACATAGGGGAGACTATTGAAACAGATGTGGATTTGCTTTTTAAAGCTGCTGGGCAGGTCAATAAAGCTGAAGCTAGATAGGATTGTGATATGAGTTTTTTGATGTTGCCAGGGGTGGACTGAATAGGTAGAAAGGCGAAAAAAGTTTTGGGAGGGTTTTCTGGATGACATATTGACATAAGGAAATCAGTTTCTAGAAAACTCAGCTGAAGATATAGTCATCACTAACATGTAAAAAAAATACTGATGGCTAACAGCAACCACCACAACAGGAACAAACACCTCAAACACCTGAAAGTGGTGTCAGAAGATCTACCAGGATAAGTAGACCCCCTAAATGATACTCTCATTCATTATATTATTTATGGTTGACTCATTCTGGTGAACCCGAATGTTATGAAGTAGCAATGCAGGTTGAAAGCGGGAAGAAGTGGGAGCTAGCCATGGAAGAAGAGATGAACTCCTTAATACATAACCAGACTTGGGACTTAGTCAGGTTGCCTGCAAGTAAAACAACATTGTAGAATAAATGGGTGGGAGTTGTAAGCAGGTACATGAACAATCTAGTAAAAGAACATTGGATGGAAGTAAAATGGATTCTCAGATATTTGAGAGGTACCACAAATAAAGCATTATTATTTGGTGGTTCAAACATTGCTCTACAGAGATATGTTGATGCATATATGGCAGGTGACAGAGATAACAGGAGGAGCACTATAGGATATGTATTTACTGTAGGTGGAATAGTTGTTAGTTGGGTTTCAAAAATCCAAAGTGTTGTTACACTTTCAACAACAGAAGCAGAGTATGTTGCTGCTATAGAGGCTAGTAAAGAAATGATTTAGTTACAAAGGTTTATGGATGAATTGGGTAAGAAGCGTGATATGGGCACATTATACAGTGATAGCCAAAGTGAAATTCATCTTGCAAATAACTCAGCATTTTATTCCAAGACTAAACACATACAGCTCAAGTACCAATTCATACAGTCAGTATTGGAAGATGGACAGTTGAAGCTGAAAAAGATACACACTAGCCAGAATCCTATAGATATGCTAACAAAAGTTGTAACCAGGGAGAAACTGAGAATATGCTTAGTTTAAATTGGTCTTCAAGGATGACGATGAAGATGAGAAACATTCAGGTCCAAAGAGGATTCATTGTCCAGCAAATGAAGCAGCAGTGGAGTTGCTACAATCAGTCTCCAAGTGGGAGATTGTTGGGTGTGGAGCCTGATTATCTTGTTTATTTTGTATCACAGCGTTGGACCCATGTACCTTAATTGGGCGGAAATGCCACCCATAATTAAATGCTTCCTAGGGGGTCCAGGGGGGGTAGCTGCGACTTTATGGAGCCCCCTCCCTGGCGGGGGGTTTTGAGGGCAGCGCCCCCGAAGCTAAAAAAAGATGTAAAATTGCATTGTAAAAGTATAGTAATTTATAGTCAATCTGGGCCATTCATCAGGCGGATGATCTGACGGTAGAAGTTATGTTTAGTTTATGGTTTTTTGCCCTAGAAGGGAACTGCTCGCTTTTATGAGGGTACTGTATTGCGGCTATGTATCATATGTGTATTTTCAGAGCGAGAACGAGATAGGGAGACTGTGAGAGAGAATAGAGGATATTACAGTGAATCTGTTGTAGGTTGTGTCTCTTCATTTTGCTGGATAATAGAAAGGAAGGACTGGTTGTTCATGGTGGACGTAGCCCAAACTGGGTGAACCATGTATATCTATATCTCTTTGGTTTTATGTTTTTTGTGTGCTTGTATTTTCCGCATATTTTATGTGTTGCATTGCTCTGTAATATATAATTTTCTAAAAATGTAGCTACCACATCTCTTCCCAGAGATAAACTTCCATCACCCAACATAGTTTACTTTCATTATGCCTATAAGCATATTTTTGTTCTTTGATATTAATGAAATGAAGTGTTATTTTTGTTGCATCTCTATATTTATGGTTATATCTGTATTATATTGTGTTCTTTTCTAATTTATGATTATTGGTATCAGTGTCGTTTGATATTTCTCTGGTTTTCTTTGCGTGTCCCCAACGAGGTCAAGGTATGAGGAGTTAGGGCTCGAACTAGTTGAACCTTTGCAATAACATCCTCTAAAGCCCCGACAACCTTCCATGGCAGAAGAAAAGAAAGACGAGGGAGCAAGAGATCATGTCAAACTATTGCTCGAAGAATCCCTCGAGCGATAGAGGAACGTGATGATGGACAACTTTGCCAAATCCTTTGGTAGATGCCAACAAGTGATGCATCTTTGTCCGACAATCACCCTGGAGGCGATACTCCCTTTAAAGTATAAGTCAACTTTGGCATTCCCACATTTGAAGTTCATATGTATGCAGACACCATAGATATATTGTTAAATATATTGGAAGTATATTTTCAAGTTCATGATTTTTCCAATAGGGAAAATATTACTTTTGCACTCCTCAAAGCTGCCCGTCATGTCAAGGACTGGTTGGAAACCTATTTTAAACATAGGGATGAGAGAAAACCTTCACTATTTTCAACCACACCCACATGGAATTATTTTTGAGAGGCCATCAAGGAACAATATTACCTCATGGGGAGATATGAGGACAAGTACATACAATGGACTACGCTGAGGCAACAAAGGATAAAGATGTGCATGAGATGACAAATATGCTCCATACCCTGTGAAAAAAGTTCGGTGTCAAAGATTTAGATAAATATATGGTGCTTAAGTACCTTATTTTTTTTCATAGATAAATTCAAGAGCAAATCAAGTTCCTTGAGATATCCTCACTTGGTAAAACATACTGATATGTTTCCAAGATCAAACAAAAATTTAAATAGAAGAAGTGAGACTTTGGATCTGAAAATCCAAAGTAAGGGAAAGGCACCACCGAAATGTAGAACAAAATAAAAAACCATGGCGGGGTGACCCTGGAAAACCCACGGAAGATGCAAGGAAAAAATGACACCATGAAGACAAATAAGGACACGAGAAAGTGGTGTGAGTTCCATAAGAGGCCCACTCACAACAAAAGTGTGTGTCGGGCCAAGTAGTCACTTGTGGCCGAGCTGAAAGCTTCCAAATTAGATGCATGTTTCGACTTTGAGTCAGAAATCAACAATGGGAATGACAAAGGTATCCATATTATTGACACGGAGCCCAGTGCTACCATTTCCACCACCAATATCCATAAGGATGAGCTCGAAGATCCATTGGAGGGGGACTTCCTCTTCCACTCCGAGGTGTGGGTCAAGGGTTCGTCACTACATTTCATTGTTGACATCAGGAGCCAAAAGAACCTCATTTCAGCAGAGGTCATGAAGCGTTTGGGCCTACCAACCACAACACACCAGTAACCGTACACCATACACCATTTGGTGGCTTCACCAAGGACAAGATCTCTGTGTCAACCAACATTTCCGCCTTCCCTACAACATCAAGCCCTTCACAATTTAGGTATTGTGTTATTTTTCTCCTCTTGAATTTTTTGATGTATTATTAGGCCAATCATACCTATGGAAGAAACATGGTGTGTTTGAGTCTAGGCCTCACATTATTATTATTACTTTCGGAAATAATTTTTACATGATATCGAAGGTAGCACTACTTATCTCCATCTCTTTGATCACTATGAATCAATGCAACAAGATCATTTTCCTGACCGGTAAAAAATTGTTCCTTATGATCCACCCTTAGGGAAAGAAGAATATTTTGGCCATGAACACCATATAGGGCTCCTTCGGACGACAACATTAGATGGAAAAGGTCATAGAGGAGTACAAAGAAATATTCACCTCACTGACAAGGATACCTCTACACATTCAGGTCAAGCACTCCATTGATCTAACCTCAGGTGTGCCCGGTGTCGCTGCCCAATGGACCAATATATCAATGCTATGTTCTACATAACAATGATATCAAGAGGGATATTTAGGAGTTGTTGTAAAAATGGAACATCACGACAAGTTCGTCACCATGTGGGAGCCCAATCGTGTTGGTACAGAAGAATGATGAGACTTCGAGACTTTGTATTGACTATCGTGCATTAAACAAGATCATTGTCTAGAATATGTATCGAATCCCATGAATTTATGGCCTTTTGGTCCAGATAAAGGGGCCCAAATATTTTAGCAAGATTGAATTGCGGTCAAGGTATCAGAAAGTACCAATCAAACCCTCTGATGTGTGGAAGATTTGCTTCAAATCCAAGGAGGGCCTTTTCAAAAGGTTGGTCATGCCTTTCGAGTTGAAAAATTCCCTTGCAACCTTCATGAGGGTGATGGATGAAATTTTATGACCCTTCATCAACTCATTCATGGTGGTGTATTTGGATTACATCCTGATCTTTAGCCATAGTTGGGAAGAGAACCTTTGCCATATTCGCTTTTGGTATGACCTAGGTTTAGTATCTGGGGCACATTATTGATGAGAGGGGTGTCCATATGGACCCAACCAAGATACAATTCATCTAGGATTGACCAAACCCAACCACTCTAACAAAGCTCTGCAGCTTCCTCGGTCTTGTCAATTTCTACCACAGGTTCGTGTTGGGGTTCTCTCATATCACTTGGCCTTTGAGTCAAGTCACCAAGGAATAAGCGAAAGAAAAACTATTTTGGTTCGAATTGAAACAAAAGAAATTTTCTAAGTTGAATAATTTCCTCTGATCTACACTAGTGCTCATATTACCAGATATGCAACAAACATTTGACATCGAGGCAGATGCTTCCGACTATTCTATTGGTGCAGTTGTTACTTAGCAGGGTCATCCAATGGCAGATCATAATGAGAAACTTTTAGACATAGTCTGAAAGTATCCCACATATGAAAAAGAGATGTATTCCATTGTGCAAGCCTGCCGATAATGGAAGCATTAAATTATGGGGAAGGAAACTGTCATCCACATAGACCACCGATCCCTTAAGTTCATAATTACACAAGGGAAGTTTTCAAACAATCGCCATCAGAAATGGTCCACATACATGCAACAGTTCCACTTGAACATTAAGTATAATAAGAGAAACACCAATAATTTTTCATACTGCCTTAGACAATCGCTGGTCATGGCGCTAACCATTGTGCTTGAATCTTATGGGCACAATACTTCAGAGTGGTCGCATCTATACAAGAGAAATCAAGAATTCAAAAACACATACTAGACACTCCTATATGGAAAGCAAGTACCAAAATTTCACATCTAGGATACAATGTTATGTCACCTGGGACACATTTGTGTTCCTTCAAGCGAGCATGCCAAGATAATTTGGGATGCGCACTATAGTCTGTTCGTAGGACACTTCATAGTATATAAAATAATATTAGTGTTGTAAAAGTATTTTTATTAGACGAACCTTCGGCATGATGTTTGGAAGTACATCAGATCCTACACTGCTTGATCCATTTCCTAATTGACCATCAAGAGGCAAGGCCTATATAATAGGTTGCCTACTCCTAGTCAACCTTGGGAATCCATCTCCATGGATTACATTTTGGGCCTTCCTTCGACTAAGAATGGAGACGACTATGTTTTTGTGGTCATCGACAAATTCTCTAAGATGGCCATGCTAGCAGCCTGCAAGAAGAGTGTCACAACAGAATCCACTGCTAATATATTGTTTGAATGAGAGTGGTTACACTTTGGGATCCCACCATCCATTATCTCAAATCGAGACATTAGGTTCATAAGTACATTTTTGGCAATTTTATGGTCAATGTTGGATACCAAGCTCACCAAGTCCATGAATTTCCACCCACAAAATGATGGTGAAAAAAGGGTCGTCAATAGGCTGATTGTACACATTATACGCATGTAAAACTCGAATAATTCATGCACATGGGATGAAATACTCCCTTATTTTTAGCACAGATACAACAAATCTCTCCATAGCTCAATTGGCCACAACCCCTTTTAGGTGGGGTTAGGAATCTAGCCAATATGTCCCATTGATGTGGTTATACCATTTGTAGCTAGTCATGCAACTTCGGCCCATGTCCAGTCCAAATTTGACAGGGATAAAAGCTTCATTGAGTGAGTCCAACACATCCTCCCATAGGTCCATGACATATTGGACAAAGCCAATTCTAAGTAAAAGAAATTACATGTTTGGCATCAGGCGCCACACAAGTTCCAGGTGGGCAACAAAGTTTGGCTACATTTGTAGAAGGAGAAAATTGTTGGGCCCCACCATAAGCTTCGACTGCTCCAATATGGGTCATTCACCATCATAAATTTTGTAGGGCATAATTCTTTCAAACTTAGAATTTCATTGTTCCTTGGCTTTCACCCAATGTTCAATGTGGACCACCATCAACCATACTTTCCACCATTATTGGACACATCCAACATTGTAGAACAACTCACACCAATAGAGTTAAACCCAGATTGCATGGAACAAGCCACAAATATTAGAATTATGGAAAAATGGATCAATAACACTCACCCAAAGAGGATTCAGATATATCAGTTTGTCAAAGCATTCCAACTCCTTCACTAGGGTAACTGGTTCTCCAAGGACCAAGTTCAACAGAAATTTCCTCACATCATGGAGGCTCTACATGCAATTGGGACCGTTGATTCCTAAGGAGGGAGGACTAATACAAGTGGATATTAGTGGCCACCCACCTATTCCACCTATACCTCCAGTAATTTTCATCAGTTTCCCTTTTTATAGCAGCATTTACTATTGTTAGCATTTTTTCAGGTCCTAAATTTTTGGAGAATTTTTGACCATCTAAATGGAATGTTTTTGAGGTCCGTAGTAGGACCATAGCCATTCTTGTAGGAAAAATTGTAGTACTTGGAGATATCTTTCCAATAAGGTATCTTACATGAAAAACAAAGATAATATGACCAAGTTATGACCCCGGGAAGTTGGCTACTTAACTAACCCCAACGAGGCCCACAAACTCTCAGTGTTCCATCTCCTGGGGATAAGGTTTTGGTTGTTTAGAGTTGTCCCTGGTTTTTCAATAATAAAGACCTTGAGCCTCATTGTAACACAATTTAGAGGCATGCAGTTGCCACTTATCTTCTCAAAGGTAAATTACCATTGCCCGAGCTAGTTTATTTCCATTATGTCTATAAGCATATTTTTGTTCTTTGATATTAATTAAATGAAGTTTTATTTATAATGCATCTATTTATTTATGGTTATATATGTATTATGTTGTGTTCCTATCTAATTTTTTATTAGTGGTATGAGAGCTATCTTTTCTTCCTCTGTTTTTCCTTGCATGTCCCCAAAGAGGTTAGGGTATATGGAGTTAGGGCTTGAACTGGTTGAACCTTTGCAAGACCGGCTTCACAAACCCTGACGACCTCCCATGGTAGAAGAAAATTAATATGGAGTAGGATATACTTTCAAAATATTTCTTAAGAATCCCTCGAGCGACACAGGAATGCGATGATTGACAAATTTTACCAAATCCTTTAGCGGATGCCCACATGCGACACATCTTCATCTGATAGTCACTCTAGAGGCACCACTCCCTTCAAGGTATAAGTCAACTTTTACATTCCCATATTTGAATGCCATATAAATGACGATGTCATAGATATATGGTTAAATCTATTGGAAGGATATTTTTCAGTTCATGATTTTTCTAATAAGGAAAAGATTAATTTTGCGGTCCTCAAAGCCGCCCCAAATGTCAAACACTGGTGGGAAACCTACTAAAAACATAGGGACAAGAGAGAACCCTCACTATTTTTAGTTGCACCTAGTTGGAATTGGTTCTAAGATTCCATCAAGGAACAATACTACCCCGTGGGGAGCTATGAGGATAAGTACATGCAATGGACTACGTTGTGGTAAGAAAGGGGTCAAGATGTGCATGAGCTGACAAATTTGTTCCATACCCTGTGCAAAAATTTGGGTATCAACTATTCAGGGAACCATCTGGTGCTTAAGTACTCCAATTGTTTCCATAGATACATTCAGGAGGAAATGAAGTTCCTTGAATTCTCCTCGCTTGGTGTAGCATACCGATATTCTTCCAAGATGGAGCAGAAATTTGAACTGAAGAAGCAAGAATTTCGATATGCAAATCTAAAGAAAGGGAAAGGTGCCCCCAAACCATAGATCAAAGGAAAAATCGAAGGTGGGGAGACCCAGGACAACTGATCGAATCCACAAGAAATTAAAACACCACGAATAAAAAGAAGGACATGGGAAAGTGGTTTTAGTTACATAAGAGCCCCACTCACAACACAAGTGAGTGTAGGGACAAAAATTCATTAGTTTCCCAGTTGAAGGATTCCAAATAATATGCATGTTCTGACTCCGAGTCTGAACCTGACAAGGGAATGATAAACAAAAGAAAATTATTTACGTGGATCTGAGTGCCACTGTGGCCACCATCAGGACCCAAAAGTATGAGCCCGAAGATTAAGAGGAAGGGGAGTGCCTCTTCCACTCCCAGATGTGGGTGAAGGGTTCTCCACTGCAGTTCATTTTTTACAGCGAGAGCCAAAATAACCTCATTTCAATATAGGTCATGAAGGGGCTATGCATGCCAACCATAACACACCCACAACCATACACCATTGGGTGGCTTCACCAAGGACGAGATCTCAATGTCATCCAATAGTGTCGCCTTCCCTACAACATCAAGCCCTTCACAAATGGGGTACTATGTGATGTTTCTTGTCTTCAATTTTGTGATATATTATTAGGCCAACCATACTTGTGGAAGCGACATGTTGTGCATGAGTCTATTCCTCACATTGTTATTATTACTTTAGGAAATAAGTTTTACATGATACCATAGGTATCACCGCCTACTTCCATCTCTTTAATAACTAAGAAGCAATAGAGAAAGTTCATTTCCATGACCAGGAATTTTTTTTTAATTATGATATTCCCTTAGGAAAATAAGAATATTGTGGCCATGACCTCCAGACATGGCTCCTCCGCACAACAAAAACATATGGACAAAGGCCGTGGAGGATTACAGAGACATATTCACCTCACCCACAAAGCTACCTTTACACTATCTTGTCAATCACTCCATTGATATGACCACAAATGTGTTTCTTCCTAATGGGATGATCGATCAATGCTCTATTTTGGAGAACGATAAAATCAAGAGACAAATTTAGGAGTTTTTGCAGAAATGGAACATCAGGGAAAATTCATCACCCTGTGGGAGCCTGATCATGTTGGTACAAAATAAGGATGAGACATGGGGGATATCTATTGACTATCAGGAACTAAATAATATCATTTCCTGAAATAGGTATCTAATCTCATGGATTGATGACCTTTTGGACTAGCTCAGGGTGGCCAAATATTTCTGGCCAAATATTTCAGCAAGATTGACTTGAAGTCCGGGTACCACTAGGTACCAATTGAACCCTATGATGTGTGGAAGAATGCCTTCAAATCCAAGGATGGGCTTTTCAAATATTGTGACCCTTCACCAACTCATTCGTGGTGGTGTATTTGGATGAAATCCTAATATTCAGCCAAATTTGGGAAGAGAACCTTTGCCATATTTGACAGATCCTCCAAACTCTACGAAAAAACAAGTTCTGTGCCAATTTGAAGAAATGAATTTTTCGTATGACCTTGGTTCAATATCTAAGGTACATCATTGATGAGCAGAATTTGCATGTGGACCCATCCAAGATACATGTCATTCAGGATTGGCTAGCCCCAACCACTCTAACATAGCTCCGCAGCTTCCTGGGTCTTTCCAATTTCTACAACAAGTTCGTGTTGGGGTTATCTCCTATGACTTGGCCTTTGAGTCAAGTCACCAAGGGTGGAGCAAAAGAAAAAGTATTTTCATATGAATCACAATAGAAGGAATTTTCTAAGTTGAAGCATAACCTTTGCTATGCACCAGTGCTCACATTACTAGGCTTGAAACAATTATTTGAGATAGAGACAAATTCTTTCGACTGTGTTATTGGTGTAGTTCTTACTCAACAGAGTCATGTAGTACCATATCATAGTGAGACACTTTCAGATACAGTCTAAAAGTATCCCATCTATGACAAAGAGATGTATTCCATTACACAGGCCTGCTAACAATGGAATCATTACATTCTGGGTAAGGAAACAGTCATCCACATAGACCACCGACCAGAGTAGTTCATACAGACACCAGGGAGGTTGCAGAATGATCGCCATCATAAATGGTCCACATACCTACAACAGTTCCACTTGAATATTAGCTACAAGAAGGGCAATAACAATAATGTTGCAAACTACTTCAAACGACCACCTCTCATGGCGCTGACCACTATTCTCCACTCTTACCGGAACGAGACTTCAGAGTGTCTGCATTTGTACAATAACGATCTAGAATTCGAAAATACATACCAAAAACTCTTTGAAGGGAGGAAATTTCCAAATTTTCACCTCCAAGATACACTTTTATGTCACCTGGGACACCTCTGATTTCCTTCAACTGAGTATGCCAATATTATTTGGGAGGCGCACTACATTCGGGTCCTTGGACACTTCGAAGTAGAGAAAAAAGTGGCAGTGCTAGAAGTATTTTTATTGGCTAAAAATTTGACAGGATGTTAGGAATTACATCAGATCCTCCATTGCTTGTACCATTTCCAAATAAAGCATCAAGAAGCAAGGCCTATATACTCCTTTTCCTACTCCTAGTCGACCTTGGGAATCTATCTCCATGGATTACATGTCGGGCCTCCCTTGGACACCTCTGATTTCCTTCAACTGAGTATGCCAATATTATTTGGGAGGCGCACTACATTCGGGTCCTTGGACACTTCGAAGTAGAGAAAAAAGTGGCAGTGCTAGAAGTATTTTTATTGGCTAAAAATTTGACAGGATGTTAGGAATTACATCAGATCCTGCATTGCTTGTACCATTTCCAAATAAAGCATCAAGAAGCAAGGCCTATATACTCCTTTTCCTACTCCTAGTCGACCTTGGGAATCTATCTCCATGGATTACATGTCGGGCCTCCCTTGGACTAAGCATGGCAATGACTACTTTTTCATGGTCGTTGACTCATATTCTCTAAGATAACCATATTTGCGGCCTACAAGAAGAGTATCACAACAAATCCACTGTTAAGATTTTCTTTGAACAAGTGTGGGTACACTTTGGGATCCCAGACTAAGTTATCTCATATCAAGACAACATGTTCCTATGTACATTTGGTCAAGTCTATAGTTGATGATGGATACAAAGCTCACTAAGTCCAAGACTTTCCACCCCCAAACTGATGGCCAAACAGAGGTCGTCAACAAGATGATCGTACACATTTTGCACATGTACAACTCGAAGCATCCACACACATGGGACAAAATCCTCCTCTATGTAAAACAAAACTACAACAGAGCTCTCCATAGTTCAACTGGCCACAACCCCTTTCAAGTGGGGTTGGTATTCCAGCCACTATGTCCCACTGATGTGGTCATACCATTTGCAGCTACTCAAGAAGATTTGGCACATGTCTAGTCCGATAACAGGGCTAACAAATTCATTGAGAGAATCAAACACGTTCGTGTGTAGGTCCATGAAATATGGGACAAAGCCAATGTTAAGTAAAATAAATGACATTAGCAGATCGGGTGCCACACAAGTTCCATATGGGTGACAAAGTTTAGCTACATTTGTAGAAGGAGTGCCTCGTTGGGCCCCACTGTAAGCTTTGACCCCTCCAATATGGGTCGTACACCTTCACCAAGGATGTAGGGGAAAATTCTTTCAAGCTCAACCTTCAACTGTTCCTTGGATTTCACATGGCATGCACCTAGTGTTCAATGTGGACCACCTTCGGCCATACTTTCCATCATTACTGGACACATTCGACATTGTAGAACAACTCACACCAATAGAGTTAATCCTAGATTGCATGGAACGGGCCACAAGTGATAGGATCATGGACAAACATATTGATAAAACTCACCAATAGATGATCCATCTATATTGAGTTGTCAAACAAAGGCCAACTCCTTCACCAAGGAAAGTGGTTCACCAGGGATGAGGTTCAATAGAAATTTCCTCACCTCATGGAATATCTATACCCAATGGGGACCATTGCTTCCTAAGGAGGGAGGAATGATCCAGGTGGATATTGGTGGTCACCCGCCTATTCCACTTGGGGCTCCACCATTGTCTATTTCAGTTTTTCAGTTTCGGCACAGTTTACTATTTTTAGCATTTTTTCGGGTCCTAAAATTCTGGAGTAGTTTTGACCCCCTAAACGACGTTTTTTTGAGGCCCGCAACAAGCCCATAGTTGTGCCTATGACAAATATTGTATAACTCTGAGATATATTTCCAACAAGGTATTGTAGATGTGAAACGAAGATACTGGTACTGTTACAACCCTCTTAGGGTTATTACCCAACTAACCCCAATGGGGCCCACAAATTCTTGGTGTTCCATCTTCTGGGGTCAGGGTTTTCCCATGTTTTTCAATAATAAAAATGCCCCTGAGCCTCATCATAACACAGTTCAAGGCACGTAGCCACCACATCTCTTCTCAGAGATAAGCTACCATCGCCAAAGCTAGTTTATTTCCATTCTGTCTCTAAGCATATTTCATTTCTTTGATATTAATGAAATGAAGTGTTATTTATGATGAATCTATGTATTTATGGTTATGTCTATATTTTGTTTCATTCTTATCTAAGTTCGTATTAGTGGTATCATAGAGGTCTTCTCTTTCTCTATTTTTCTTCGCATGTCCCCAATGAGGTAAGGGTATAAGAAGTTAGGGCTCGAATTGGATGAACCTTTGCAAGACCAGCCTCACAAACCTCGATGACCTCCCATGGTGAAAGAAAATAAATATGAGGGAGCAAGAGATCATTTCAAAATATTTCTCGAAGAATCCCTCGAGTGACAAAGAAACGTGATGATGGACAATTTTTCCAGATCCTTCGGCAGATGCCCACAGGCAACGCATCTTCAGAAGATTTGTCTCAAAAGGGAGGCATGAGAGCTACGAATTCACACAATGCTTAAATTCTCACAAGTGAAAATATAGTTCTATCATTTTCCTTTAGTCTTGAATGAACTCTAAAATTTCATATAAGAGCCAACATAAACCATTAAAAGCCTGCAAAAAGGATAAAATTACCATCACTTCTCTTCTAGAATTCATTGTTCTTTTCATATATAAATTTTGATAATTGTGGGATAGTGAAGTTGGAAGTTTTGTTGTCATGAAGGAGTTCTATGAAGTTTCCAACATCCATTTTTATGGTTCCAACATTTCACATTAAGAAAAATTCACTATGTGTTTAGTTTTTGAAGGCACTGCGAAAGTGAAGAGCTGCTGTGAAAGTTGACAGTTTGTTGTGTTTTGACTGTTTTTTTCATCACTTTCAAAAGAGTGTTCTGACTAAATGGAAATTAATTTCAAAAAATTCAATGAGTTGTTTTCCAAACACAAGGCAAAGAACAAAAACATCCTTCATTTTCAGCTCAGGCATTAGGGGAATTTTGAGGTCTAAAATGGGCCTCCTAAGGAAATTATAAAATAATAGTGGAAAAAATCAAATAAGATTTGATGACATCATCAAATTTTAGAGGGAAAAATGAAAAAACTACTTTTTCAACTCATATTTTCAACTTATCTCCCAATTTTTTTACTCAAATTTCGAGCGGGAGTACTCATTGGATGCGGAATTTAATTCCTCATCCAAGGAGTACCCATGTTGCATACTTTTGATGGGTCCTACTACATGAAAAATGAGAAATACATAAAAAAACGCGATTACAATCACGTTTTTTATGTATTTCTCATTTTTCGTGTAGTAGAGTTCATCGAAAGTATGCAACATGGTACTCCTTGGATGAGGAGTTAAATTTTGCATCCAACGAGTACTCCCACTAGACATTTGAGTAAAAATTTTTGGAGATAAGTTGACAATACGACTTGAAAAAGTAGTTTTATTATTTTATTATTTTTTAATATTTTTACCCTTTTATTTAAAAAATGGTAAATCATCCCCCATGTTTGACATCATCATCTTGAATCCTATTGGTTGTTATAAAGTTTATTTTTTTTGTACATTTTTCTTAGGAGCCCCATTTTAGACCTCAAAATTCCCCTAATGTGTTATATATTGTAACATTTAAATGCCTCTTTAGAGCCTATGTTTTAGGTTTTGTTATCTCTTGTTTTAGTTATGATGCTTAGGTGCAGATTGTGAGGAGTTGGAGAAATTTTTTTGGAAAATGAGAGTGTTTTATCTCAAGGAAACTCTTTTCTACAAAAACCTCCATCCGTTTTGCGCATCTATCAAGATTTAAGATATATGAGCTAGTATTTGACCCCTGTTTTTCTAGAAATTCAATCTATGTTTCGCTGTGAAATTGGCTAATGAGATGTGAAAGTAGGGAACAAGTCAAATAGAGGTATAAACACACTTTTAATCTTATATAAGTGGTTCAAAACCATTAGAGCGGTATTTTAAGCATACCCATTTGCTTCTTTTTGACATACAGGGTCCGCAACCATACGAAGCACCAAAGCCACTTTAATGCATTGTGAGTATTCCTAATGCGATGTGAGTCTAGACAGTCAACAGTCTTCATTTAAAATTTCAAATTTTGAACTTATAGAAGTGGTTTAAATAATGAAGATACATGGAAAATTATCCTAGGGACTGTGTTTAATGTTTATTGGTCAATATTCTAAGCTTGTGATGTTTTAAACTTGGATTGGTTGTATGGAAAATAGTTCCTATTTTTAAGTATATGCACCAGATTTTGAATGTATCTAGTTAAATATGGTTTTTTCAATGAATTCGACCACCTAGGATAGGAGATTGAATCTTTGATGATGTATAAAGATTGAAAAAACATTGTAAGTTGGTTGGTGGTTGAGATTAGAGAAGAAGACCTTTGTGCACTATAGTTTTGAAGACTTTTTTCTAGTGAATGAATGGAATAATAAGTGATTTTTAGGGATTCATGTGTCAGAATTTTGGTTGTTTTTGCTCCTTTAATTTGTAATTTATCTGATGTGTTTACATCCATTTAATGTGCATTTTTCTTCTTGGAGAAAACCAGATGATTGATTCAAAATTCATTTTTAATGATGCTCTGATTAGTTTGCCAAGTTATTAGTGTTTTCAACTTTAAAACAACACTTTATAATTCATCGATGGTTTGATGATATAATGTGTTTGTATTTCACCTTTTCTTCCTTCACCTCGTAAAAAAAAATGATCTAAATCCACCACCAAAGCTTGCTACGATAATCATACCTTAAACTATGGAGAAAACCCTATTTGTTTCCCTCATATCACTGGAGAAAAGGTTGATTTGATATGACTCCATGCCCAATGGATCTGTCATTTTTCTCATCAACAGATTTTTTAAAAATAAAATATTATTGAGCTTATTACCTATACTAATATCCTATTTGTTTCCTAAACTAAGTGAGAGAGACCTCTCCAGGAAAGAAGGGCTAGATTATGGCCTCAAGTGGTTTATGGTTACCTCTACAATTTTTCTCCATAACCTAGGAAATTACGAGGTGCTAACAGGTTCTCTCATATCACTTGGCCTTTGAGTCAAGTCACCAAGGGCTAAGAAAAAACAAAAATATTTTGGTTTGAATCCCAACAGAAGGTGTTTTCTGAGTTGAATCATCACCTCTACTCTACACTAGTTCTCACATTTTCATACCTACAAAAACCATTTGAGATCGAGACATATTCTTCTGACTATGCTATTGGTGCAGTTCTTACTCAGTAGGGGCATCGAGTGGCATATCATAGTGAGACACTTTCAGACATAGTCCGAAATTATCCCACCTAAAACAAAGACATGTATTCTGATAATGGAAGCATTACATTATGGGGAAGGAAAAAATCATCCACACAAACCATCGACCCCTGTAGTTCGTACAAACACAAGGGAAATTGCGTAATGATCAGCATAAAAAATGGTCCACATACCCGCAACAGTTCCACTTTAAAATTAAGTACAAGAAGGGAAGAACAAATAAAGTTGCAGACTACCTCAGGATAAGGTGCTCGTCTCCGAAGCGGGGGAAGGTGTGGAGGCCCGAACTCGATCAAGAACATCTTCTGCCTGCGTCAATTCTCGTTGGGCATAATGAAGTGTGGGGTGGTTCTATGCTATCGTCCATAGTTGCGTAGCCTCTTCAAGCAATTGGGCTCCCTACACCAGCTGTCCCTGAATAATGCATGTTGCGTTAGTGATCACGTCAATTCGCTGGGATTTTTCTTCCAGAGACATGACTTACTGCTTACGCCTTTCGCGGCCACGATGGTGCACTTCTTGCATTACTCTAGTAGACATTATTTGTAAATCTATAGTAGCTAGTTGCGCTAAGTCTACTTGAATGTCCCCAGTAATCGGTTCAGAAGTGGGAATTATGGCAGCACGAGGGAGTAAACATATGTTTCTTCTAGCTGGCGTGGTCTGGAAATGGCGAACATGTCATAGCAAGTTCCAGTACCGTAGCGTCCTTGCTAAGCTTGGTTCACAGATAATCCTTTCGGTCGGTAGCCCGCACGCACTTGTGTTACTGCACTCAGCGTCTCCCAGTCCTCTTATCAGTTCCTCCTGTGAGTTAAGATCCATAGCAAAAAGATGAGCATTATACAACATATGAATAAGGATAAAAAAATTAACTGTGGATAGCCAATGCCACTTGATAGGTGAATAAATAGCTCAAAACAACGTCTTCCAGCCATCTATGCCCCGATCAAATCTACTTAATGGCGAGGTAGCTCGTATGTGGCGCGAATCCTCAACCATGCTTATCATAAATGGTGGCATTGATGATCTACCACCCTTTTGATGTGTTTGTAAATGTCTTTTCACATTAACTCGGGATGAGCTGACGTTCTTCCTTCGTGTCCCAGGTCGTGTCCTTGCAATGTCAAAGCGTGGCTGACATGTTGAAGGCATTTTCATATCTTGATGGGAAGTTGACACAAGTTGATCCTGCAAGTCGATCGGGAGTCTTTCCGAGGAATTTATGTCATTCGTGGAAGGAACATTCTTATGCAAGATAGCTGCTTCAAATGTCTGTAGGTGATTTATTTCTTGCAGATTCTCCCGGATACACATGATCATAGTCAAGTTCGCAATCCTATGTGCATAGAGTTTACTCAGGTAAGTTTGGTCAAGAAATGGTGGAGTGCACCCCTGAGTGTTACGCTTCCGCAGGTAACCGTGTGGTTCATCCAAACTTGGGGCCCATCTGGCTAAGGGAGTTTCTATACGCAGGGTCACCTTACTCCAATAATTCCTCCGGGTAGGAGAGACAGGTCCCTGCGAGAGAGCGTTATATAATATTAGTGGTAGTGCTTCAAACCTACATTCTGTGAAACCCTTAGGCTCCGTAGGCTTCTGAGTGTCATCTGCATCCTCTTGGCAAGGCAAGGTTCTTACTATGGTAGATATGCGATGAAAGTTTCTGATGGTTTGAAGGCCACGAAGTGCTGAAACCTCATGCAGCTGGCTCTACCAATTCTCCAGCTCCTCATCAGAGTCGTACAAACATTCAATGTCCTTTTCCCAACAGAGCATCCCTTCATCCATGGGGTTAGCTCAATATTCATCTTGCGCAGTGATTTTATAAATATGATCCAATTCTTCCTTCGTATGGACAGGCTCGATATACCGGGTTCCTTCTGTGGGATCCAGGGGTACTATGACACGCGTGCCTTCGCTTTCAAACACCATGCTTTGTTTCTTGAGGTTGATAATACCTCCCATGTCCGTTGCCCAATCTAGTCCGAGGAGTGCACGGTAGGGGTCCGCATCTTCAACTATCTCAATTACTTCAAAGTCAGCTAGGACCCTTGCCCCTACAATGTCAACCATAACCTTTGGTAACCTACCCAAGGGAATGATTTTATGTTGGTTTTCCATGTGTCGCTGGATAGTGGACCATTCTAATTTGGACTTCCCCATTCGTTTCCAGGTTTGCTTAGGTAAAACATTGGCATCAGATCCAAGATCCAAGATAACCTGATCCATTTCATAGTCCCCAATTTGTGCAGTTAGCCGCATTTCTTTCCCTGTGTGTTTCTTAGAGCTGTATAGTTTGTGCACATCCTTGGTCTCAGGGATCAAGGTGGGCCGAGCTACACAGGTGTTCATTAAAGCCATGGGGTTTCTTACGGCCTACGGGTTCCTGAGTAATTTCAGACATGCCTTCAAAAAGGTCTCAATTTCCTCCTCGCTTTGAGACTACGCAGGGGCCGCTGGTAGTTCCTGTTCTTCACAAGGTACCTCTTTGCTTCCCTTGGTGTCCAGCCCACTACGTGTTATGACCTTTACACTTGGATCTACTTCTCTTAGTTCAATTTTAACCCTCTGCATGTTCTGCATGCGGGTAGGCTTATTTTCCTGCATTATGGCTATTAAGATCGGGCAGTCTTCTACCTCATGGTCCAGTTGTTTACAGTATTTACACGACGACCAGGTGGGATTAGGGAATTCTCTGGGAAAGTGCCCTATTTCTCCACAATTATAACAGATTAGCAGACCTTGTCATCAGCCTGCACTTCCTCCCCGGCCTCCTCTGCCTCGGGCCGGTGATCCTCCAAAGTGCGCAACCAGTCTTGGCAATGCAAGGTCTGATTGCATCCGATATTTGTTCCCACGATCTATCATCAAGTCATATGTTCATAAATTCTGTTCTTCATGTCCTATGGATTGATAGAATCGGCACCCAGCCGAGGGCAATGGTTCGTATCATGTAGGCTTGCTACCCAACAATCATCACACCATAGCACAGATCCGCTTGATCCTGGTCGCAACAGGACAGGTTCCCTACCTACCCCTGGGCGAAGTGGTCTACGTCCTCCAGCTTGCATATAATCAGTCAGTATAGGGCACTGACCCTTTGTGTGACCAGACACTCGACAACGTATACACTAGATATCCACGAAAATTTCTTTTCCTCGCTCTTTTTGTAGGTTCTGTATCTCTATGTGCATAGCCCCGAGTTGTTCCTGGATATGTTGTACTCCTGTTGAGGTATCTTTCCGGGGAGAAGCTTCTAACTTCATAGCGGCTTCTACAGCTTTCTCCTGCGATTCAAAGGTCTGCTGATTCATTGGTGTGCGTAGGTGAGGTAACAACATGGTGATGAACCATTCCGTATGTTTTCTATCATCATACTCAAACCCTCCTTCCCTAATTGCCTTCTTTAACTGTTGATCCACCTCCCATACTGATTCAGATGCACCCTGTTTGAAATCCTTTACATCCACTACTAACTGTGAATAAGACTTCGGCTTGCGGAATTGTTGTTTCAGAGCATTCTTAATATCCTGAATGGAGGCAGTTCCATTCTAGGCAACATATCGCATACACCAATCCAGAGCTCTATCTTCGAATGCTAAAGACAGTTGTGCCCTTTTTATTGTATCACTGGCCACGTTCTGTGCAGTCCAGATAGAGTCTGCAACGAACCAAAATCGATCCATTTCCTCACTGCCTACCCCTTTGAAGGTAGGTAGTTTCAAATGCGCAACCATATAACTATCCAGGGACGACATTATAGGTGAATTCTTACCTTTGCGTGCCCTAGGTGGTGATGTATCAGGTTCCTTTACTAAGCTATAGGCGGCCCTTCCTCCATCAAGGTTGGTCGAATAATACTTACCTCTGCGTGTCGTGCTCCCTTTTGAATCTGAGGTCATTCAATCGGTATGGCTACACAAAATACTCTTCTCGCACAAAAACTTCTTGATCAATAATGGTAACATCCTTAGAAACGTACCCCGAAATCCTTTGAAAAATCGTTGCTTGGCCTTAGAGTATGACACAGACTGATCAATGGCAAACTCTGTCACAAAGCCTCCTAACACACTATCCACCCAGTGATCCACCGTGCGTGTAATAGTATTATCGGTTCTTTCCAGTTGTTCAAGCAAATCTAGAGTCCACTGAGTGACTCGCTCATCCTTACAGCACTTCTGGAACTCTACCAGCCTGGCCAGCCACTCCTAAAGCTCAATTTCAAAGGTTACGAAGAATATTTCGTAGCTTTTAGTAAGAACATACCTATTTTTCCACCTTTCCGCCGTTATCTTTTCACTTTGGTTTTCTTCTACTGCAAACTCCTGGATCTGCCTTTCGAACCAGTCCTTGATCTCTTTTCTTTTAGGCTTCTAATATTCTCTTGTCATTACCCGATCCCTTTCTCAAATATCTTTTTCTCCCAGCAACAGAACCATTTGTTGGCTTGAGGGGTCCTGACCTAGGTTTGGTGTGCAAGTTTTGCCAAAAAACCCTATACTACTGGCCCTTTCGACAGTGACCTGCTTCCGCAGGTCACAGTCTCAACCGAAGTAGTATGGGTGGGTGCTGGAAGCAGGTTTCCGCACCCTGAGAAAGGAAGGGTAAGGCAAGGAGGGCTACGTTATGTTCAGAATACCTTGTCTTTGTGCAATATTAACTATGTATCCAATTGCATCCACGTGCACTAGATCTACAATTATATTCTTTTCATAACATCAACACAACATTACATAGCTCGAATAGAACAGATCCAGATTTACTTCAATATACAAATTTTCGCAGCAAGATATAACCAGAGCAGAATAGATCCAATAATTCAATACATAGACCTTCGCAACGCAAGACAGAAAATGCATAACACAGTAATTACCAGCAATTCCTTCAATAGTACTCACAGATTCAGATCTAATAATCCAACATATTCATTCATCAACCTTTCCTTACAATTCCCTTCCCAACCTGTGCACACAGCAGCAGGGTCCGCACACATTTGGACTAGGATCTCCGCGCACATAGCCAGCAGGAGTCTGTTCCCCAAAAACCCAAACAGACCACTTACACAACAGATCGCATCAATAGCTCATCAAATCCTACCTCTTACAATCTAAAATTCCTCTCTATTTATAACAATCTAGCTTTAACATTAGTATGGTCCGCAACCCATGGTTTTCTAACCCCTACTTTACCCTGTAACCCCATTACAATGCTTTTGGGGCTTTGACACACCCCAAAACCCTGGCGCTATACTAAATATAACAAAAATAACCAAAATGGACCGGTTTCGTAGCTTTGTTAGGAGACCCTATTCCAACACCTAATATCCTATTTGTTTCCTAAACTAAGTGAGAGAGACCTCTCCAAGATAGAAGGGCTAGATTATGGCCTAAAGTGGTTTATGGTTACCTCTACAATTTTTCTCCATAACCTAGGAAATTACAGAGTGCTAACAAGTTCTCTCATATCACTTGGCCTTTGAGTCAAGTCACCAAGGGAAAAGAAAAAAAAAATTGATTTTGGTTTCAATCCCAACAGAAGGTGTTTTCTGAGTTGAATCATCACCTCTACTCTACACTAGTTCTCACATTTTCATACCTACAACAACCATTTGAGATCAAGACATATTCTTCTGACTATGTTATTGGTGCATTTATTACTCAACAGGGGCATCGTGTGGCATATCGTAGTGAGACACTTTCAGACATAGTCCGAAAGTATCCCACCTAAAACAAAGACATGTATTCCATTATGTAGGCATGTTGACAATGGAAGCATTACATTATGGGGAAGGAAAAAATCATCCACACAAACCATCAACCCTTGTAGTTCGTACAAACACAAGGGAAATTGCATAACGATCGGCATAAAAAATGGTCCACATACCCGCAATAGTTTCACTTTAAAATTAAGTACAAGAAGGGAAGAACAAATAAAGTTGCAGACTACCTCAGGAAACCATCACTCATGGCACTGACCACTGCGCTTGACTCATGTGGGAACAAGACTTTAGAGTGGCTGCATCTGTACAAGAGTGATCGAGAATATGGAAACACATACACGACACTCCTCAAAGGCAAGAAAGTTCCAAAATTTCACCTCAAGGATACACTGTAATGTCACTTGGGACACCTTTGTGTTCCTTCAAGCGAGTGTGCCAAGATGATTTTGGAGGTGCACTACCGTCGGGTCACTAGACACTTCAGAGTAGAGAAAACAATGGTAGTGATACAAAATTATTTTTGTTGGCCGAAACTTTGACGGGATGTTGGGAAATACATCAGATCTTTCACTGCCAGTGCCATTTCCAAACCGACCATCAAGAAGAAATACATATATACTCCTCTTCCTACTCCTAGTCGACCATGGGAATCCATATCCATGGATTACATGTCGGGCCTCCTGTCGAATAAGCACAACAACGACTACATTTTCATGATTGTCGACATACTATCTAAGATGGCCATTCTATCATTCTGCAAGAAGAGTATCACAACAAAAGATATTGTTAAGCGCTTCTTTGAACGAGTGTGGGTACACTTTGGGATCCCATATTCCATTATATCAGATTGGGACAGTAGGTTCCTAAGTACATTTTAGGAAATTTTATAGTCAATTTTGGACACCAAGCTCACTAAATCCACAACTTTCCACCCCGAAACTGATGGCCAAAGAGAGGTCTTCAACAGGATGATCCTACACATTTTGCACACGTACAAATCGAAGCATCCACGCACATGGGATGAAAGCCTCCCCTATGTCAAGTATAACTATAAAAAATATCTCCATAGCTCAACTAGCCACAGCCCCTTTCAGGTTAGGTTGGGATTCCAACCAATATGTGTGATTCATGTGGCCATACCATTTGCAGCTACTCAGGCAGCTTTGACCCATGTCTAGTATGAAGAATAATATAGGGCTAAAAAATTCATTGAGTGAATCCATCACATATTCTTGCAGTTCCATGACATATTGGACAAAGCCAATGTTAAGTACAAGAAGTGACATGGTCAGCATTGGGTGCCACACAAGTTCCAGGTGGGTGGCAAAGTTTGGCTACATTTGTAGAAGGAGGGCCTCACTAGGCCCCACTATGTCTGATTGATGTGGCCATACCATTTGTAGCTACACAGATAGATTCGAACCATGTACAGTATGAAGAATAAATGGCTAACAAGTTCATTGAGTGAATACATCACATATGCTAGCAGTTCCATGACATATTGGACAAAGCCAATACTAAGTACAAGTAGTGACATGATCACCATCAAGTGCCACAAAAATTCTAGGTGGTGACAAAGTTTGGCTACATTTGTAGAAGGAGCGCCTCGTTAGGCCCCACCGTAAGCTTCAGCCACTCTGATATGGGCCATACACCATGACCAAGGTTTTAGGGGACAATGCATTTGAGCTAAATATTTCACCATTCCTTCACTTGTACCCAGTGTTTGATGCAAACCACCTTCATCCATACTATGCCATTACTCGTCACATATGACATTGCAGAACAACTCACACCAATAGAGTTAATCCAAAACTTCATGGAACATGTCACAATTAATTGAATCATGGACACACAGATCAAGAACACTCGCCAATAGAGGATCCAACTATATCAATTTTTCAAAGCAGGCCAATTCCTTCACCACGACAAGCGGTTCACCAGGGACTAGGTTCAACAAAAATTTCCTCACCTCATGGAGGCTTTGCACACAATGGGGACCATTTCTTCCTAAGGAGGGAGGAATGATCCATGTGGATATTAGTGGTCATTGACCTATTCCACCTATACCTCCAGTCAGTTTCATCAGTTTCCTTGTTTATAGAAGAATTTACTATTTTTAGTAATTTTTGGTTCCTAAACTATTGGAGTAGTTTTAACCCCTTAAACAATATCTTTTTTAGGTCCGCAACAAGGAAATGCATGTTCTTGTAGAGAATCCTATAGTACTTGGATATATGTTTCCAACAAGGTATTTTATGCACCAAACAGAGATAATATGACCAATTTAGGACCCTGGGAAGTTGGATGCCCAACTAACCCCAACAAGGCCCACAAACACTTGGTGTTCCATCTCCCAGGGTTAGGGTTTCATTTGCTTAGGGTTTTCCCTTATTGTTCAATAGTAAATAGGACATTGAGCCTAATTTTGACCCAGTTCAAAGGAATGTAACTACCACATCTATTCTTAGATATAAGCTACCTTCACCTGAGCTAGTTTATTTCCATTATGTTTGTAAGCATATTTGGGCTATTTGATATTAATGAAATGAAGTGTTATTTATGCTACATCTTTTTATTTATGGTTATATCTTTATTTTTTTGTGTTCTTTTCTAAGTTCATATTAGTGGTATCAGACTGATCTTCTCTTTCTCTTCTTCTCTTTGGATGTCCCCAACGAGGTCAGGGTATAAGGAGTTATGACTCGAACTGGTTGAACCTTTTCAATACCAGCCTTGCAAACCCCAACATACTCCCATGGTGGAAGAAAAGAAATATGATCGAGTAGGATATCATTTCAAAATATTGCTCGAAGAATCCCTCGAGTAACAAAGGAACTCTATGATGGAAAACGTTGCTCAGATCCTTTGATAGATACCCACAAACGATGCATCTTTGTCTAACGGTCACTCTAGAGGTGCCACTCCCTTAAAGGTACAAGTCAACTTTGACATTCCCATATTTTAAGGCTAGATAGATAAAAAAATCATAGAGATATGGTTAAATATGTTGGAAGGATGTTTTTCATTTCATGATTTTTCTAATAGGGAAAATATTACTTTTGCGCTCCTCAAAGTCGCCCCCCATGTCAAGGGATGGTGGGAAACCTTTTGTGAACATAGGGATGAGAGAGAACCCTCACTATTTTTAGTCCCACCCACTTGGAATATTACCTTCAAGGAACAATATTACCCTTTGGGGAGCTATGAAAACAAGTACATACAATGGACTACGATGCATAAACAAAGGGATCAAGATGTGCATGAGTTGACGAATTTGTTCCATACGCTACACACAAAGTTGGGTATCAAAGATTCAGAGAAACATATGGTTCTTAAGTATTGTAGTTGTTTAAACATATACATTCAGGAGGAATCAGAGTTCCTCAACATCTCGTCGCTTTGTGTAGCATACTGATATGCTCCCAAGATTGAGCAAAAACTTAAACGTAAGAAGCTAGACTTTGGATTTCCAAATATGAAGAAAGGGAAAGGCACCCCCAAATGGCATAAAAAAGGGAAAAGCCAAGGTGGGGTGACCCAAGACAACCCGCTGAAGCCGCAGGAAAATAAAAACACCACTATTACAAAGAACAACATGAGAAAATGGTGTGAGTTCCATAAGAGATCCACTCACAACATAAGTGAGTGTCAGGCTAAGAAGTCACGAGTGGCTGATTTGAAGGCTTCTGAATTAGATGCATGTTCCGAATCTAAGTCAAAACCCAACAAGGATAATGATAAAGGGAAGCATATTATTGATGTGGAGCCTAGTTCCACCAATGCAACCACCAAGATCCATAAGGATGAGCCCAAATATACAGAGGAAGGGGAGCACCTCTTCCACCCAGATGTGGGTGAAGGGTTATCCGCTGCAATTCATTTTCGAAAGTGGGAGCCAAAAGAACCTCATTTTATTTGATTTTGTGAAGCCTTTGGGCCTACCAACCCTAAAAAACTCGCAACCGTAGACCATCATCTGGCTTCACCAAGGATGCAATCTACATGTCAGCCAACAGTGTCACCTTCCCATAAACATCAAGCCCTTAATAGATGAGGTACTATGTGATGTTTCTCCTCTTGAATTTTTGATGTATTATTAGGCCAACCATACTTTTAGAAGTGACATGTTGTGTATGAGCCTAAGCCTCGCTCTGTTATTGTTACTTTTGGAAATAAGTTGTACATGATACAAGAAGTAGCACCACCTATTTCCATCTCTTTGATCACTACAAAGAATTAAACAAGCTCATTTCCTAGATCAGGAAATTTCTTTTCCTTATGATCCTCCCTTAGGGAAAGAAGAAGATTTTGGCTATGTCCTCTAGACCGGGCTCCTCCGCATGTTAGTAGTAGATGGAAAAGGTCATGGAGGAGTATAGGGACATCTTCACCTCACCCACATGGGTACCTCTACACTGTCAGTTCAAACACTCCATTGATCTAACCCCACGAGTGTCATTCCCCAAATTTTTTATCTATCGATGCTATGTTCTGGAGAATGATCAAATCAAGAGGTAGATTCAGGATTTGTTGCATAAAGCAAACACCAAGCCAAGTTTATCACCCTTTAGGAGCTCGATAATGTTGGTATAAAAGAAGGATGGGATCTGGAGACTTTGTATGTACTATTGGGTGCTGAACAAGATCATTGTTTGGAACAAGTATCCAATCCAACATATTAATGAAAATTTGGACTAGCTCAAGGGGGGGAAATATTTTAGCAATATCGACGTGAAGTCTGGGTATCTGTAATATTCCTAATTAGCTATAAGCTAGTTGGAATAGTAATTTTTTCTTTTGATTCTTAATTTGTTGAATAAGAGGTTATGGAGACCCATAAATATCCTTAGTAGGAATAAAATCACTGCTAATGTGAATGGAGATCACTTTAGTGGCTTTAAAAAACACCCTTATGTGTGAAAAGGGGTTTGAGCATGTAGACCGGGTCAACTTTGACCAAATCAACAGCGCTGTCATGGAGAAGTGGCATTCATTATGGGACAACGCAGTTTTGGAGGGATACTCTATGCATGGAAGTAGTGGCTTTAACTAGTGGGGCCAAGGGTGAGGATTCTCACCACTTATATAAGGAAGGGGATCACATCCATAGAGGATATGTTTTTTATTATTATTTTGATATGGTCAGTATGACTATTTTCTCTCTTCAGTTGTTTAGCTAAGACTGCAGTGTTGTTTAGCACAGGGTGTTCCCAAGCGGGAATCCCACCTTCATCCTTGGGGGACTTCGAGTGCCCACTCAGGGGAATTATATGCATTATATTTCCACATTATGGCATCAAGACAAAGCTTCAATCTTATGGTACAGTTCAGTTCCTATTGAGGTTGTGTTGTGTTGCAGGGCAGAAGTTATGGCGTAATATTCCCAAATGGGAAAACTCAGCAATACATGCATAGAAAACACATTTTTAAAAAATATAAGCATTAAAAGAAAAATTCAACCCATGGATCCATTATATCTGACACCATAACACTCATATCCAAGAGGAGATCAGAAACAAATCATGATAGAGGAGTTAAACAAGTCTCCCACACATACAATAGCTCAAAAATACTGAAGCCCCAAAACTACTGCAACATAAAATTACTGCATAAAGAGACAGCATAGTCTAATGAGGGTTTATACTCAAAAATTATAGATACAAATAGATATTTTCATATATTAAACAATATTGCTCAAAATCTGAGATCTAGTCTCCTTTATAAAAATCCAAGAGAACCGGAGAAGGGTTTCTTGAAGTAAGCTCAATACAAATGGTGATCTACAGCCCAAGAATTGTAGAATCACTATAAACTAAAGCACAAGAATTTAGGAGGCTTAAATAACATAGATCTGATGCATATCCACTCTAAGGTCTCCTCCAATGAAAGGTTGAACCCTTCAATCACAGGAAAACACTCAAACAGAGCCACAAGATCCCTCACTAAAGCTGCCCTCCAAAATAACGCAATTCCAAACTGAAATTATGCTATAAGTGATGGAAATATATTGGCATAATGCCAAAGATCTGAAATGTTCTCAAGAACCCTCCAAACTGATCTCCCAAGAGAAAAAATTCTTCCTCCTATGATAAACTAGCTCAGAAAGTGGATTTCTCAACCCTCCACTACAACACAACACAATATTCTGCAGAAACTGTGATGTAGCTGAAGACTGAAGCTTGGCTAGGATGTCAGATGTGTGGAATGATAGATCAGGACTCTCCCAAGAGGCCTCTCAAGGAAAGAGATGGAATTTCCTAAACAGAAAACCCTTGTGCTAAACAACACCAACAATCTTATCTAAACATCTCAAGAGAGCGAAAGTCTAAATAGACATATCAAAATATGACTCATAAGCTAACCCCATATGGCTGCCATCCTCTTCCTTATAAACAATGTGAGCCTTCTCACCTTGGGTCCCACTCATTAGGGTTTCCACCATCACACAATCAATCTTCCTCCAAAACTGTGTTATACCTTCATTAATACCACTCCTTCATAACAATGCTGTTTGATTTGGGCAAGGTTGACCTCTTCAACCTACTCCAGCCCTTTTCACACCTAAATGTCTACAACTCTTAGATATTTGTCTAAAAAAATTCACATTCATATTGAGCTACCTTTATTGATGATCCACTCCTCCCACATTAGTGTTGTTCACTTGGTCAAACTTGAATTTTTCCACATCCATTAGTCCTTGTTCACACATGAGAGTGCTAGATCCAGTTATTATAATGATCCATTTTAACATCAAGAGGGATTTTATGCTTATTCAAGATAAGTATGGGTCTCCTTCCCCATTTATTCATCTAACTAGGTTTTAAAAGAAAAATTAATATTCATATTAGCTGCATGCTAATTTAGGAATATTACAGTGCTCCCCTCTGAAATGTTTCTTGTCCTCAAGCAACTGCAAGGATAGAACTGAATAGCCTCCTCCCCTCCTCCTGTATCATCCTCATATGATAAATCCCTCCAAGGAACAAGATGTTTTCTCATCAATACATCTCCAAGTTGCCCCTCCCAAGTATGCAAGCTAGCTTTTGGTGAGCACCCCAATTAGCTATCATCATGAAGAAATAAAATACCCATGGAGGCAACAATGTGTTGTCTATAGGCCTTCTTGAGGCATGAGATATGATGTATTTCGGGAACTATCATCCCCATGTGAATCTCCCATCCCCAAGCTATCATCCATACAAAATGAGCCACCCTCCCAAATGGTAACTCATGAAAATCCTCCTCCACCTTTGGCTCCTGCAATGTAGGTGGGCTGAATAACTTATCATGGTAGAAAAAATAGCTTACCCCATGTTGTCCCTCTCCCCACTTATGATAAGTGTAGAGTAGCTGCTAATCTTGGGCTGCAATAATGTTGGCCTTAAGTGGCAAGAAGAAGGCTGGATCTCCAAATATCCTCTCTCTAATGTCATGAATCATGCTGGCCCAAACCATCCCATACAAAATAAATGGCATATCATCACCATATGGCATCCAAATCAGAAAAATGCTAAAGGTTATGTGCAATTTTGGATGATGCCAATGGCCTCTCAAGTGGATACAACACAGTATTTCCAACTGTTGTATTAGAGCATCATGTGGCAAGTGGTCCTCCAACAAGATAATAGTTGTGCATGTTTTTTCATCTACTATGAGGTAGTGATTAGCATTATATATCAGTTGAGAAAAATAAGAATGAAAACACACTTGTCCAAATTTTTTAATCACCCTTTGAGTAAATTTTGCAAAAGTAATCACTCTTGCATGACTCAAATGGCTAAACCACCAAGTGTTTTCTTCACCTTGATCAAGATGCAATGCTGAAATATCTATAGCCTCTCTTTCTACCACTGGATGTAGTAGGAAGAATGCATCTAGCTTTCTTTCCCAAGCCCTTGTTATACATGTGGATGACCCATCAAAAGTAGACAACAAAAATATATTTCCCCTCATTCTCCTATTGCTACAGGGTCTCCTTTATTCTTCAAGCTGAATAAACTGAGGAAGAGCTAGAGTCTCCTTGAAATCTCTAGGTTGAGACTTGTATTCTGCAAGGTATCCACTAGGATCTCATGTTCCAAGTGCCCTCCATCTCCATGCCTCTTGTATTCTTCCTCAAAAGGAAAGGGCAAGGTGTAATGGTTTCAAGCTTGCTACAACATTGGTTCTTTCTTTTGAGAATAGGAAGTACATGGTCCTTCCTCTTCTTGAAACCCCATAGAAGTTTCATTGCACCTCTTCTCTTTAATCTGCTTAACCTCCTTGGAGAGGTTCTTCATAGATCTAAAAAGTGATCAGACCAAGCTCATTCCTTCCACCATTTTAGATCTCTTCTCCTTCTCTTATTATTCTTATAGAATAATGGTTGTAGCACATAGGTTGAGCCAATATTAGAGCTCTGATACCATTGTAATATTCCCAAATGGGAAAACTCAGCAATACATGCATAGAAAACACATTTTTCAAAAATATAAGCATTAACAGAAAAATGCAGCCCATGGATCCATTAGATATAACATCATAACACTCAGATCCAAGAGAAGATCATAAACAAATCATGATAGAGGAGTTAAACAAGTCTCCCACACATAGAATAGCTCATAAATACTGAGGCCCCAAAACTACTGCAACATAAAATTATTACATAAAGAGACAACGTAGTCTAATGAGGGTTTATACTCAGAAATTGTAGAGAAAAATAGATATGCTCATATATTAAAAAATATTGCTCAAAACTTGAGATCTAGTATCCTTTATACAAATCCAAGAGAACCCAAGAAGGGTTTCTTGAAGTAAACCCAATACAAATGGTGATCTAAAGCCCAAGCACTGTAGAATCACTAAAATCTAAAGCACAGGAACTTAGGAGGATTAAATAACATATATATGATGCAGATACACTCCAACGTCTCCTCTAATGAAAGGTTGAACCCTTCAATCACAGGAAAACACTCAAACAGAGCCATAAGATTCCTCACTGAAGCTGCCCTCCAAAATAATGCAATTACAGACTGAAATTACACTGTAAGCGATGGAAATATATTGGCCTAATGCCAAAGATCTTAAATGTGCTCAAGAACCCTCCAAACTGATCTCCCAAGAGAAGGAATCCTTCCTCCTATGAAAAACTAGCTCAGAAAGTGGGTTTCTCAACCCTCCACTACAACACCCTGCAACACAACACAATATTCTGCAGAAATTGTGTTGTAGCTAAAGAATGAAGCTTGGCCAAAATTCCAGATGTGTGGAATGATAGATCAGGACTCTCCCAAGAGGCCTCTCAAGGAAATATATGGAATTTCCTAAACAAGAAACCCTTGTGCTAAACAACACCAACAATCTTAGCTAAACAGCTGAAGAGAGTGAAAGTCTAAACAAACATATAAAAATATGATTCATAAGCTAACCCCATATGGCTTCCATCCTCTTCCTTATAAAAAACGTGAGCCTTCTCACCTTGGGTCCCACTCATTAGGGTTTCCACCATCACACAATCAATCCCCCTCCAAATTGCGTTGTACCTTCATCAATAACACTCCTTCATAATATCGTTGTTTGTTAGTGAAGGTTGACCTCTTAAACCTGCTCCATCTCTTTTCACACCTAAGGGTATTCAATCCAGCTCTTAGATAGCTGTCTAAACTAATCCACATTTATATTGAGTTACCTTTATTGATGATCCACTCCTCCCACATTAGTGTTGTTGACTTGGTCAAACTTAACTTTGTCCACATCCATTAGTCCTTGTTCACACATGAGATGCTAGATACAGTTATTATAATGATCCCTTTTCACATCAAGAGGGATTTTATGCTTATTCAAGATAATTATGGGTTTGCTTCCCCATTTATTCATCTAACTAGGTGCTAAAAGCAAAATCAATATTCCTATTAGCTACATGCTAATTTAGGAATATTACATGTGGAGTGTTGATTTGGGTGATTCCTGAGCTACATTTCAATGGAGGAAGATTTCCTTCCGTTGGGAGGCTAGTAAAGAAGGCCCTTGAGCTTTATTGATATATTTGGCACTAGGCCACAGTGTTTTTATCCCCTACAGCATAGTATCAGTCTGGATCTGCGTTATTCTACGAAGGAGTTGTAGCGATAGTTGCAGTAGATGACTTGGGGAGTGATTTATTCAGTGGAGGGATCAACATTCAACCCAAAGTATCCATTGGAGGTGAGATACTTATTTCCATATCATCTTTAGCCATAACTCTTTAGTTATTTTTTTGCAGCATACTTTCATCCCTAGGGCTGCAACTCATATTATATTATTGGGTGTATTTTTCGAAAACCCTCTTGGGTTGTCTTGGAAGCTTTCTATATTGCCTAGATCTCTATTTTTTATATCTCTTGAGGCATATATCATCCATTTTGTATTATTATGTGATCTCTTGTTGTAGCTATGCTCTTATGACTGCGTTGTTTCATCTTTTCGACATTCTTTATAGTAGCAGCACCTCATTCTTGAGGAGATTTATTCATTGGAGGCTTGTGGTTCTTGTTGTATGATTTGGGCCCCATTATTTTGCATATGTTTTCTGTTGTTATGATTAATGAAGAGGATCCATATTGGTCTCAATTATTGATGTGATGTTATACACTGTTATTTTCATGTTTATGTAGTATATTCCTACTTTTCCCATTTGGGAATATTATAGTGGTAACAGAGCATAATCTTGGCTCAGCCTATGCATCTTAAGCCAATATTTCATCAGAAGAAGGAGATCCTCTCACAGATAGAGAGAAGAGGTATCACATAAGAAACTAGAAGTATGATTATACAGATGATAGAGAAGACAAGGGTAAAACCCCTTTATCAGGTGGAGATGATGAGAAGGAGTTCCCTAAGCTTCTTCTTCAAACTATGCAAGACATTCCAAGAGAAATAAAGGAGATGAGGATGGATAGACACAAAGAACCCCCTAAAGGATTTCTGCATGGTGAAGGCTCTAGAATTTCTCATCACTGGAGTGATCAACCAGTAAAGAAGCAAGTTTCCCAACGCTCTACAATGCCTACATTCTTAGCAGTTGGATATGGAGGGTTTCAAGAACAAGAAAATCTTGAAGACTATTTTCTAGATTATGAGTCTCAATCTCAGAGATTCAAGGATTATTTGAGTTTTCAAGAATTATGTCAGATAAAGGACAATAGGAGACCCCAGCATCACAATAGAGGTGGGGGATTCATACAGAATCACGATCTACACCAGCCTATGCGGATATTTTTCTTACCCAACTTTGATGGGTCATCAAAATTCACTGCCAAATCATGGGTAGAGAAGCTAGCCATCTACTTCTAGTTGAACCAAGTATCGGAGATGGAGGCTATCAAAATAGTAGCGCTGCACCTTGAGGGTGAAGCACATGATTGGTGGTTTCATGGGATTTTTACATTGGGTCATGCAAATGTGATTGTAGATTCAGATTTCACAAGGAGGTTGATGGAGAGGTTTGATCGAAGAGACCCAGAGGCACATTTCATGGGGCTAGCTAAGCTCAAACAATCAGGTAATCGAAAAACTTACATTTCTAAATTTCTAAAACTTTCTGTTATGGTTCCTGATCTATCTGCAGCAAGGAGGGTCTATATGTTTATTGATGGGCTAGCATAACCTCTACATGGGTTGGTTAAATCTACCAAACCTACTACCCTTCAAGATTCCATTGAGAGGGCTAGAGATCTACAAGGTTCCTTTCCAAAAGAAAAGGAAACATTTCAGCAAAAGCCCACTTTTCCATCAAAGGGAAAATATGAAAAGGCTCCTCTTTCAAAGGAGATCCAAAACAAAGTACCTCTTAGTGATGATTTCTGAAGAGAATTGAGGAGAAGGAAGCTTTGCTTCACATGCCAAGAATGATGGGCACTCAGACATAGATGTGCAGTAGGAAAGGCACACTATATAGAAATATTTTCAGATGATGAGGAGGAAAAATAAGATCCAGAAGGAGGTCATAGTTGTGGGATAGCAGGAAATGATCCACCACCACCAGGAGGTGGGAATGGGGAATTTGCTCCAATTAGAGGGGCCCTCGCATCATTGATAGGAATACCCAAGTATCAGATAATTAGGGGCATGCACACATATCCCTCATAGACATATTCCACACAGAAAACAAATCTGGATTTGTGCACTGGAAGTAAGGACCTAACAGTCCCATCTATTATGCAAATGACTTTGGCCCATGAGACATTATTGTTTAGTGTAAAAACACCTGGGAGGCCACCTGATCAGGAGTTGGTGAGAAATGTCTCACAACATGTTGCACCACTCATAGATCCAGGAGGAGTGGGAACATTGGGAAGTCAAGGAATAGCATAGAGAGTCTTGGGTATGCTCAAGGAGGAGGGAGAAATTATTCAACTATCATAATTACCCACTCTCACACCACAGCTTGTGCTGAGAGAGGGTGCTACAAGGATGGAGGATGGCACTATCATGGTGCAAGGAGACTATTCCTTGACTTTGGAGGCTCAGAAGATGTTCTCACTTGGGGAGAAATATTCCACACATGGTAGAGGATGGTGGACACCCATGCATACATTGGAAAAAGTAAGGAAGTTTTGGATAGGTGATAGCTTCCCATGGAAGACTAACCTCCAAAAGCTTCAACCTTTACTTGAGCATGAGAAGCTACAGGAGGAGGAGCAAAGGAAGGATAATTTCATCCCAGTATTTAAATTTTGCATGGGAGTTTTCAAAGAAGGGTACAACCACATGACAGATGTTCTAGGTGATAGATCATCAACGCAGTCACTATGGAGGATAGATCCTTATTGGAAACCCCAGTTGTCGGTGGATTATTCCAAGGATATTTTTACATGCATGATACTTGATGACCAGCTACTAGAGGAGGGATTGATCCAGATTTATGCAGTAATGCAACAGAATACACATGTAACCGTAAATACAAATATTCAGTGGAAAAAACACTTAATTTCATTAATATCAAAGAACTAAAATTTGCTTACAAACAGAATAGAAATAAACTAGCTAGGGAATTGGTAGCTTATCTCTTAGAAGGTATGTGACAGCTACAGGCCTATGAACTGAGTTACAATGAGGCTCAAGGGCCTATTTATTATTTATAAACAATGGAAAACCCTAAACATCCAAAACCCTAACCCTAGGAGATGAAGCACCAAAACTATGGGCCCCGTTTGGGTAAATTGGTGTTTCAACTTCCCGGGGACGTAACTTTGGCATACAATCTCTGTTTGATGTGCTCATTAACTCATTAGAAAGATCTATCCAAGGAGTAAAAATTTAGATGCAAGAATTATATGCTTTCCCACTCTCAAGTTTCCCAAAAAACGTTGTTTAGGGCCTCAAAATGGCTCCGGAAGTTCAAGAGCCAGAAAACTATCAAAATTAGTAAGTTGTGCCGAAACTAAAAAACTAAAAGAGACAATGGTGGGGCCCCAAGTGGAATAGGTGGGTGGCCACCAATATCCACTTGGATTATGGATATTCTTTCAAAGATGGGGTCATCTACTATCATAGAAGGATATTCTTATCTAGAGCATCTAAGCTCAAGGAGAAGTTGCTAAAAGAAGCACATGAAGATTTTCTCTTCAGGCACACTTATTCCATGATAACATACCATACTATGATGGAGGGGTATACTTGGGAAGGCTTTGAAAAGGAGATATATTAGCATTTTAGGAGATCCATGGATCATGTGGAGATGGAGGATATATATAACTCTTTGAGGGAGTTATCACAACCACCTCTTTCCTCTTTTGGAATGAGAGGGGATCTATCTATGAGCCACTCCATTGGTGTGAGCAAAGAATATGGTAAGGATCATGTTTTTATTCATAATGATTTACTTAATGAGTATTTTCATTCCTTTACCATACATGTGCAAGCCATTTCTCCAAATGGGAGCATTCTTCCTTATAAACTTCATGGTCAACTTTGGGCCATAAACAATGTTGAGCATGACATTCCCTAGGAGGATATAGGGAGATGAAATATCATTCCGGGTGTGCATCAAAGGCACCAAACATCATTCACATTATCAAAAAATGTGAGAAGACTATGGCAGTAAGTAAGTGGTGGGGAAACCACTTACCATATCATTATCTAAGGCAGTCAGGAGATATATTGTGCTGGTTCCACATGTGGGACTATGATCCACCTCCATTATTTCATATGGAAGCTTATGTATCCTTGGTTTTGATCCCATACATTGATGATTTCCTTATTCTTATTATGGGAATGAATGGAGGAAGGATGCAGGTATTGGATGTGCCCTTTGGGAGAGAGATTCTCCATGTTTCTTATGATTCATGATTCAGGGAGAACATTGGGTAAACCATGATTGCTATAGTGGATCTTTTGCTTCCTTATGAGATGAGTCATTTGCATCTCATGAGAACTTGGGAGGAGCATTTCATGGAGGGATTGATTGGGAGACACTTGGTATATAAGAAGATCTTATCACATGGAGGTGTCACCAAGGAAGGAGGAGAAGAGTTGTATCACTCACCTTTAAAGTTTCTTGATGACAAGCAACATTTGGGAGGGGAGGGCTATAATATTCCCAATTAGCTATAAGCTAGTTGAAATATTAATTTTTTCTTTTGCTTATTAATTTTCTGAATAAGAGGGTATAGAGACCCATTAATCTCCTTAGTAGGAATAAAATCACTGCTAATGTGAATGGAGATCACTTTAGTGGCTTGATAAATCACCCTTATGTGTGAAAAGGGGCTGGAGCATGTAGACTAGGTCAACTTTGACCAAATCAGCAGTGTTGTCATGGAGGAGTGGCATTCATTGTGGGACAGCACAGATTTGGAGGGAGACTCCATGCATGGAAGTAGTGGCTTTAATGAGTGGGGCCAAGGGTGAGGAAGCTCACCGCTTATATAAGGAAGGGGATGACAGCCATAGAGGATATGTTGTTGACTATTATTTTGATATGATTTGTATGACTATTTGCTCTCTTCATCAATTTAGCTAAGACTGCAGTTTTGTTTAGCACAGGGTGTTCCCGAGCGGTAATCCCACCTTCATCCTCGGGGGACTTTGAGTGCCCACTCGAGAGAATTATATGCATTATATTTCCACATTTCGGCATCAGGCCAAAGCTTAAGTCTTATGGTACAACGCAGTTCTTGCTGAGGTTGTGTTGTGTTGTAGGGCAGAAGTTGTGGAGAGTTGTTTTGGTTGATTTCTGAGCTACATTTCAGTGGAGGAAGGTTTCCTTCCATTGGGAGGCTAGTAAAGAAGGCCCTTGATCTTTATTGATATATTTGGCACCATTCCATAGTTTTTTTATCCCCTACAATGCAGTATCATTCTGGATCTACTTATTCGAGGGAGGAGTTGCAGGGGTAGTTGTAGGAGATTATCTAGGGAGTGATTTCTTCAGTGGAGGGGTCAGCCTTCCATCCGGAGGATCCATTGGAGGAGAGATACTTATTTCCATATCAACTTCATCCATAACTCTTTATTTATTTTATTGCAGCATACTTTCAGCCCTAGGACTGCAACTCATATTGTATCATTGGGTGTATTTTCCAGAAACCCTCTTGGGTTGTTTTGGAATGTTGTTATATAGCCTAGATCTCTATTTTCTATATCTATTGAGGAATATATCCACCATCTTGTATTATTGTATGATATCCTGTTGTAGTTATTCTCTTATGACTACGTTGTAGCATCTTTCTGACATTCTATATAGTAGCAGCATCTCAGTCTTGAGGAGATTTATTCATTAGAGGCTTTTGGTTCTTGTTGTATGATTTGGGCCTCATTATTTTGCATATGTTTTTTGTTGTTATGATTAATGAAAAGGCTCCATATTGGTCTCCATTATTGATGTGATGTTATACACTGTTATTTTCATGTTTATGCACTATATTCTTGCTTTTCCCATTTGGGAATATTACAATATCAACAAGTACCATTTGAACCCTTCGATGTGTGGGAGAATTACTTCAAATCCAAGGAGGGCCTTTTTGAATGGCTGGTCATACCTTTCGGGTTGACGAATTCCCCCGCAACCTTCATGACAACATATTGTGACCCTTTACCAACTCATGCATGGTGGTGTATTTGGATGACATCATTATATTTAACCAAAGTTGGGAAGAGCACATCCGCCATATTCGAGAGGTCCTCCAAAATTTGCGACAAAAAAATCTGTGTCCCAATTTGGAGAAATGCACTTTTGGTATTACCAAGGTTCAATATCTGGGGTACATTATTGATGAGTAGGGTGTGCATGTGGAACCAACAAAGATACAAATCAATCGGGATTTTCCATCCCCAACCACTCTAATAGAGATTCACAACTTCTCGATTCTTGTCAATTTATACCATAGGTTGGTATTGGGGTTGTCTCATATCACTTGGCCTTTGAGTCAAGTCACCAAGGGCGAAGCGAAAGAAAAAAAAATTGGTCTGAATCCCAGCAAAAGGAATTTTATGAGTTGAAGCATATCCTCTTCTATACACTAGTTCTCACATTACCATACCAACAACAACCATTCAACATCGAGACATATTCTTTTGACTATGCTATTGGTGCAGTTCTTACTCAACAGGGGCATCTTGTGGCATATCATAATGAGAAACTTTCAAATACAGTCTGAAAGTATCCCACCTATGACAAAGAGTTTTATTCAATTGTGCAGGCCTACCGATAATGGAAGAATTACATTCTTTGGAAGGCAATGGTCATCCACACAGACCATCGACCCTTGTAATTCATACAGACACAAAGGAAGTTGCAAAACGATCACCATCATAAATGCTCCACATACCTATAAAAATTCTACTTGAACATTAAATAAAAGAATGGAAATGCTAATAATGTTGCAGACCTCCTCAGCTGACCGTTGGTTGGCACTTACCACTATGCTTGACTCTTGTGGGCACGAGACTTCAAAGTGGCTGCATTTTTACAAGAGAAATCAGAATTTGACCCATACCATACACTCCTAGAAGGAAATAAAGTTCCAATTTTTCACCTCCAGGATACACTGTTATGTCACCTAGGACACCTCTGTGTTCCTTCAAGTGAGTGTACCAAGATGATTTTGGACGCATCCTATAGTCGATTTATTGGACACTTCATAGTAGAGAAAATAGTGGCAATGCTATAAAGTATTTTGATTGGTCTAACCTTCAACAGGATGTTGGGAAGTACAGGAGATCTTGCACTTCTTGTGCCATTTCGAAACTGACCATCAAGAAGCAAGGCCTATATAATCCTCTGCCTACTCCTAGTCAAACTTAGGAACCCATCTCCATGAATTACATGTTGGGCTTCCCTTCAACTAAGCATGGAAACGACTTTGTTTTCATGGTCGTCAACATATTCTCTAATATGGCCATTCTAGCGGCCTGCAAAAAGAGTATCACAACAAAATCCATTGTTAATCTCTTCTTTGAATGAGGTGAGTACACTTTTGGATCCCACATTCCATTATCTCATATCGGGACAGTACGTTCCTTAGTACATTTTGGGCAAGTCTATGGTTGATGCTTTATACCAAGCTCACTAATTCCATGACTTTCCACCCCCAAAGTGATGGCCAAACATAGGTCATCAACAGGATGGTCGTACACATTCTAAACATGTAAAACTTGAAGTATCCACGCACATGGGAAAAAAGCCTCCCCTGTGTCCAACACAAATACAATAGATCTCTCCATATCTCAATAGGTCATAGCCCGTTTCAAGTGGGGTTGGGATTTGAGCCACTATGTCCCATGGATGTGGCCATACCATTTGCAGCTACTCAGGCAGCTTCGGCCCATGTCCAATATGAATTTGATAGGGATAACAACTTCATTGAGTGAATATAGCACATTTTCTATTAGGTCCATCACATATTGGACAAATTCAATGCTAATTACAAGAAATGACAGGATCAACATCGAGTGCCACACAAGTTGCAGGTGGGCGACAAAGTTTGGTTAAATTTGTAAAAGGAGTGACTCGTTGTGCCCCACCATAAGATTCAACCACTTTGATATGGGTCATACACCGTCACCAAGGATGTAGGGGAAAATTCATTCAAGCTAAAAAATCCACCGTTCCTTGGCCTGCACCCAGTGTTCAATGTGGACCACCTTCGACCATACTTTCCACCTTTACTAGATACATCTGACATTGTAGAACAACTCACACCGACATTGTTAAACCCAGAATGCATTTAAAAATCCATAACTAATCAGATCAGGGACACATAGGTTAATAACACTTTCCAATAGAGCATCTTGATATATCGAGTTTTCAAAGCAAGCCAACTCCTTCACCAGGGTAAGTGGTTCACCAGGGACCAGGTTCAACATAAATGTCCTAACCTCATGGAGGCTCTACATGTAATGGGGACCATTGTTTACTAAGGAGGTAGGACTAATCTAGGTGGATATTGGTGTATACCTACCTATTCCACCTAGACCTCCATTCGGTTTCATTAGTTTCCTTGTAGGTGGCATCATTTAGTATTTTTATCTTTTTTTGGGTCCTTAACTTATGCAGCAGCTTTAACCCCCTAAATGATGTTTTTTTTAGGTCTGCAGCAGACCCATATCCATAGGCATTGGATTTTGTAGGCATGATCTTGCAAAAAATCTTATGGTGCTTAGAGATATATTTCCAACAAGGTATCATACACAGTAAATAGAGATAATATGACCAAGTTACGACCCTGGGAAGTCAGTTTCTCAACTAACCCTAACACAGCCCACAAAATCTTGGTGTTTCATCTCCTAGGGTTAAGGTTTTGGTTGTTTACGGTTTTCCTTTATTGTTCAATAATAAAAAGGCCCTTAAGCCTCATTATAACACAGTCCAGAAGCACGTATCTACCACATCTCTTCTCAGAGATAAGCTACCATCGCTTGAGCTAGTTTATTTCCATTTTTTCTGTAAGCATATTTCCGTTCTTTGATATTAATGAAATGAAGTGTTATTTCTTCTACATATATGTTTTTATGGTTATATTTGTATTTTTTTGCATTCATGTCTACATTCATATTAATATACTATAATATAATTGAAATAAACACAATAATAATCAAACATGAGAACTAGGAAAATAAAAATTTAGGGTGTGTTATCACTCCCCCCTGATTCCCAAGGCTGTGAATGGATCTGAAGGAAGGTAACCATAGACTAGGCTTTAAGTCAAGTATCTATCCCTACCAGGACCAGAGAGGTTTCTCTCAATTTCACTTTGTAGTCAATGAAATGACTGAATATTTAATGATCTTAGGCTAGGTATATAAGATCAGTAAATAAGGTCTTTGTTTGGTGTTTCTTGTGCTGGATAGGAAATGACAGTTAGGATACTAGGTCTAGGGTTTAGGTCAAATTTCAAGGTCAATTTGCAGAGAATATGGATGAGGCCAGGTAGGTAACTTGAAAGCATGTTTAGTTTGTCATTGTGTATAGGATGGAATGATAGAAAATATGAATGAGTACTGAGGTGAATTCATTCATTTAGAAGAACATAAACATATAATGTAAATCTTGTTAAGACAAAGCATGAAAATGCATGATTTTTGCTTATAGACTGGCAACATAATCACATAGAAGCATGAATATGAAAGAGGAAAACATATCATTCAACATGATAAGATAAACATACAAACAAAGAAAACATGCTCCAAGGCATACCACAAGATTCTCAACACAAATTTTGCAACATTGTCTTTGATTTCATTCCAAAAGGCTTGTACAAAAGCTCCACTACAAATAACAACTATCCAACTCAAGAAAAGACTAATTAGGTCTACTTATAGAAAATATAAACAATGATACCTCATAGCGTCGAAATACCGTCCAAAATTCATCATAAATACATGATATGGGTCACTTCCTAGAATCTAGGAATGTTATAAACCATTCCCTCAAATTTAGCTATAGACTAGGAGTGTGTTTCCCCCACATTAAATTACATGTTTCCTCATGATAAAAGGAAAAAAAACTACCCAATTACTCCAATTCTAGTTCAAAGGACAGAAAATACCTTGAAATTATTACTTTTTATGGGCTTCAAAAGTGTCCTGAGGAATCCTATGCAAATGTGTAACACTTTTTTATAAATGTGTAACACATTTTTACAGATGTATAACAATTTTTTGCAGTTGATTTTGAGTGAATTTTAGGAATACAAATCCAAATATGGAAAATCTGTAACCTAACCCTATGTGTCTAGTTTCTATAACATCTTGAATTTTGAAAAATGAACCATGGGAAGGCCTCCAAAAGTTTATTATCCCAAGGTTACTCCAGATGCATAACAGACTATAAAAAATAGTGGCAGAAGCATTGGAAAATGGTGTATTTTTGGCTTTTTCTTACAATCTAGAGCTTTTCATGCAACAAGGGTTCTTGTTCTGTGATGTAATCATCATAATGCATCCAACCATGTAAGTCATTCATCATTTGGATGCCCTAGCAACTAGTGTAACAACTTGGCGCTACTCTTCTCTAAAGGTTGAATTTCCAGTTTAGTGCAAAAATTACTAAAAATACCAAAAATTCTCAAAAATTCTCCAAATTCGTTTTGTGGCACGTGTGGATGATGTGCTAAACATCTAATGAAGCTTCATCTAACAAATCTAAAATATCCTTCTCCTTTAGCTTCATTTGAACCTCTTTGAGCTTCGTTTTCACTTGTTTAAGCCTAATTTGTGAAATTTTGTTTCTGGTGCGATAATGGTTGGCCATGTTTCTCTGGAGGTTGTTGTCTCTTTTGGCTCTTTTCAAAATCTTCTCCAAATTTTCATTTACCCTTCCTAACCATATTTATTTATCTAAATTTATCTCCATATATATTAGCTCATCAAAGGTAAATTGTTCAAGTGGATGAGTTGATTGTCTTTCTAGCTCCAATGCCCTCTTAAGGTCTTTTGTATTTGGCCTTCTTGGTTGTGTTTCAATCTCCATGTCCTGCATTTTATCAAAATCTATTTCTTGCTTCCCTTTACTTTTATTTGTCTCTATGTCTTCCTTAGGTTTACTTTGTATCAGTTGCTTCACCTTCAATTTCCAATTTTCTTGTTGTAGGAAATTAATTTGAGAATTTTCAATGGAGAAAATATCCCTCAACTCTTCTATTTCCTCATCCTTCTCCCTAATGATATCCTCAGCTGATTTGACTTCAACTTGATCTACCATGTCAACATATAAGGGTGCTTGTTCATCATGTTGGTGCAATGATGATTCAATCTGATGCATGAGTGGTTGTTCCTCTATTTCTCTTTTCTCAACTATAGTATCAAGTGTAGATACACTTTTGATGGATTTGGGAGCAAAGAATTGTTTCTTTCCCTTATCATAGGTGTGAGTGAACTAAAAAAACCTAGGAGCCTTTGAAATCTAAGTTTTCATGTTGGAAGAGCCAACATCCTAATGGTGATGATGTGATATGCATGACAGGAGTACTAATGGTGGGTGGTTTTGTTACTTTTTCACTGAAGGTTTCCCAAATCATGTTAATGGCTGAGAGATGATGTAAAACAATGAGTTTGACTATACCATGGTCGAAAAGACTTGGGTGATGATCTTTGTTTCTACTTTTAACCTTCTTAGTCATTCTAACAAAACTTCTGTACAAGTACTATGGCAAGTCGAGTGGTTTAGTAGAGGTAAAATGCATCAATAATCTGATATGGTACACGTATAACCTAGATAATATCCCTTCACATGTGAAATATTTCATAATTAACCTCATTAAAGGAGCATATCTGTTAAGGATGTTTTTGAAAGGGAAGATGTACTTAGGGTTCTCTCTAGCATGAGGTTTCTTCTCACTCTCCATAATTGTTACACAGCATTTTGTCACTGTCCCGCACATTAGAGGGCTTTTCCCATGACCTAAAACCACTTTCATGGCATCCCATTTCATAAGGACAAGAATTCCTCTGAAGAAATTTTCCTATGAAAAACCGTAAAAATAGATCTTTTTGCCTTGGCGCGACTAGCCAGTTCAGCCCTCGCGCCAATGGGGGAAATCCACTATAGAGGGCGTGGAAACTGGCGCTTTGTCCCTGTGTCTCACTCACGCCAAGCTTAATAAGGGATGTTTTTTAAAAATAAATGGCGGAATTATGATTCCAGCAAACTCCTGAACAAGTCACCAAAAGGAGTTGGGTGGTTTGGCTCCGAATCTCCATGTATGGGAAGTGGTTTTCCACCTATCATGGAAGCTTCCTTAGAGATAGGGCCAATCCCATGATTATAGGGATCCCAACTCCCCTTCCTTCATCTATAAAAGCTTGCCTTCTCCGTTAACAAGCTAGTTGAGCTTGTAGGAAGGAAACTATAGCTAGACAGCTTTTGAGAGCCAAGCCGAAGAGAGAGAGCTTTGTCCCATTTCTGACAAGCTTTGTTGAGACGTGCTCCGTTGTTAGCCCCGTCGAAGGAAGATCAAGCGTCAGAGCTTTTGGTTGTATCTTTCCTTTGTTATTTTAATCATAAGTGACTTTGATTATGGTTCTATTCATGTGTCTATTTCTTTATGCAATGAATTACATCCTCTCTGACTGATGTATGGTTACAGGCTTTAGATTTTACATTGTATGTTGTTGTATCCTTTGCATATGTGCAGGTGTTCGGACGTGTCAAACCGAAGGATCATGATCTTCCAAGCGAGGGATGGGAAGCATCATCCTTTCTCCAATGACCACTGCGTAGGATTTGAGGTAGGCAATTCGTTATGATTTTTGTCGTTTTGTAACTAGGAACTTGCGTCACTGTGTGACCTGATTGTTGCTAGACCCAATCTAGGCTAGTAGGGATCGCCTCTGTCCACAGAGGGGATTTACCTCTCTAACTAACTAGCGACTCCACTAGAGAGTCAGTTGGATTTAGTATTTTCTCTTTTGGTTTTTTTTGGCTTTTGATTGATTGATTTTCTCTTCTGGTTTGCCTCCTTTTGGTGTAAAACCCCTGTTCAGCCCCTAGAAGACCTGATCCAGTATTTCTTTGCTCTTTTTCATTTCTCCCCATAGTAAACTCGATTGGCACAGTTTATAGCTTGACAGTCGCGCCAACTGGTGCTTGTTGCTAGTTAGGCTCTCGCGCCAACGTTCTTTTGGCGCAGAATACAGCCAAACAGTCGCGCCAACCTTATTTGGTGTTAGGGTTTTCTTGTTTTTTAGCCCTCTGAGTTTGATTTCTGGTCCTCGTGTCATTTTTATGAATGATTGAGTGCCTTGAAGTCTTTTTTGACTGTGTTTGACCCTTTTCCTCTGGTTGTTTTCCCTTTACCATTTGTTTTTCATTCTAGCCCTAGGGTTTCTAGGTGCTATAGTTTGTTGAGCCTCCCGTGGGAGTTTTTGGTTCTCGCTTTTCCAATCAACTTCATTTTCACTTCTTTGCATTTGTTTTGTTGAATTCCATTGTATCATTGTGTTAGTTGAGTGATTTCTCTCCTTTTCATTCAAGTTTCGCTTAGTCTCATTTTGAGCCTAGATTACACGGTTTGTATGAGTCTTTTTGAGATTCTTATTTGATTTGAGGGATTTCTCCATCAGTTTGAGTTCTAATTGTGTGTGCTTGCATTGAGTGAACTTGCTTGTTTTGACTCTCTCACTGTCATTTCTCGAATTGGTTTCTTCATTAGTTTTTCATTTCGTCTGGTGCATTTTCTCTAAAACATTGAAAAATACAAAAACAAATCTCTTTGCGTTTTGATTAGTTAGTGAAAATTGAAAGCTTTTCTGCATTATTACTGTCATATAACTCTAAAAGAAAAGTTTGTAGTTTCATTAGCATGCATTAGAGACAGTAGTGGATTTTTTGTGATCATTTTGTTGTTATTTGAAAAGCTCTCAACCTTCTTGTAGTTAGCTCTTCATCGAACAAAGTGATATATTATGGCATGTAGCGTGAATTTAGAGGATTTTTGAGATACAACATTTGATAGGGCCTGAAATTTAAACATAATTGAAATATCAACTATAAAATTTATTCAATTAACCTAAGTCAACATTGAAACATTAACGGAATATCTAGAGGTCTTGGCTAGTGACGTTTTCTGGCGTCGTTAAACCTAGTAGCTGTCATTCGCCTTTTGGCTTTAGACAGTGCTAGTATGGACTTGTGCTCCCCGTACCGTCACGTATATAAAGGGAGACCCCACTAGGTTGCTATCCTTTATCCGTAGGAAGCTAAGTCTTCCACCTTTTACCCATGATACACCGGACACAACATTCGGGGAGATTACCGTCATGTACGTCAAGTCCTTGGTTGATTTCTCTTTCATTTTTTTAACCAAGGTGTATATGGCAGTTCACGAATATCTGGTACACCCATCTGCCTAGATTACCAGAGTAGTCATTTCGTTCTTTTCTAACTCATTAAATTTGAAAAGATCATCAAGCGCTTGTCCTTTCACGCTTGTTTCCAAATTGAAAGAGATAGAGTCATATTTTATTTGTTTCTAGACTCTTAAAACATGAAACATTAAAATTTTCCAAGTTTCAATGTGGTAAAATTAATCACCTACGATCACACGCCCATTTAGAAATTGTTTTTCGACCTGTTAGTTGTTTTCCTTGGTTTTTTGCCCGTGTGTCTTTTTTTTGTTCTCTTCCTCTTTTCGTTATAGTCACAGTGGCAGAACCCTCAGTTTCATCTACTGGTATTCCTGACACAGACGATTCATCAAAGGTCTCTCAGTCCTCTGCTGAACATCAACAACTTATTGTATCTAAGTTTCTCGACAGGGGAACGATTATATCTGAACTTCCCCTTGGAGGACCAATTGACTTCAATTGGCCCTTGTCCAATGCTTGGTTTGGATTTGGAGTAAGGGAACACTTCCCTTCTCTTACATCGGGATTGTCTTTCTTAGCTTCTATTATACCTCCTACTCCTCCCCGTCTGTTAGAAGATCTTGTAGCAGGGTCAGATATGGACTCACCCAATCCTTCTCCTAGTGAGGAAATCCCTACATCTAGTGAAGATTACCAGCTTTTTCTAGAAAACATCCCCTAGTTTTCTATCATGTCTTCACCTAGTCCTTCGCTTCTAGCAAGATATAGGTCCTTAAGTCAAGTCATGGCCGTTGTGGCCTCTATGGGAATATCGACTCCGTCCACGATGCCAGTTATTCCCTCGTTAGGGATGTCACCATCGACACCTATCACGACATCTCCTTTCGTCACATCAATACCTGTTAGGCCTACTGTCTACGTATGCCCACTTTCACTACTTAGTCGACTAGGACCTCTTCAGTTCCTAAAGACATTTACATAGCTTCTACTATTCTGGAGAATATTTCTCCTGAGGAATATCGATTGTCTTTACAGCCGTCGAACTCTGAGGTTGGTCAGTCCTCTCAAGATCTCAACTGTCCTTACTTTTCCCATTATGAACTGGATGGTACCCCGATCTATGTATTTCCTTATCAATATGATGAGCAGGGCAACCCCCTTCGTTTTCCTGCTCCTGAATCTTATCAGTACATTAACGGTTTTCTCTCTGCCCAGGCTGGGAAACCTTCTAACCCACAAGGACAGCCCTTCCAGGGACAATCTTCAGCCTAGCTAGGTTATCTATACAACCCGCAAGGACAACCCTTACAAGGAAAACCTTTGGGCCAGCAGGGGTTGTTGTACGGTCTGCAAGGGAAGTCCTACAACCCTTAAGGTCAACCTCTACAGCCTCACCCTGTGGTCCAACCAAGGCAACCTCAAGGACCCACAGGCCAACTGGGGTATCAACCCAAACCGTTTTACAATCCTGGGGGGAAAATCCATCCCTCTCAACCTTTGGTGCAACCTCAGCAACCTTATTTTCCAATTGGTTTGAATGTTTCACAGCCAGGGCCATCCTATGGTCCTGTCACAAGACAACCTGGTTATTAGGCACAACCTGGCCTTCTCTGCCATCAGGCTAACCTGTTCAACTAGGACAACCTGTTCACCCAGGCCAACCTGTTCAACCAGGGCATCCTGCACAGCCAAGTCGACCTATTCAACCAGGACAACCTGCACAACCAGTTAACCCTGCTCAAAAACCAATCTATTCTATGCCACAGCAGAACCCGTCTATGCGCCCAACTTATCAGGCTCAGCAGGGCCCCACTTACCAGTAGCCCGCTTGACCCCAAGGTGGCTATTACCTTCAAGGTCAGTCTCGACCGGTTTACAACCCGCCCCAAGGTTCTAGTTATTACCTTCAACAACCAGGCTATACGTATACTCACCAGAAAAATCCATACACTGATCAAACAGGGCCTACGTATAATCAGGGTCATTACCTTGGTTATCAACCCCCATACCCTGGTTATCAGCAACTGTATCAACCCAATTATACAGCTTATACCCCCTATGGTCAGAATCCTCCAAGACAAAACCAATGGGGGCAGAGTTATGCTCAACCAGGTTGGAGTATAGTTACAAGTCCTTATCGGGGACCTAGCATGCCTTTTAAACTCAATTATCTTTCCTTGCCATGTTGGAATTACCGGATGTATCTAAATTGACCAATGATCCAATTCTTCACAATTCATATTGACCTCCGGTTCCAACCAAGGTACCAAGTGACTGTCCTAAATTTGAAGGGAAATCTGGAGAAGACCCCCAAGCACATGTCATGACCTACCATTTGTGGTGTTCTTTGAACTGTTGGGTTGATTACTTGATCCATCTACATCTTTTTTAGCACACTCTTACCGATGTAGCTGCTAAGTGGTATATAGAACTACCCCACGGTATTTTTCAAGACTTTAATACTTTAGCTATGGAATTCCTGACACATTTCCAGTTATCGATTCGTTACGAAGCCGGGAGACATCTCCTGACATCTCTAAAGTAGGATAAATCCACTCATATTTTAGATCATATTCATGAGTGGTGATTTCTTCGTCATCTAATCAAGTTTGATATTCCAAATCAGCTTCTAACTCATTGGTTCACTACCTCCTTTGTCAACAAGTTCGCTCAAGATATTGCTATGGGGGCATGTGTAATCGAGGAACAAGCCATTGCTCGTGCCCAGTACCTCGATTTAGTGTACTCTCAGTCCGACACGTTATATTATATCTTGACTGATGCCCCATGGCTAGGGACCTCTAAAGCACCACCTACCCCATCGGTTGATGGTGTTATTGGTTTTGTCTCTCAGACTTCTCGTAAGTCCTCTAATGGGAAGCAAAAGTCAAATTCTTCCAATAATTCTGCTTCTCCCGCTACTCCATATTCTGGTAAGACCGCGGAGATCAATGTCGTTCAAGCCAATCCTATGGAAAATACCTCCAAAGGGAATAAGAAGGGCAAAGGGAAGTCCAAATTTGATGCCCTGAAACCAGAATCCTCCAAACCATGTGCTGATGATGGTTTGCAATGAAAATTGAAGTACCCTTGCCTAATCTATGATGGAAACCACTACACCAAAGATTGTCCCTGAAGATCCGAGGTTAGTAAAATTCTTAAAGGCTCAGAGGGAACTCTGGCAGTTCTTAAGGAACCTTTCCCATCTCAGCAGACCTAGATGGTTGAGCAGCCTTCACCATCTGCACCATTTGGGTCGCAAGTTTTCATGATGAATGGTGCTGCACCTATTTCGATTGCCACTCGTTCGAAGTATTATGCTGGATCACGCCAGGTAGCTGGGAAGGAAGTCATTGATGGCCCGCCTCCTCCACCTGCGTCTGGTCCTTTAGAAATTGAGAAGCCCAGTGCTGAACCCGTTATACGGCCACCTTCCAAAGGTGTTCTTCAAAAATATTCCTATAATCCAAATGCCCGTGCTGCTCAGCATTACAGCATTGTTGAGGATTTGGCATAGGCGCCTTTCGCAATGTCTACATTGGAAGTGCTTCAAAGTTTCCCATCTCAATGCAAAGCTCTATTATCTGCAATCGGTGGAATTGATCCTGCCAATTCTTGCCTTCTCACCTTCGATCTAGATAATTTTGTCCCCCGACTTCCACATCAAATCGCCCTTGTTATGCAATTCGGTATCAACGGCCTCAACATTCACATAGCTGTTGTGGACGAAGGTGCCTCTACCTGTGTTATGTCATCTGCCTACTGGAAGGCCATTGGCTCTCCAGCTCTTACTTCATCTCCCAATTCCCTTGAGGCACTTAATGGTAGGGAATCAAAACCCTTGGGTGTTCTCACGAGTTCACCGATCACATTATAAGGTAAGACAGTCAACATTAAAGTAGAAGTGGTTGATGCCAAACTCAACTACAATCTTCTTCTTGGTCACACCTGGACCCACACCGTGCTATGTGTTCTGTCCACCCTTTTTCAGCTTTTGAAGTTTTCACATGAGGGAAAGATTATCACTGTCGATCAGTTGTCTTTCTTTACCTCGTCCTTCGAGAACAACGTGCCATACGTGGATCAAATTCCTAATCCCCCTGACATTGTAGGACCTGGTCTCTTCAAGGACCCCGTTCTCATGGGTATTTTTCCCATGCCACCACCAAACACCATTCAAGTCAACATGATCTATAGGTCAGATGACCCGTGGATCATCCCATCTCCTGAACAGGTGACCTCTTTTGGAGAATTGATGCCTTTGACCCCAGTTGAAATTAATTATTGTGAGATCATTGCTACATCAGATCCTCTTCCTACTAAACATGCTCCTTTGAGCAAGGCTCTAGATATTTATTCGCAATCCCCTTGGCTTGGCGATGCATATTCGCCCGATCCTTTGAGAGAAGTCTTTCACTCTGACGAAGCTATCATGGAGACGATGTCTCTTGAAGATCTACCGTGGAGTGATGGACATAATCATTCCTCGTTCATGCCCAGCCTAGGGGCAATGCATGATTGTCTCGAGCCTTTTGTATCCGGTTATCCCCCACCTGAACCTACTCCTTTGAGCTCGTCAGAGCATAGTTCTTCTTCTTGTGTCAAGCTCCTAAAACAATGAAACAAGCTGCTACAAGGATAGTTCTTAAGTGTGTCAACCTCATTAAAATAATGAAACATGATCCCGTTCAATTCGAGTTTTGTTATATTTCGATTGAATATCTTATGTTTTGAACCTTCACTCCATTTCCTATGGACTGAAGCTTGGGGGGCATGTACCTCGAATTGAGACACCATGCTGGGGGCATGCCCGTTTTCCTGATCATTTCAAGCATAGTTTACATTTGTGGTTTAAGCTTGCATAAAAAATAAAACTCATCTTCAAGCATAGTTTCCATGTGTGCTTTTAAGCTTGTGAAAAAATAAAATATGATTGGTGTGATGCATTTTGTGAACTTTTACTTTTGAATTGGGCCGTTTGTTATGCAGATCATGTAACTAATGCATTAGATAACATTTTATTATACATATGTGAAAAAGATCCATCTAGAAATATATATATATATATATATATATATATATATATATATATATATATATATATATATATATATATATCGAAATGTTCGCAGTTTGTGTGCATCACATAAAATCTAAAAATATACATGTCTATTTTAATATCCAGAGACAACATGTCTCTCAAAAATATTCATATGAAAAGCCTAGTCGACTAATCAGCATGGTGCTCATGGTAGCATGTTACTGCCTGCACCAATCGCCTCAGTAAACGATGAAGGCGACAAGGCACCCCCACAGTGTGCCTCTGATAAGCCATAGGGACATCTTCTAGGCGAGCATAATCAAGAATCCCACGGGTGATTCCCTCTAAGTTCTGAACTAGCTCGTTCCCCTCGCCCACCTGACTTTGAGGGTCATAGGCGAGAGGGGTCCTCCGCGTGATCGACGACATCTCGGTGGGCCTCTCTGGGCCAACATCTGCATACATATAGGACTTTTTGTTAGAACATGCATGTATACCCAAAAAATTATAAAATTCATAAAATAAAAAAGAGTCTTACCCAACTCCTCATCCCAGTCCTCTCCTTCCAGGAATGGAAGGTCTGGGTCTCCTGTGAAGTCAATACCGGCATAGGGCCAGTCCTCTACGATGAATTTTTTTTAAAAAAGCCATCCGAAGAACTCGGGCCACCATGACATTTTCTGGCCCCCTCCTACTCTGGGCATCAGTGCTGCCCATCGAGCCATCCGTGGCTCTCTCAAAGGTGGATCTGTGAATATAGCCCCCTGGCCCTGGAAGATATGTAGTCGTTCAAGGATGAATGATACCAAGATTGACCCATACCCACACTGCTTCAGTTTGGTCTTTTTACACTTAGTCAATTGCCATTTGATATTCATGGTTACAGTTGTAGCCCAATCAAATAATGTTGGGTTCATAAATTTTGATGCTAAAAGGAGCTATTTTTCGGTGGCCTCATGCGGCGCTTACGACCCCACAGCCCGCGTAATGGTATGGAGCACCACTCTGAGTGCTAAATCGGGAATAGTGTGAATGTCAACTTTCCCACTATCTGATCCTGTTTATGCCCCTGGGCACACTCTTTCCATTACCATTGACATATTTTCACCAGAAGGCCTGGTACCTTTCATGATCTGAACTGGACCTCTGCGAGACAATCCAGTGATGAAGTAAACATCGGACACTTTGAGCTCCAGCACTTGGTCTCGAAGCCTAAACTTCTCTTCGTTCTCATCCTAGATACTGATTAAGTATTGCAAAAATTTAGGTTGTGCCCTTAGACATGGTGTCAAGAAGAATTTCTTTAAACCGCAATACCGGAGAGCATTCATGCATTGCTTGTTCCCCATTTCCATTTCGTCCTCTTCACTATGCTCCCTTTCTTTCCATTCGATCACCATTGTGGCTTTATACCTACATCAAAATGATCATAAGCACATCATAAGATCCCTTTGGCATTCAAAAATCCATTTGATTGGTTCATTTTTTGTAAAATTTGAGCAGAAAATGAAGTTGCACGGTTGGCACGACTATTTTGCTGACAGTCGTGCCAACTGGCACAACCCCTTTGCAAAAATAACTTGATTGGCACGGGTCTGTGCCTCATACCCACGCCAATTGTGTGATCCCTAAATTTTAAAATGTTCCCCTTGGGGATCCCAAATCACGATGGAATACTATAAAAAATGGATTGAAACATAGCTAATAGAAGTGCCTCTTACCTGGAAAAGATGGGATCTGAAATGATGCATTGGATCGTCCACAATCGTCACCGCAAGGTCGCAAGGAAAAACTCATTGTTGCTCTCCACAAGAGGTAAAAAGTAAAAAGTAAATATGTTTTTACTATATTGTTCATATTTATAACTTTTCAAAATCAAACTAGGTTTTGAAGCTTATTTTTCCAATATTTTATTATATTTTGCCGAAAAATGGGTTTTACGCTTGCTTTTTGTGCAGCGACAGGTTTTCACGCGACTAGGGACGACGATACGAGTTGTATTTTATACTTTTTCAGACTCGGTAAAAACATGAAAAGGTCACTACTGGAGTCATATTTCAGCTCTTTTCTTACTCTCTAAAAATGAAAATATCGCCGAGTCTCTTTTTGTTTTGATCTCATTAAATTGGATGCGAAACAACATCTACCCAGTATACATTTACCCCTTTTTCAGGCTGGGATAGATTATTTACGAAAAAGGAATACCCTAGCCTATCGTGACTAGGAGCTTTTCTTAGACATAATTTTCTACCTTTTCGGATCTAAGGAACTATCTACGAAAAGGGACTATTGGAGTTTACTTTTCCACTTTCTTTTCAAACTTTCTAAACATGAAAAGATGTCGATTTCCTCCTTTGTTAGACTCGTTAAAACCTGATGAAACTGGACTCTGTCGTAATGACGATACTCGAGTTCCTCCTTCCTAGGGCTCGTTAAATGTACTAGGTTGGATTTTTTTGAAGGAAAAACTTATATCCCAAGCATATGCTATCCCCTTCAAGCTTGTTTTCAAAAATAATTGGGGTACTCGCCAGAAATGGTGGGGGAAAATGGAACCAGTATCACGATCGTGTCGGCAGTATGTCACTCTTGAACATGGCACTTGTCTGAATTCATGTCGGTTTGGGGACATCTCTTCTCGTTTTCTGCTTGCCTCCATGGGTTTGGGTAATCCTTTTTGACCGCTCATATGCTCTTTGCCATGTCATCATGACCTCAGATCCTTTGATGTCAAAAAATTCCAAATCCATTGTCGTGCCTCCGATATGTTCAAGAGAAGTTGGCCTCTGCAGTTTTCAACCTCCCTCTGATTCTCTAATGATCCTGATTCACAAACATTATGTACCTCTGTCTCGCGTTGATGATGTGGGAAACATTATGGCCCACCTTCCATCAAGGTCACTTCCTGTCGACTTCAGCTCATTATCCAAGAAGCTGATCTAGAGACTCCCTTCTAGTACCTTGGAGCCTACATGCCTCAATGGCAGGTTCTTCGCATTTGATGCAAGTTTTTCATCATTGACCTTCAATCGGATGATTCTACAGGTGTTCGACGCCAGCTCACTATTCACATTCTGTGGATTGTACCTATAGTACCTTGAGGTCCATCCTCATTATTGGTGGTTCTTCTCGTGTCTATTAACAGATTTCATTATTGGTTGGTAATCAGACGATGTTCTTGCATGTTCGACTTCGGCTCACTTATTCACATGCTAGGACTTGTACTCTGTTTGAGTCGAGATGGAGCGCAAGACCTTGGATTTTTTCTGATGAAATCTAGGTTGTGAATTTTTTGTGGATTATAATGAATGGTTATATGACTCATTTGATTGGCTGGCTGCGACCATACCTGAGTCTACTTTTTGATCCTTCTTGGATGGTTGTGTCCATTCCTTGGATCCTGGTTATTGTATACTCTATTATGGATGGCTACGCCCATACCACATATCATGTATCAGAGATATTGGTTTTACTTGTATGCAAGTCTTCCGACGGTAGTGTTTTCAGTTGGGCATGTTCTCATAAAGCATTTCACCCCTCCCTCTCTCTCGGGCCTCATGCTTTAGGGGGCATCTGTTACAGAGAATTTTGTCACCGTCCCTGCAATCCCTCATCCCGCACATTGGAGGGATTTTTCCATGACCTGTGAGCAGTGACATGACCTGAAACCACTTTCATGGCATCCCCTTTCATAAGGACAAGCATTCCTCTGAAGAAATTTTCCTATGAAAAACACTAAAAATATATCTTTTCGCCTTGGCGCGACTAGCCAATTCAGCCCTCGCGCCAATGGGGGAAATCCACCATAGAGGGCATGCCAACTAGCACTCTATCCCTATGTCTCACTAGCGCAAAGCTTAGTAAGGGATGTTTTTTAAAAATAAATGGCGGAAGTTTGATTCCAACAAACTCCTGAACGAGTCACCAAAAGGAGTTGGGTGGTTTGGCTTTGGATCTCCATGTATGGGAAGTGGTTTTCCACCTATCATGGAAGCTTCCTTAGAGATAGGGCCAATCCCATGATTATAGGGATCCCAACTCCCCTTCCTCCATCTATAAAAGCTTTCCTTCTCCCTTAGCAAGCTAGTTGAACTTGTAGGAAGGAAACTATAGCCAGATAGCTTTTGAGAGCCAAGCCAAAGAGAGAGAGCTTCGTCCCATTTCCAACAAGCTTTTTTGAGACATGCTCCACTGTCAACCCCATCAAAGGAAGATCAAGCATCAGAGCTTTGGGTTGTATCTTTCCCTTGTTCTTTTAATGATAAGCGACTTTGATTATGGTTCTATTCATGCGTTTATTTCTTTATGCAATGAATTACATCCTCTCTGACTGATGTATGGTTACAGGCTTTAGATTTTACGTTGTATGTCGTTGTATCCTTTGCATGTGTACAGGTGTTCAGAAGTGTCGAACGGAAGGATTGTGATCTGCCAAGTGAGGGACAGGAAGCGTCATCCTTTCTCCAACGACCACTGCGTAGGATTTGAGGTAGGAAATTCGTTATGATTTTTTTCGTTTTGTAACTAGGAACCTGCATCACTGTGTGACCTAATTGTTGCTAGACCCAATCTGGGCTAGTAGGGATCGCCTCTATCTGCAGAGGGGATTTACCTCTCTAACAATAATATCTATCATAAAGATAAACCCTAGGTGTTTAGGATGTGGTGGGTATGTGCAATGAATCTGGAAAAAAAAGAGAATAGAGTTAGGGTAGGTTTGGAGGATGACATGAAGGGTAATTAACCCAAGATAAATTCCCAAAAAATTCAGGATGTAGGGTTGTAAATTAGCTTCAGTGTATATGTGAAATTTGGTGAAGTGGGTATGATGGAGGTGGATAAATTGGGGTTTGATAGAAATGATTATTAGGGAGGGTGTGGGTGTCCAATTATTGTTGTAGAAGCTATAGAAATTGATGGAAATGATCCCGAAGCTTGGATGAATGTTTTGGGAGAAAAATACCAAAAACGCAGCACACTGACATATGTGTAACAATGTTTTGAAACTAGCTCCAACAATAGAAGAAAAGAGAGATCAACGCTTTATAAATAATCCACTTCGAGGGGGCAACCTCCTTTACAATACTTAAATGAACAATTCTTGGATCATACAAATGAAAAAACTTCCTTCTATATATAGGAGTCCATGGGATCACAATATAATCCTATCCGACCTAGCAATGATAATGTAAGGGCACAATAATAACAATATTGGGGTTACATAGGTACAAAAATAACAATAAGGGGGTTACACTAACAATAATAAGGGACTATACTAGTAATATAGGGACCTAGCATGCCCCTCTCCTTCAAAAAAGTATTGTCCTCACCACTTGAGTAGCTTTGGATGCTTCCGTATAAAATTCTCATCCCCCCATGTAGAATCTTTAGTGGGTAAGTTCTTCCACTTGATGAGATACTATAAAATTGATCGATTTCGGCTACGCTCTGTAAAAATTTGAGCTTCTGAAACTTCGTATAAAAAAATTTATAGCGAATATGCCATGATGACTTGTTTAGGTGAAATTCGGGAGCCTGAAAAAACCCTAACTTACACATATCATAACTCCAAAAATAATGTGAACCAAGATATGAAATTTTAACATGTCGTTCCTCAGGATTTGGGCTTCGCTTTATAAAAATTTCAGCTTCTAAACCTTGGTAGAAAAATGTTATAGTGACAATGCCACAATGACCTGTTTGGAGCAGCGAAACCCTAGAATCCAAAGCTTTGATACCAAATGTTATGAAACCGGCTCCAAAAATAGAATAAAAGAGATATCAAAGCCTTATAAATAAGCCACTTCGATGGGGAAACCTCCTTTACATAACATAAATGAAAAATTCTTGGATCATACAAATGACAAAATATCCTTCTATATATAGGAGTCCATGGGATCACAATATAATCCTAGCCGACCTAACAATAATAATGTAAGGGTACATTAATAACAATATTGGGGTCACAGAGGTGCAACAATAACAATAAAGGGGTTACACTAACAACTATAATGGACTATACTAGTAATATAGGGACCTAAAAAACAAGGGTTTCTAGATGCATACAAACTCTCTCAGATGTGTAACAACACATTGAAAGATGTGTAACAAAGGTGCCAGATGTGTATCAAAGTCTCCATATGAGCCACGCATTGGGATGAGAGTGGAGGGGAGAAAGTGGGAAGGAGAGTGTTTAAAATGGGTTGGTTTGGCAAATTTCGGGGGTCGGCGGGGAGGGGGGGTGGGGGAAGGGGTGTAGGATTGGTAAGAGGTTTTCGAGGCGAGGGATGGTGCGAAACGATGAGGGGATAACATGTCGACATGGGTCCAATAGGGAGAAAACCACTTTTTAGACCCCCCATCGGTAGAGGTCGGATGAATAGGGGGTGCCAAAAATGCTTTCGGTCGTCGATTTGGTGGAGTGATTGATCATGCAGTTGGGTGGTACACGAGACTTTACCCCCAGTGACAAACTTATTTTGTCGTTTTCAACCCTTATGACATGAGCGGAAAACTTTCGTTATAATAAATAATGCCTCCAAAATTTTCATAGGGACATAATGAACTCAAACATTATGCTATTAGCTCATGTTTTATAATGTTTCTCAAAATTTGGATAAAATGCATTAATAAGCCTATTCTTTAAGATAAATCCTTTTATATAAAATTGACCTCTTTTTATCCTTTCATCCCTTTTGGAACAATTTTCCAATGAAACAAGTTTTGAAATAAGACAAAGTGTCTTAATTTATTCTCCTAACTATGCTTACTCCCTTTAAAAGACTAATTTGATGAAAATGAAGCCTTGTTGGCCCTCTTTGGTGAAATTTCTGGAATTTTCAGTGGCAAAACAAGGAGACCTAGATACATACTTAGATGGAGATGGAATTACTGACCTAAGACTCTAAATGAAAGTGAGTGACATGACCTCTGAGATTATGATGACCATGGATGTAATGAAGGGAGAAACATTTCTGACCTCGACCATATGTAGTGACCAAAATTTATTTGAAAACTTGTTTAAAAATTTAAAAAAAAATTTGACCTAAGACTACTAGCAAATAAACTGAAAGAGCATGCTTGATCACTGGACATATTGACACTAACATTGGCTCCAACTGGGGATGGAAGCTCCTTCAGGAGGTTTCAAGAACATCGTATATCAGGTAGCCTTATCCATTGGGAGATGGAGTCAAAACTAGAAACTATAAACTTCGACAAACTGAAATGACGAACTAAAATAGAAAATGACTTTGACTTGAAAATTGACTTGAAAATTCACTAAACTTACTTATCATAGAAAACCATTGAGATATTAGGGCCTTTGCTTCGAGCTTCAAATCCTGATGATAATTTCTCACCTACTAAAAATATATATACAATCATGCGATATGATCCCTCCAGTGTATCCAATCCAACAAATGGCTACTTATTTGAATCCTTCTCACACTTTCCATGAGCAGGAAAAATGAACAAAAGATAGGCAACTCAAAGTTTCCATTAAGCATGTGCTCATTATCCATAAATACAAGAAGATTCATCTTCCTAGATGGTTGCAAAAAACTGACCAAAGGAACATGAAGAACATGCAACATAAGCTTCTTTGCATGACTTAAAATAGGAAAACAAACCTCCTTGCAAATTTTTGGTTTGTCTATGTGCTGAAACTGATCACCTTCAACAATGAATGTTGTAACACCGACCTTCATTATTGGTTGTAACAAATTGGAAATAGGGTCTTCAATAATATTAGGAGAAAGGAATTTTGTTCTTGAAAATCTTTGTTTGAAGTAGCCATGTTCTCAAAAGAAAAAATGTGCACATCCATAGGATCCAGGACAAACTCCTCTTCTTCAGGAGTCTCTTCAATTTATGAACCTAGAGGAAGATCATCATCTGAAAAATGCTCTAAAACAACTTATTATTTTTCACTTTTTTCCTACAACTTATGATGGTCAATTTCAAGCCTAGCATCTTCAAAATCTGAAGGTACATGTATCTCTCTTTCGGAAAATGGATTCAAGAGTAATGCTTCATGTGAATCTGAATTAAGAGTTTCTAAAGTAGTAGATTCATTATATATCTACAAAATAATAACTTTAATGGACTCTTCAATAACTGGTTCATCAAGATGAAATTCTATTTCACATACCCCTTTAATCCTATTGTCTTGGGTTGCATTCTCATGCTCCTGAAAGTAAGAATTTTCAAAATGATTTGTAATATGCTTGTCCTCAGTCATTGACCCAGAAGATGAATAAACCAATGGACTGTGTATTTCCTTTTCTTGTTTAAAAGAGTTCTCATACTCCTAATCATGAAAATACGGAGAAGGTTGCAAAAAGTTGTTAACTTCATGGGATATAACTTGACTTTTAGGATGGAGATCTATTTCATTTTCAAGAAAATAAGGAGTTGATGTTTGCTATGAATGATCCTTTGTATCAAGGAAGCTAATGTCTATTATTTCTGTTGAGAAGAAAATTAATGAACGACCTCTATGATCTTATAATCCAAACACTCCTCATCACCAAAATCCTCTTCAAGGTATTGAATGAAAACTTCACAGGATTCACAAAAATATTTGAAGAGCAATAATGAATGGTAAGAATTTTCATAAAACTTTAAAAATGTCATGTCAACATATTTAAGAGAGAATAAGCTACCTGGCTTCAACCCTTCATACCATGACCTTGCTTTCCATTCTAGGGTATCCATAAACATTTTCATCAAATAATCCTCATGAAACCTAATCCCAATCTTATGTATATGCCAATGAAATTTTATTAGATGCAGAATAGCCTCATCCTCATTTCCATATATGAATTTGGACAGATAAATTTTCCAATCTATGCAAGGAATTCGATTTGGAAAACCAGGAATGTGAGCACGATTCATAGGGGTATACCTTATAGCAGTTGAATCAATCTTTAAAAAAATTAAGTCACCAAAAATTTCTTCAATCTATCAGTTTTTTAACAATGGAATCACCATGAAAACTTTGAACGTTTGGATTCTTCAACGCTAGAGTCGTTAGGTGAAAATTACACAACCTTCTTGTGCCTGACCATTGTTCACCATCAATAATCAGATCTGATATTTTTCGTTCTTTCCTGGGAAATATTTAACCTTTTCTCCCTGGCAACGACGCCAAGAATGTTATCACTTACCCCCTACTTCCCAAGTTTGTGAATGGAGCTAAAGGAAGGTAACCACAAACTAGGCTTTAAGTCGAGTAGCTAGCCCTACCAGGATGAGATAGGGCTCTCTTAATGTCACTTTGCAGTCAATGAAATGACTGAATATTTAATGATCTTAGGCTAGGTATATAAGCTCAATAAATAGGATTTTTGTTTGGTGTTTCTTTTGTTGGATAGGAAATGACAGTTAGGATACTAGGTATAGGGTTTAGGTCAAATTTCAAGGTCAATTTGTAGAGAATATGGATGAGGCTAGGTAGGTAGCTTGAAAGCATGTTTAGTTTTTCATTGTGCATAGGATGAAATGATAGAAAATATAAATGATCACTAAGGTGAATTCATTCATTTAGAATAACATAAACATATAATGTAAATCTTGTTCAGACAGAGCATGAAAAGAAAATATTTCTACTTATAGACTGACAAGATAAACACATATAAGAATGTATATGAAAGAGGAAAACATATCATTCAACATGATAAGATAAACGTACAGAGAAATAAAAAATTCTCCAAGGCAAACCACAATATTCTCAACACAAATTCAGCAACATTGTCTTTAATTTCATTCCAAAAGGCTTGTAAAACAGCTCCACTACAGAAAACAACTATCCAACTCAAGAAAAGACTAAAGTGGGTATACTTATAGAAAATATTCACAATGAAACCTCATATGGTCATAATTACATGATATGATTCACTTTATAGAATCTAGGGAGGTTAGAAACCATTCCCTCAAATTCAGCTATAGACTAGGAGTGTGTGTCCCCCACATTAAATTGCATGTTTCCTCATTATAAGAGGCAAAAACCAGCTCAGTTACTCTGATGCCAACTCAAAATATAGAAAAAAACTTGAAATTCAAACTTTTTATGGGCTTGAAAAGTGTCCTGAGTAATCCTATGCAGATGTGTAACACTTTTTTACAGATGCGTAACACATTTTTACATATGTGTAACATTTTTTTGCAACTGATTTTGAGGGACTTTTAGGAATCCAAATCCAAATCTAGAAGATAGGTCAACTAACCCTTTGTGTCTAGTTTCCATTAAATTTTTAATTTTTAAAAATTACCCATGGGAAGGCCTCCAAAATTCGATCCTCCCAAGGTTACTCCAGATGAGTAACAAGCTATCAAAAATAGTGGCAGAAGCATCGAAAATTGGTGGTTTTTTGGATTTTTATTCTAAACTAGAGCTTTTCATGCAACAAGGGTTCCCGATGTGTGATTGAATAATAAAAATTCATCCAACCATGTAGTCCATTCATCATTTGGATTCCCTAGTAACAAGCGCAACAAATTAGCGCTACGCATCTGTGAAGGTTGAATTTCCAGTTTAGTGCAAAAATCACCAACAATACCAAAATTTCTCAAAACTTCTCCAAATATGTTTTGTGGAACCTATGGATGATGTGATAAAATTAAAATGAAGCTTCAGATAGCAAATCTAAACTATCCTTATCCTTTAGCTTCATTTGGGCCTCTTTGAGCTTCTTTTTCACTTGTTTAAGCCTGATTTGTGAAACTTTGTTTCTGGTTTGATAATGGTTGGCCATGTGGCTCTAGAGGTTGTTGTCTCTTTTGGATATTTCCAAAAGCTTCTCCAAATATTCATTCACCCTTCCTAACCATAGTTATCTATCTTGATTGATCTCCATAGATATTAGCTCATCAAAGTTCAACTATTCAGGTGGATGAGTTGACAATCTTTCTAGATCCAGCACCCTCTTAAGGCATTTTTTTTTTGGCATTTTTCATTTTGTTTCAATCTCCATGTCCTAAATTTTATCAACATATATTACTTGCTTCCCTTTACCTTTATCTGTCTCTAGGTCTGCCTTAGGTTTACTTTGTATCAACTACTTCACCTTCAGTTGCCAATTTTCTTGTTGTAGGAAAGTAATTTGAGAATTTTCAATGGAGAAACTCTCCCTTAACTCTTCTATTTCCTCATCCTTCTCCCTAATGATATCCTTAGCTGATTTGAATTCAAACTTCTCTTCCATTTCAACATCTATGGGTTCTTGCTCATCATGTTGGTGCAATGGTGATTCAATCTGATGCATGAGTGGTTTCTCCTCTATTTCTCTTTGCTCAACTATAGTATCAAGTATAGATACACGTTTGATGGATTTGGGAGCAAAGACCTGTCTCTTTCCCTTATCATAGGTTTCAGTGAACTCAACAACCTTAGGAGCCTTTGGAATTTGAGTTTGCATGCTAGAAGAGCCAACATCCATTGGTTGTGCTGACACTAATGGTGATGGTGTGCTATGCATGACAGGAGGACTAGTGGTGGGAGTTGTTGTTACTTTTTCCATGAAGGTTTACCAATTCATGTTAATGGCTAAGAGATGATGTAATCAATGAGTTTGACTATACCATGGTGGAAAATACTTGTGTGATGATCTTTGTTTCTACTCTAAACCTTCTTGGTCATTCTAACCAAATTTCTATACAAGTAATATGCCAAGTCAAGTGGTTTAGTAGAAGTAAAGTGCATCAATAATCTAATATGGTACCTATACAACCTAGAGAATCTCCCTTCACATGTGAAATATTTCATAATTATCCTCATCAAAGGATCATATTTGTTAAGGAGGTGCCTAAAAGGGAACATTTACTTAGGGTTCTCTCTAACAAGAGTTTGAGAAACAATTTTTCATATTTAAGGTCTATGTCCATGCCTTTAAACCAATTTTGTCCATGATTAGGTATACTTGTTGCTGAAGAAATCACATATGCTGATAAATTGAACTCTGCACCTCTAATGATGGTCTTTCCCATACTAAAACTAGTGGAAAATAAGATTTTCAATTAGAGATGACAATCTTCTTCCATGATTTTCTCATAGAATCTCAAGCATCGAGTCCTCTCACAACATCCTTTGGAAAAAGGTGAGGCATTGACTTCTTGCAAGGTGGAGGGTTCAAATCTGATCTGGTGCCCTTCTTTTTGGATTTTCTTCCCACTCTCCATAATATCTATCAGAAATATTAACCCTAGGTATTTAGGATGTAGTGGGTATGTGCAATGAATATGGAAAAATAGAGGATAGCAATAGGGTAGGTTTGGAGGATAAGATGAAGGGTAATGAAGCCAATATAAATTCCCAAAAAGTTTCAGGATGTAGGGTTGTATGTTAGCTTTAGAGTATATGTGAAATTTTGTCAAGTGGGTATGATGGAGGTGGCTAAATTAGGAAAACACATGAATTTATTGTTTTTCCAATGGAAAAGTTGTAAGAAATTAGGGTTTGATATAAATGATCCTTAGTGAGGGTGTGGGCATCCACTTACTATTGTAGAAGTTATAGAAACTAATGGCAATGATCCTGGAGCTTGGATGAATGTTTTTGGAGAAAAATACCAAAAATGCACCACCCTGACAAATGCGTAACAAGGGTTTCCATATGCATAAAAAACTCTCCCAGATGCATAACAACACACTGACATATGTGTAACAAAGGTGCCATATGTGTAACAAAGCCTCCACATGAGCCACGCATTAGGATGAGAGTGGATGGGAGAACGTGGGAAGGGGAGTGTTTAAAATGGGTTGGTTTGGTGGATTTCAGGGGGGTAGGAATGGTAAGAGGTTTGCGAGGGGGGGGGGGGGGTTCAAAACGATGAGGGGCTGATAGATCGACATGGGACCAACGAGGAGCAAAACATTTTTCGGACCGCGCCCCCCCCCGCACTTGTAAAGGTCAAATGAATAGGGGGGTGTGAAAATTGAATTATTGATCGGGTAGTTGGGTGGTGCACGAGACTTAACCACCAGCGACAAAATTCTTTTGTCATTTTCACCCTTATGACATGAGCATAAAAATTTGGTTGTAATACATAATGCCTTTGAACTCTGGATAATGACATAATTAACTCAAACATTAGGCTATTAGCCCAATTTTTATAATGTTTCTCAAACTTTGTATAAAATGCACTAATAAGCCTATACTTTAAGATAATTCCTTTGATATAAAATTGACCTTTTTTTATCCTTTCAACCCTTTTTGGAACAATTTGAAAATAAAACAAGTTTTTAAATAAGACAAAGTGTCTTACTTTATTCTCCTAACTATGCTTACTCCCTTTAAAAGACTGATTTGATGAAAATGAAGCCTCGGTCGCCCTCTTTGGTGACATTTTTGGACTTTTCAGTCACAAAACAAGGAGACCTAGATACAAACTTAGATGGAGATGGAATGACTAACCTAAGACTCGAAATGAAAATAAGTGACATGACCTCTAAGATGAATATGACCATGGATCGAATGAAGGGAGCAACATTTCTAACCTAGACCATATGCAGTGACCAAAATTTATTTGAAAACTTGTTTGAAAAGGCAAAAATTTTGACCTAGGACTACTAGAAAATAAACTGAAATAGCATGTTTGATCATTGGACATATTGACACTAACAAAGTGAGTGAAAGAGATCAAACCAACTAAAAACATATAATATATACCTCATACATTTTAGCATTTTGATATCATTGATATTCTTCGTCATCCAACTCACAATATGTATCATCCAATGTAGAATTCAAGTTCAAATGATTCGCCATATTAACATCATCATTATCATCTATATCATCAACTTGAACATGCTCTTCTACATTTGGTTCAAATTCTCCAAGTTCTTATCTGACACAACGTCAAATGTATCATCTATTTCATCAAAATTAACACTATCTCAATTATCATATCCTTGAAATTATTCAATGTATTCATCTGACACGTTGTTGGAGCAAGGTCCCTTAGGATAGAATTTTAATATATTTTTAGAATATTTTTGTAATTTTTTTGTATTTTTAGTCATGCGCAGCACAAGTCAAACGAAATTGGGGTGGGTCAAAACCCCTCATGAGTTGTAATGGGTCAAAGGGTAGAACTAGGGGCTACAAACCACAGTTTGCAGACCTTAGATGAGTAGAGTCTAAAAATATAAATAGGATTCTAGATCGAGTCAATAGAAATATGGGGTTGATGATGTTGATGATCTGACTATGTTTTGATATTTTGAATGAACTTGTTTGGGTTAGAAAGCTCCTGTTGGTTGTGTGCACGGAGACCTGAGTCCTACTATCTGCGGACCCCAGTGGATGTGTGCGCACGTAGACTGAAGGTGTTGAAAGTAAAATCTAATTGTGAATGAATATATGAATTTTTTGGATGATATCTGAGTATCAAATGCATCTGTTATTTGTTTTATAATCAGTTTCTACATGTTATTTCTGTTAGTGTGTTATCTATATTCAGATTGATTGCTCAACTTTTTTTTTCTTTGTATGATTGATAAATGAATGGATCTATTACTTTTGAGCTTTAATAATATGCATTAAAGACTATTAGAAGGATTTTTGAGTCTGTTTTAGCACACGCACAAGGTATTCTGTGTAATTGACCTAAATATGTCTGGTTAGGGTTTATGGTTAGGGCTTCTGCTGTGAGAGTTTGATTACAGTTGTTTTAGATCTGAGGACACCCACATCATTTAATTCTCTCTCGGGGTGTCGAAACCTGGTTCCAACAGTCCCCCCATACTGCTTTAGGTGAGACTTTGACTTGCGCAAGCAGGTCATTGTCGAAAGGGCCAGTAGTAAGAGGGTTTTGTTGGTTAACCTTAACTATAAACCTAGGTCAGGATCCCTCAAGCCAAAAAATGGTTTCGTTGCTGGTACAGGAATAATTTTTAGAGAGAGTGGGTGATGTGGTGGCCATCAAATCCTGAATTAGAGGACTAGTTTGAGAAGAAAATTCAAGAATTTTCCCTTAAAGAAAAAATAAGTAAGAAGATGTCTGTTGAAGATTGGAAACATAAGTATATTTTCACAGAGGTTCATGAGATATTCTTTGTGACCATTGCACATGAATTACAGGAGTGGTTTTCAATATTAGCAAAGTTCCAAACCTATTGGAAGTATGACAAGGTCACACAGTGGAAACCTGAATTGATTCGACAGCTGGAACAGATTGATAATTCCATCACCCAGACTATAGATAACTTGGTTGAAAAAATCTTGGGTGGGTTTGTGACGGAATTTGCAGCAGATCAGTTTGTGTCATATTTTCAAGCTGAAAGGATATTTTTCAAGGGATTGAAAGGTAGATTCATATGATCTTTGCCTTTTTTAATTAAGATGCTATTGTGTGAAAAGGGTTTTTTTGTGTAGCCACACTAAGTGAATAAACCCTGATAAGATTGAAAGCACTACGTGCAGTGGGAAATATTATCGAGTCAATTAGATAGTGGACATATCTATATACAGCCCTCTAAGAAATTCACCTAATATAAAAATTAGTGAGGCTAAGTACGTTAAAGGTAGCCCACTTGCTACACCGCAGTCGAACTCGAGCAGGGGCAAGACATCTCCTACCCCACCACCACCACGACCTGCGGAAGATATGGCCACACATATGAATCTACCTGCCTTTAAGGGTGTGGGAGATGAGGACATGGATATTTTTTGGTTTGTTGCTGATGCGGTGTGGACTACGAAAAATGTTAATATTGATGTTATTAAGAGAGCACAATTGGATATGGCGTTCGAAGGTATTGCGTTAGATTGGTTCATCGGATATCTAGATGAGAACGTTGATCCCACTGTTGTACAGATTAAGGATGCTCTAAAATAGAAATTTAGGAGGCCGAAGTCCTACTCAGAGTGTGTAATAGATTTAAAAGATATCAAACAAGGGCTAACAGAATCGGTTTGGGAAGTTGACCAACCATTGAAGCACACCATCAACGAAGGAGGATTTTTTTACGATGATAAGCAACATAAGTAATGGTTAATTTCCATGCTCTTGCCACACCTACGTGGTCCTATGAGTCAACAGAAGATTGATTCTCAGGTCGAAGCTCTGTAATTTGCTATGAAATTGGAAGGTGCACCCATAGAAGATGCTTAATTTGGAACGCTGCATATTCAAAGCCAACTGGAGGCTATGCACCTAAGAATTCAGAATCTACATAGTTATCAGGGTAAAGAAGTTGGTGCATATGTCTGGTTCATACAATGTAAAGGTTCATACCACACCAAATATCAGGGCACTATGTTCTTGGATTACATGCAGGCAAGGGGACCAAATCCACTGCGCCCCAAGGATTTTGTTGTAACAAGTACCCCCACACTATGGTGTGTTGATTGTAGGGTAGCTAGACGACATGATACAGACCATTTTCCTCGATAAATAAGCTATCTGTCAAAACTGAAGAAATAATGGTACAATTTTTTCTCTTCAGTGGGTCATGATGAGCACCACTGCGGGACGTTCAACCTAATGATAGATAGTCCTAACCTCTATAGAGTGCAGGCCATCCCTTCTTCGCTAGCATCTCCCTCTGGATGTGGAGGATCTTCAGCAAGAAGAAGGGTAGGGGGAAGAGGTGGAGGTGTAGGTTGGGAAAGAGGGAAATTAATCTGTTATAACTATGGAGACACTGGACACTATGCATGCGACTGCCCAAACACTGCGTGAAAATCTTGCAAGTATTGTAGGAAATTTTATCATGTAATTGAGGATTATATTGTGTTAACTTCCATAATGCAAGAAAATCAATAGGATACACCTATGCAAAATGTACAAATGGTTAAATCTGAACCACACAACAATGGTCCAAGTGTAAACGTAATTACACTCACTGGTGCTGCCACCAGAGTAGATGAGGAAAAGAGGGTTGATGCAGAGCCATTGATCAAAAAGGTGTCTGATAAAAAAGAATGAATCAACCTACAGAAGGAAAAGGAGACTTTCATTGAAGCTAGGAAGGATTTTTCTGCTGCAGGATCATCCACATCAAATTCTATCATGGAACCAAAGGTTGATGATGAATTCAACCCATTCCTTCAAGCCTGTATTAATTTATTGCGTAATCAAAAGGCAATAGATAATCTGCAGTCGCTGATAGATAGCTGCACAAAAAAATAAGTACCCGAATGGAGACTAAGGTTATGAACAATATTTATAAGAACAAAAAGAGAACTAGTCGGGAGATGCACATGCCTGTGCAGATTGGAGAGTATGAAATGGATCAAGTCATTGTGGATCTGGGGTCTGATGCAAATTTTCTACCTAAGTAAACCTGGTAGAAGATGGGAGAACCAAATTTGAAATAGTCCACCATTCAGTTACACATGGCCAATCAGCAGAAGACCATTCCACTTGGAAGACTTCCACAGGTCCTGGTATACATTGTTGGGGTAATGGTACATGCAAATTTTGAAGTGATACAAATTTTGGATGATGCATACCCCTACCCGGCGCTATTGGGATTGGATTGGGCCATCGATATGGGATGTATCATCAACCTAAAGTGCAGAAGCATAATATTTGAGAATGATGGTACGCGGGTAATAGTACCAAAAGACTTGGTAGAAGAACAAAGATACACAGAGCTAGTGCACGAAGGAGATGATGTAGACCATATTTACAAGCTGACTTCATGGGATGAGGATTGGATCGACCCAAAAACTGATGGAATTCTGAATTGGGAGAAGGACAGTTAGTGTTTTTCAGATTCAGATGGAGAGATGGAGAACTGAAAGAATTAGTTGCATGATGTTTCTACACTGGGCTACCTCAAGAACACTGAGAACACCTGATGCATCTCCTGAGAGGTAAGAGAACTACCCTATTTTGATGGTTCTGGTAGTGTCATAGTATTTCTAGAATAATTTTAAAATGTCATCCCAGAGGAACGAAGGTTCTGGGCACTTGACCTGGTTATGCGCACAACCCCAATGCATTGGTGGGATATGCGCAAGGGTGTTTTTAAGTACTAGGAGGAATGTAGAAAAATTATGACGTTGTGCTTTGAGCCTCTCTCTACCCCACCAACTGAGCTTTTATATGGTTAGGGAGACCAGCGCAAACACCTATCCATGTGGGTTGAAGTGTAGAAGGAAAATACTTGGAACGAGTGGGTTCATATGTTTATCCATTCGTTTGTGTCGGTACCTACCAATTGGTATCTGGAAATGGGCTTCACCGAGGAACCCATCATTGGATTACAATGACTGATGATTTCCTCTCAACCTTCAGCTTGGTTGGGGCATCGAGGAACTGAATGAGGCCCTACAGGACATAGATGCTCTTGTCTTTGATGACTCCTGACCCCAAAGGAAATGTTTTGTGCTAGCATGGGACGTGAAAATGAAAGACATTGTAAATTGGAGGAACCTATCAATCGAGGATAATGAAGATGATCCAATAAATGTTCCCTGAGTCTAAAGGGAAGAGCGCACTTGCAGGGCCCTCATTGGGAATGGTAGATGTAACTAAACCTTTGAAATTAAAGGATGTCAACATTGGGACAAAAGAGCAGCCCAAGTTGGCCAAAATTTTGGATTACTAGGATGATGATACACTAGGGAAGATCGCGGAGCTACTGACAGAGTATCAGGACATGTTTCCTAAAAAATTCTCTGAGCTCAAAAGAATTGTAGGATACCTAGGTTTTATGAATATCACTTTGAAACTAGATGCGCACCTTGTCAAGCAGCGACCATATCGATTGAATCACAAGTATAAGCAGAAAATAAAAGAGGAATTAGAAAATATGGTGGCTACAGGCATCATTGAGCCTCTAGAGCAGTCTGATTGAGTGAGCCCAATGGTGGTTCAAGAGAAGAAGATCAAAGGAGAGATAAATATTTGTGTAGATCTATGCAAGCTGAATGATGCCTGTGTGCATGACCCCTTCCCTACTCCATTTTCAGATGATATCCTAGATAATGTGGGAGGAAAAGAGGCTTATTTATTTACTGATGGATTTTTGGGGTATCTTCAGATCATAATTGCACCTAAATACCACAGCAAGACCATATTTGCAACAGAATGGGATTCTTTCCAGTACAATGTCATGCCTTTCAGTTTAAAGAATGCACCTATGATCTTCTTGCACATGGTAGTGGTTGTGTTCAAAGAATTCATGCATAAATTTTTGGAGGTGTATTTTGATGACTAGACGATGTTTGTGTTGGCAAAGAAACATGTGTCAAACCTGTGTATGATCCTTGACACTTGTAGAAAGCACCAAATTTCTCTCAATTTGAAGAAATGTATATTCTGTGTGCCTTTTGGAATTTTTTTGGGTCATATAGTGTGTCAGCAAGGATTGATGGTAGACCCAGCCAAGATAGTAGTTATCATCAACCTAGAAGTTCCCAATAATGAGAAACAGTTGTACTCCATCCTAGGACACACCAGATATTATAAGAATTTCATTGAGGGCTATGTTTTGATCATTGCACCAATGGAGAAGTTACTGAAGAAGGATGTGTCATTTTTCTGGGATGAGGAATTTCAAAAGAGTTTTGAGTTGATGAAGGAAAATATGATCACTGCACCTATTCTGATATTCCCAGATCGGTCTAAGGTTTTTCATGTACATGTGCATGCATCTGGTATAAAACAGGGGTTCTTCTATCATAGCCAGTAGAAGGAGACATTGATCAACTTTTTGTTTTTTCTAGCAGGAAGCTCTCTAGTGCAGAGCGCAACTACTCAACCACAGAAAGGGAAGGATTGTCCATGGTCTATGCTATGCAAAAATACAGGCACTATCTATTAGGAGGACACTTAGAAATGTTCACTGGCCATTCTAATTTGAAATACCTGTTCAATAAGCCTATGTTGGGGGGGGGGTGAGATTTGAAATTGGTTGTTGTTATTTCAGGAATATGACTTTGAAATCATTGTGAAGCCTGGAAGCCTAAATGTTGGACCTGATCATTTGTCATGCATCGAAAATAGGGAAGAACCAACCAGTATAGAGGAGGGGTTACCTAATGTGTATCTCTTTACTATCAAGGTGGTTGATGAGAACTTTGCTGGTATTATTCACTTTCTAACCACTGGAAGCATTCCTGGTGAATATTCAGTGCAACAGAAGAAGGAGTTGGTTGTGCACTTAGCTGATTTTACCCTGATTGTGGGTCAGTTATATAAGTTGGGAGTAGATGAAGTAATAAGAAGATATGTGTTGGAACATGAGAGACATGATATATTGGTTGAGGCTCATAGAGGGGTGGTAGGAGGCCACTATGTTGGAAAGGCTACTGCGCAGATGGTGTTGTGTGCTGGGTTATGGTGGCCCACAATACACAATGATTCACATACATACTGCCAAGCATGTGATGCATGTTAGAGGATGACGAAGGTCTCACACAAAGATGAAATTCCCCTGTAGCCATAGATGGACTTGCAGGCCTTTGATAAATGGGCTATATATTTTTTTGGATCTATCAATCCTCTAGGGAAGAAGATTGGAGCATGTTATATCATCAATGCCACATATTATGTAACCAAATGGGCAGAAGCTAAGCCAGTTAAGGATTGTATTGAAGATATTGCTGCGCACATCATTTTTTAACATATTTTGACTAGATTGGGATGCTCGAATATATTTATGAGTGATAGAGGTATGCACTTTGTTAATGAAACCATTGAAGCTCTGACAGAGGAATTTCAGATCCTTCACCAGAAATGTACCCCGTATCACCCACAAGAAAATGGCACAGTAGAGGATTTCAACAAAACTTTGGAGAATGTGCTCAAAAATATCTGTAATTCCAACCGGAATGATTGGGACATGCACATCCCTTCTATGTTATGGGCTTATAGGACCACATGCAAAAAGTTGACTGGGAAGACACCTTTCAGGATGGTCTATGGGAAAGAAGTAATCATGCCAATGGAGTACATCATCCCAAGCCTGCGCATTGCAACATTCACTAATATGGCTGAGCCTGACATCATGGAGGAACATCTACCACAATTTTTTGCCTTAGAAAAGGATCAGTTCATTGCTAACTTCCATCAGCAAGTGCAGAGGGCATGCGAAAAGGCCTGGCATGATAGGCACATTAGAAAAAAGGTGTTCAAGGAAGAAGAATTGGTCTTGTTATACGACATTCAGTTTGCGCGCCACCCAAGGAAGTTTAGGAAACATTGGTTGGGGCCATACATTTTGAAGGAAATAACTGATGGAGGTGCAATGCGTTTGGCCATGCTGCGTGGTGAGAATCTTCCCGGGTATTTCAATGGAAGTCGTTGGAATCCGTATAGAGAAAATCTTGTGTAGAACAAATGACTATATGGTCAGAGCATAAGAATCTAGTGGTCTACGTGCGGCACAAAGGAAAGGCACAGACAGGTGTGACAGGAGCACAGGGGTGACACACAGGGAAAAAAACAAGCCATTCAAACAGTGAAATTGGGTGAAAAAATGATTTTACCATTGGATGGAGCGGGTTTTACGCATTTAATGAGGTGATCTTGGGGGATTTTTGACCGTTTTTACAAAAGTAAATTTCAATTAATGAAAATCCATCCATTTTCACCCTAAATTTCCTATAAAATGAAGGGCGTAGGTCATATTTGGTTCCTTTTCTTTCCAAGTACATTGCGCCCTGAGCTTATCCATAAATTGTGTTGTAAATTTTTCTGTAAGCAATGCATGTCTGGCCGAGAGACCCCATCTGAAGTGAGAAATACAGAATTCATATTTTTTCCAATAATTATGGCCACCAATCCAAAGAGGATGCCTACTAAGGAGCAGTTTGTGCCCCTCATAGCATTGACAAAGTTGGGTTGGACGATTTCCATAAAGTGATATCTGAGGTTGAAGAAGTCGTGTCTATGCCGGATAAGGGAAAAGGAAAAATATCAAAGTGGTCCTCCTCGAAGCCATGGACCTCACCAAGGAATGTGACATCCCATCATAAGGCCACTAAGGATAGGTCGCCTATCGGTGACCCTTCAAAGAGACCAATGAGCACCACTAAGGAGGTTGCATTCGTCGAGCCCATCTCATGGTGGCTGCCATATGTCAAGCCGTGCAGACCCTTCGTGTGCGTGCCAAAGAATGTTGACTCAGTGTGCGACTTGTTGGGTATGTATTATATTATTTCCACGACTAGCCCCACATGCAGTATGTTGCACCGGGTGTAGTAGGGGGGTCACAAGGGGGGCGGAAGCCCCCCCTGTCGGGGTCCGGAGCAGCACCCCGAAAAAATTTTATTTGGTGTGCAGACCCACTCATAGGCAGACCCACCCATGTTTTGTGCATGATTTTGCACATGGTTTTGGGGTACGATGGTTTTAGGCCCCTGGTATTTTGTAGATCCGATCAAGGGAACAACGGTTATGTTCTAATCCAGGGTTAATGGATTGGGGTTATTGTATGCTTTGGCATGTATATATATGTGTTGTAACACTAAAAGGAATATAATGAAATATCAAGCTGGTCGTACCGATTTGGGATCCAGGGGAAAATATCTGTATTTATCTGTTTTATGTTTTATGCTCTCGCTATTGTTTATTTTCTGTTATAAGATTCATGTGTAGATAATTTCTGTTTAGGGTTAAAACCTACATTTGGTATCAGAGTTATTTCGGCTTCAAGGGGACGCCTTTGCTGCTGAGGTTTTTTTTCTCGGGCCTGAGGTAGACCCTGTTCAGTGGGAGATCTGTGGGATCGATTATTGCAATGAAAGAAGATGAAGAGCGGCAGAAAGATAGAGATCGAGAAATTTAATGGTCAGAGTTTTGAGTTGTGGAAGCTCGAGATGGAGGATATGCTGGTGGATAAAGATCAGTGGATCCAGGTACTAAACCAACGGCAATGTCAGATGAAGACTGGAAGAAACTGGATCGTAAGGCTAAGAGCACAACACGGTTGTGTGTCTCAGATTCAGTATTGTTGAATGTATGTGGGGAAGCTACGGTGAAGAATTTGTGGGAAAAACTTGGGACTTTGTACCAATCTAAGTCTCTGGTGAATAAGCTCTTCCCGCGGAAAAAGCTATATAACCTAAGGATGAAGGATGGAGACCCAGTGACAGAGCATCTGAACACCTTCAATACTGTGGTAAGTCAGCTGTCATCTGTTGATATTAAAATCTCGGATGAAGATAAGTGCATCAGTTTGTTGTGTTCTCTACCAGACTCGTGGGACAGTCTAGTTATTTCAATAGGTAGCAATACAACTACCTTGAATTTTGATGACATTGTCTCAGCCTTGTTATTGGAGAAAATGAGACGGAGAAATATGGAGGGTCAAAATGGAGATGCCTTATCTGTACGAGGAAGGTCCCAAAATAGAAACAAGAATAAGGTTTCGAGTGGGAGATATAAATCTAGAGGGAGATCTAAATCTCCCGGAAATTTTGTAAAGATGTGCTAGAAATGCGGAAAGGAAGGACACTACAAAAAGGAATGCAGATCTAAAGCTCCTCAGAAAGGAAAGGGATCTGATGATGCTCCTTCTGCAAAGGCAAAAACCACCTCGGATGAAGGTGGGGATGTGTATTTGGCTTCTTCTTCAAATACACATGTAGATCATGAGTCCTGGTTAATTGACTCGGGTGCATCCTTTCACTTCACTCCCCATAAGGAGTGGTTTTGCGAGTATGAGAAATATGATGGCGGCGATGTATTCCTAGGGGATGATAGGAAGGCCAAAATCGTCGAACGTGGAAAAGTCAATTTGAAGCTGCAAGGTGGAAGGATTATAACACTTCCTGGTGTTCTGTATATTCCTGCATTAGCTAGAAATCTAATTTCTGTAAGCAAGATGGATGATGCAGGTGTAAAAATAGTGTTCGAGAAAGATGCCTGCAAGATGGTTCGGGGAGCACTGGTATTAATGCGGGGAGTTTGGATTGGAACTCTATACAAGCTACAAGGTAGCACTTTTATTGATGAGTGTAACAGTTCTATTGTTCCTGAAAGTGGAGCGGAAAGCCTAGCTGTCTCTAGAGAAAAGACCATGCTATGGCGTCAAAGGCTTGGACATATTGGAGAGAAGGGCCTTCGAATACTGCATAGAAATGGTATAGTAGAAGGTATTTCTAATTTCTCTTTGGATTTCGATTTCTGTGAACATTGTGTCTATGGGGAGAAAAATCGAATGAGTTTTCCTTCTGGTGCTAAGAGGGTAAATAAGATATTAGAACTTGTACATAGTGATGTGTTTGGAAATGTGTCAATTCCATGAATGGGAAGTCTATGTACTATGTTTCATTCATAGATGACTTCTCAAGGAATACATGGATATATTTCTTGAGGAAGAAATTTGAAGTCTTTGAAAAATTTAAAGAATTTAAGGCTCTGGTGGAAAACCAGACATAGAAGAAGATAAAGGCACTGAGGACAGATAATGGTGGAGAGTTTTGCAATAAGAAATTTGAAGAGTTCTGTAAGAAGTGTGGTATAGCACGACAGAAGACTACTCCATACACGCCTCAGCAAAATGTAGTTGCAAAAAGAATGAACGGAACACTGATGGAAAAGGAAGGAAGCATGCTCAGTGGTACCAGGTTAGGAAAAGAATTCTGGGCAGAGGTAGTGGAGACTGCATGCTATCTGGTTAACAGATCACCTTCATCAGTGTTGGAGGATAAGACTCCACATGAGGTATGGACTGGTAAGAAACCCTCTCTTTCACATCTAAGGGTATTTGGATGTGATGCATATGTACATGTTCCAAATCAGAAAAATACCAAGTTGGATAATAAATCTGAAAGGTGCATCTTTATTGGGTATAAGGATGGTTTAAAAGGTTACAAGCTTTGGAACCCCAAAACAAGGAAGGTTGTGTACAGCCAAGATGTGGTGTTTAGAGAGGTGAAAGACGTTTTTAAACATGAATTCATACCAAAGGAACCTGAGAAGATAGAGTTTGAGCTAAAGGAGTATGAATCAGACTCTACAAAAGAAGAGGATTCAGAAGAGGAAGAGCCACAAACCCCAGCTTTGAGAAGATCAGTTCGGGAAAGAAGGCAACCAGAAAGGTATAGTCCATCTGCTTTATGTTCAGGTTTTGCCTTAACTATAACTAATGATGATCCCAGAACTGTCAGGGAGGCAGTAGATTCAGAGGATGGAAAACTCTGGAAGGAGGCCATGGTTGATGAAATGGCATCCTTGCACAAAAATGAGGCATGGGATCTGGTGGAGTTGCCGGCTGGAAGGAAGCCCATCGGGAGCAAATGGGTGTTTATGAAGAAGATGAATGTAGAAGGCAAGGTGGAGAAATACAAAGCTCGGTTGGTAGCAAAAGGTTATTCCCAGGTGCCGGGAATTGATTTTGGTGATATTTTTTCTCCTGTTGCCAAAGTTACTTCTATTAGAATATTTTTATCTGTTGCTGTTGCATTTGATTTTGAGATAGAATAGATGGATGTGAAGACAACATTTCTTCACGGGGATCTAGAAGAGGAGATCTACATGAAGCAACCTGAAGGCTTTATTGTGAAGGGTAAGAAAGAACCGGTATGCAGGTTGAAGAAGTCTCTGTATGGGTTAAAATAGTCACCAAGGATGTGGTATCAAAAATTTGATACCTATATACGGGGACTTGGACTCACTAGAAGTAGGGAGGATCACTATGCTTATTTTAAATTAATTGGCGACCGTTTTATTTATTTGTTCTTGTATTTGGATGATATGTTGTTGATTGGAAATGACAAAGAAATTATCCAAGATTTGAAGACCCAATTGTTCTCCAAATTTGACATGAAGGATCTTGGTGCTGCAAAATATATTTTTGGCATGGAAATTAAGAGAGATCGAGCAAAGAGGAAGCTCTAGTTAAACTAAAGTAAGTATGTCGAGACTATATTGCAGAGGTTCAATATGCAGGATAGTAAATCGGTGAATGTTCCTATTCCTGTAGGTGTAAAGCTATTTGTTGAACAGTGTCCCAAGACACAAGAAGAAGAGGAGGATATGTCATGTGTTCCATATGCAAGTGTAGTGGGTAGCCTGATGTATGAAATGGTCTGTACTAGACCAGACATTGCACATGTAGTGGGAGTATTGAGCAGGTTTATGTCAAACCTAGGGAAGGAGCATTGGATAGCAGTGAAGCAAGTTTTCAGATATTTACGTGGCACTAGTGATTATGGTTTGTGCTACCAAGGAAGACCAGGATTGGAAATAATGTTGGAGATTTGTGGTTTTGTTGATGCACACTGGGCTGGAGATCTGGACCAAAGAAGATGTACAAGCGGGTATGTGTTTAGCCTATTTGGAGGCACAGTCAGTTGGATGAGTAAAAGACAGTCTATAGTGGCTCTTTCAACTACAGAGGAAGAATACATGGTAGCCACTCATGCAAGCAAGGAAGCAGTTTGGTTGCAGATATTGTGTTCAAGTATGGGGTTGGTACAGCAAGCTACAAGGATAGACTGTGATAGCCAAAGTGAAATTTTCTTGGCTAAGAACCCTGCTTATCATTCGAAGACAAAGCACATTGATTTTCAATATCACTTTGTTAGAGATATGGTTGAGGCTAAATGGGTGTTTCTGGTAAAGGTAGACACTTTGAAGAATGTTGCAGATGCATTGACAAAGTCTGTGAGCACTCAGAAGTTCTCTTGGTGTAGAGAAACAATGGGTGTTGAAGAATTGGCCCAATGACTAAGCTCTCCTATGGCCCCCTATGGAAAGAAAACAACAAGTGGGAGAATGTTGGGTATGTATTATATTCTTTCGATGACTAGCCCCACGTGTTGTAAATTGCGTTGGGCACAGCAGGGGGGTCATAAGGGGGGTGAAAGCCCCCCATGTCGGGGTCTAGGGCAGCACCCCGACAAATTTTTTTTGGTGTGCGGACCCACTCATAGGCGGACCCACGCATGTTTTGTGCATGAGTTTGCACATGGTTTTGGGGTACAATGGTTTTCAGCCCCTGGTATTTTGTTGATCTGGTCAAAGGAACTACGGTTATGTTCTAATCTAGGGTTAATGGATTGGGGTTTATGTATGCTTCGGCATTTATATATATGTGTTGTAACACTAAAAGGAATATAATGAAATATCACGCTGGTTGTCCCGATTTGGGATCCAGGGGAAAATCTTTGTGTTTATCTGTTTTATGTTTTATGCTCTCGCTATTGTTTATTTTTTGTTATAATATTTGTGTGTAGATAATTTCTGTTCAGGGTTAAAACCTACAGGACTAACTTCATATGCCTTTGCTCCCGCAGGTCTTTCCCCTTGTAGACGATATTTGGCAAGATCTCGAGTGTTAACTTCAATGATCATTACTTGGTGAACGAAGAAACATTCCCTAAGCTAGCTCCAAAGTACTACTTGGAGTGGGAGCTCTATGATGATGTGGTGAAGGTTGAGCATATGTCATGGGCGTGCAATCTGAGCAATTTTGAGATCCTAAATTTTTTTAGGCTTCCATATTTTGGAAGGTACCCTATCACCACTATCTGTGTGTGCCAGCTATTGGCATTAGTACATGACAGATGTCTGTGGATCTAGGGACGTATTCCAATCGATGTCATGTTGATCCACTGGATCACCTACTTTCCCAAGAAGGGGCCTCATCCAATGGAAGGTTTCAGAAAAATAAACGAGCTCAAGGTCGCAACAAAATTAAAGAAATATTACAAGGTCGAATGGGACAAAAGGGGATTCTTGGTGCAAACAATTTCAGACCCAGGTATGCGCCTAGGAACCTTAGTCCTAGTTTTAAATTTAATGCACAAATGTCAACCAAAGGCAGTCCCTACACACATAATTTCCTTGGCAAGCCAATGCGAGAAGGGGGTCAGCTACAATTGGTCCCAACACCTCTACAAAGAATTCCTAGAAAAGGTGTGCGAAGTGCAGGAGTAGGGGAAGAAATTTTGCTACTCTTGATTGTTGTTACTCATTGCGCTAATAGCATGGGAGACTCTAGTAGATGCAGTCCTCCTGGAATTGGAGCTTGGCGTATGTGAGGGGGCGTGCTACACCAATTTATGTGATTCCTTTGACCCTAGGCGATTGAAAGAAAATAATATTTTTTGGGTGCTATTTGAGGGTGTGTTTGCCACTGCAATCCACTCGCGATCGAGACTATCACTAGTAGTATATGAGAAGTACAAAATCATCGTCGCTTTTCAGACAATAATGCACCATGTGCAAGTCAGGGCGCGCAATGAAACCACGTGGTATAATTTTCTTTTCATGGTGATTGAGGCGGAGTTCGACCAGGTCAATGTGACCAAGCCATAATCATGGAAAGTGGGGCTCGACTCCACCTAGCCTATTACAGCCTCTAATTTAGGGAAAGAAACAACTCTAGGAGATAAAGAGAAAGAGGTTGAGTCGCGCACTAAGAAATATGCAGAAATAGGCACACAGAATGATGGTGAGAACGAGCCTGAGTAGGAAGGAGAGAAGGATACAGAGAAATAGCTTGGATGTGAAGCTGATGTGGACCTTGGAGGCCTCAATGGGTTAGACAGTACTGGTGAAAAAATTTTGCGCAGCACTAAGCGTGGCATAGAAACTCCCAAGTGTCCATGAAAGAAGCGGAAGGTATCCAAATATGGAGGCACAGAAGAGGTCACTTTAATTGAATATGACTTGGAAAAAATGGCAGATGCAGTCACATCTGCCTCTGAAGACAGGTGGACCGCCATGGAAGAACAATACAAGGTTTTGGTTAACACATTGCAATTTGGTTTGCAGATACTCCAGCTGAAGGTTGATAACTTACAAGAGAGTGTGAATCAAGCAAGGGAAATTCAAGTGAGCCTGCCTACCACAATGGTTATCGCCATGTCAGACAATAGAATATTCCCCTTCCCGAGTGCAGCAGTTACAGTGGATCAGTCGGATCTGTGTCTGCAGGTGAAAACCTGCCCAGAGGTTGGGATCGATCTATCTAAATTTCCAAGTGGAAAGACACATGCTATACAAACTATCATCTCCGACGAGTTGCAGTGCAAGGAGGTGCACCTAAAACATCATTTGAATGAAGCAAAACAAATGGTTACAGCCAAAACCAAAGAATTTATCCAAGCACAGACAACGCAGCATGCAACTGTGGCACAACGTGCACCGCAGGCCAAAACTGAAATATTGGTTTCCATGCTAAAGGCTTCGAGGACATAAGTGCAGACGATGAGATTGCAACATTGCAGGCTAAGCTACAACCCAAGACTCCGCCAGAGGTACACACCCAGTGGGCAACCTTGGTAAAATAAGCATCAAAAAGCATCTTAGCTAATGTTAACAAGGGCTCTGCACTGCTCAAGACTACAATGGGACTATGGACCTCTATTGAAACAGACCCACTAGTCAAAAAGAGCACACGGGAGTTGCGCGCCAAGAAGCAGGCATTTGACGAACTTTAACAGGCATTTTCAACTTTTGTCCTTGCTCAGCACATGGCCTGCCTACAGACAAGCCAAGTTCCATGTGACAAAGTCGAGAAGCTCCACATGAAGAAGAATATCATGACCAAGCATATGAAGCTATGGTTACACAAGGCAATGAAGTTGTCTCAAGACTTGGATGAAGCTGTTAAGAACCTGAATCAGACCCTGCAAAGCATCAATCTAGATGCAGAATGGATGGCATCGCAGAAACTAGTAGATACCACATAGAGTGCAGCAGATCAGAGTGCGGGCGTTCTGGCGCCCTTTGTTGCTTCCATTGAAGACCTACAGAACAAGATGAATAACCCAACACTGTTGTGACTTGGGAAGAGTCACAAGATCGTGTTGGGGGACTGTTGGAGAAAAGTCCCTTCAGACCAAATTTTAATGTATTTTTGGAATATTTTTGTAAAGTTTTTTTATGTTTAGTTGTGTGTAGCACAAGTCAAGGGGCTTTGGGGAAGGTCAAAGCCCCTCATGATTTGTAATGGGTAAAAGGGTAGAACTAGGGGCCGCAAACCATAGTTTGCAGACCTTATATGAGCGGAGGCTAAAAAGTATAAATAGGAGTCTAGATCGAGTCGATAGAAAGATGGGGTTGGTAATCTTGATGATATGGCTATGTTTGGATATTTTGAGCAAATTTGTTTGGGTTAGAAGGATCCTGTTAGCTATGTGCGTCAGAAAATTGAAGGTGTTGAAAGGAAAATTTGACTTTCAATGAATAAAGGAATGTTTTGGATGATATATGAGTTTTATATCTAAGGAAACCCACATCATTTAATTCTCTCTCATGGTGTGGAAACCTGGTTCCAGCACGCCCCCATACTTCTTCGGGTGAGACTTTGACTTGCGCAAGTAGGTCACTACTGAAAGGGCCAGTAGTAAGAGGGTTTTTTTGGTTAACCTTAACTCTGAACCTGGGCTAGGACCCCTCAAGCCAACACACATGAACCCCCTGCTCCTCTACATCATCTTCTTCTTCAATTTCATCTAGTTCTTCTGCTACATTATACTTTACCGACCTTCCTCTTGGATCATATCTAACAAAATATGACCATCTCACTTTACTTGAAACCTTTACATAAAATAATTGTTCGCATTGGCTTGGAAGAACATATGTGTCTAACCCTGGATAAAGATTCCTTGTATCAACAATGGTAAATTCGTTAGCATTTTCAATAATAGTTCTAATAGGGTCATGTTCATGGATTCATAGCCTAAACCATTTTAGTTTTAACACAAATATTTTCAAGGATTCAAAGTCACACTCAATTATATCATGTAGATACACATAGTATCGATTATCAAAGACTTCTGTATGTCTTCACATCTAGAGGAACCATTGATAATCTGACATATTGCAGTCATCCAACTATCAAAAATTTTCAAATTTTCATCGAACCTTTTGATGCTAAATTTGTGGCCATTGCACCACATTCTTTGTGGTGTTTCAACTACAATATTTCAAACACTTAAAAATCACATTTTCAATTGATAAGCATATTTATACTTGGAAAATTTGCAAATTAAGAAAAATACATGCCACATGCATTAATATAATTGTACAAAAACTTAGTAGTATATATGGGTGAATATGCTTTCCTGATATTCTTTTAAACCATATGATAAATAGATTTCCCTCTTTGTAATATTGGTATCTCCACTACATTGAGCTTCATTGAAAGATGTAGACACATCATACCATGATAACCTTCCATTATTATCTTTTTTTCATTGTTTAATCCATCTTCATCCAATAAATATTGTTCACAATGTATAAACATATTGCATCCCATTCTCGACCGATTGTGTTAAAATAAAATAATTCACATATATATAATTAGTTACCATGTAATACCTTCATAATAATGGATTATGCAGGAAGACTAAATTAAATAATTATGATATACATAAAAACAAAAAGATCAAATGTACTATAAATCTCCATTACCTAATTACATCTTACTTTCCTCATTTTATCTTTCCCCAATAAGTGCTCCCATTCAAATTTGTCCATGGATTTGACATCCCAAATGTGGTCCAATATATTAATCCTTTTTCTTATTTGAGGACTATATTGACGAATATAAACCACGGTTTGATGTACCATATGTCCATCTACCATAAAACCTTTAGGATGTGCTCTTTTTCTAACAAAAGCCTTAAGTTATTTCAAGTACCTCTTAACCATCCACATGAATCTTGTGTGTAGAGGTCCACACTTTTCAATATCCTTGACTTGGTGTATGAGATCATGTTATTGGGCATTGAAAAATGTCAGAGGTAGATACTTTTTCTAGGGATAACTTTTCATTCATTGTGGAAGTGTCACGCTATTAATTCCTTGACAAACTACAAGGTGAATCATGTATAGTTAAAGATATTTAACAAAAATATAACCTATCAATTAGTACAATGAAGAAAATGCCATAAAAATATAAAATAATCCAAACATATCATGCATATTGATACATAGCCAATTTTATCCATAACTTAAGAGGCTAGCCTATTATATTGCAAATTCCATGCACGATGTAACAACCTATGGTTAATTTCTATGTAAATAAAAAAATAAAACATGGGACATGTATTCCAAGATGAGTGTTGGGAAAAACATAGTGATGGGGATCACTTGTGATTAATTAATGGCTATGGAAATTGACAAAAGAAAAGTGGCAATAATTGGAATTTATTTATGAAAATAAAGGAAAATAGGAGAAAAGGAAGATGAAAGGCCACATATTTTCATGAGGAAATGGAAGGGAAAATGAAGAAAAGTAAGGCCTCAATGATTAAAATTCTTTCGAGGACCAGTTCACAACCTTTTTCTAGTTTTTCTTGGAGATCTCTTCTATTCTCTCACTCTCTTATACTCTAGCACACTTATATTTTTCTTGGATCATTCTTGGAATACTTTGGCATACATTGGATATGGAGAAAGAAGGCAAAGGAAAGCAGAAAAGCGTAAGGGAACAGGTGGATCAATAACTATAACTAGACTATTTTTTGGGTAATAGGTTGCATGCATTATTTCATTTATAATTTATGGATGCATCATATATGCATGTGATTATATGGTTATGTTTTGTCATTGGCATTGAGGATTTCTGGTATTGACAGTGGTTTTATCCTTTCCTTGCCATTTCCTGGATATCCATGGTGTTGTGGTTTTTCCAATTGATTGTTTCTATTGGCGCTCATAATTTCTTATGGTTGTGGGTTGGAAAAATTGATCTGGAAGCCCTGGAATAGCTTAGGTTGAGTTAATAGTCCTAGAGCCTAGGTTGGGACACACACTCTAGAGCCCCTAGTGGATGGAGTTGCAGGTCCCTAGAGTCAGGTTGGACAAACACTCTGGAGCCCTGGAAGGTAGTGGGTTGAGTTACTAGTTCTTGGAGCCTTAGACAACTTGGGTAGTTACAAATATGGTTTTTGTTAGTGATGTCCAACCGTGAGGTGGAATCATTGGTTGAGGGTTCAGGTGGTTTTGCCTATGGAATTCCTAGTTTTTTTTCCCCATAATATCACACATTCATGCTTGGAATATGGGACGGGGGTGATTGGCTGAAAGAGATATTTGGTTTAGCCCAATATATGGTCAGGTGGTATGTAGAATTCCTTCACTTTGTTGGTAATTTCTTATGTTAATAAGAGTTATTATTATATTTTGATTCATGTATATATATTTTCATTATGTCGTTGATATTATGGTTGGATTTCCATGGTTTATATGATGGTTATTTTATGGTTATATGTTGTTTATATGATGTGTATCTTTTATGGATATTGTCATGAATTGTTTATCTATTAATCGGTTGATGAATGTATGAAGTAATAGGTGTTTTTGTAGTTATGTGGATAGGAAATATGGCTGTCTTAATGATTCTTATATGATTCTCAGACTCTTACAATCATATATGCATTCATGAACTATAACTTACATGTTTTCCATGTGTTTGAAATAATTCTTAGTATGTTATGTTGAGTCTAGGTCAAGTTTTTGAGTTGAAATTGAATGTTTAGCTTTCTTGCCATGTCAAATATGATTCTGTAAAGTCTTAAGCATTTCTAGGTAGTGGTCTGGAGGTAGGCCTGAAAAAGTGGCACTGATCCCAGGACTGCATAATCAGAAATAGAGAAATTGGGTTATAACTACATGGAATAAGTGTTGTGCATGTGGTTGGAGCATATAACCACATGCATGCCTTGTTGTGGGTGTGGTTGTGGGCCCAAGGAAAATAAAAAGTGTCCAGCTTAGGGTTGGCCACCTGGTATGTTTTTTTAGCCTCTAAGTGACCTGTAGCCCCTGTAGGATGTCATTATATGGTCATTTTGTTGTCCCCACTTCCCTAATTGGATCTATGAGGTCAGGTCATGTCATAGTAGCTTTCATCTCATATTAACCATGGCAAGCCCGTGAAATTAGGTAAATGTGGGAGGGGTGGTTACAGAGTGGTATCAGATCTCTTAGTTTAAAACACTTGGATTTGATGGGAAGAATGTGTTTGTTATGCATGCATGTTAGTTGTTTATGTGTTCATTATGCATGCATTTTGATAGTCATTTTTACAGTAGTGTTATCATGTTAAGGTTGATTATTTTGATGTTATGATGATTGATATGTTGATTTCATTATATATACATATTTTGTGCTAGTATGGATTGGTTTTATGGATGAGATAGCCTCCCTTGAACTTCACTGAGGTATGTTTGATTATGTTTATATTTGGTTATCTGAAATGGTATGCTTGCAGGAAGTAGAATATCAAGATGACAAGAAATATGGTGGACTAAAATTCACATTATTATCCCTATAGATCATATGAACAACATGGTGATGAGTATTCCCTTGACATAGCATATTCATTGAGAATATTGAAAGCAAAGACCAAAATTTTTAAGGAAGATAATGGTAGGATCATTTAGTCACAGGAAGGACTTTCCCTAACACATGAAAGAAAGAAAAGGTTAATGCATTCATCCTTCAGAGTTTGTCATATTTTCCAGAGATATGGACCACTTAGGAACAATAATTGGCAAGAGGAAAGGACCAATGGGACATATGGCAGCAAGTCTCAATCAATATACAGTTTGGACATGGATCATACAACCAGATATGATAGGTTCTTGGAGACACTTGACAGGAGTGGTAATGATAGTGGGTTCTATTCTAATTTTTGTTCAAAGAGAAAAAATCATCATCACCCTCACCATCCATATAGGAGGATTGAGAAGTAGTAGTCACCATAGGCATTCAAGAAATAAAAGCCTCCTACATTTGATGGAGAAATGAAGAAATCACAAGATGCAGAAGCGTGGTTACTTGGGATGAATAATTTTTTTAGATTGCATGATTACTCAAAGAATATGAAATTTAGTATAGATAATTTCAACCTTAAAGGAAAATACGACATTTGGTGAGAATATGTGAATAATTGTAGAGGAATTCAGGAAGAGGATCTTACATGGAGTGAGTTTGAGAGACCTTTCAAGAGGAATTATCTATCTGAAAGATACTATGTCGATGATAAGGAAAATGAATTCTATGAGTTGAAAATGGAATATATGACTAATGAGGAGTATACTAGCATATTCTTGGACTTTTTGAGATATATGTCGTATCTTAAGGAGGATAAATAAAGTATTCAAATATCCATCTTTGAAATTTCGGTATCATTTAAATACATGATTGAGTTTGATGAGCCTAGATCGCCGAAGGAAGCCATTAGAAATTTGAGCACTGTTATGAGAAATTAAATCTCAAGATTGAGCCTAAGCAGGATTGGAAAGTTAATGAGAATAATAAAGGAAAGTGGGCTAAGAAGAGATGAAAACTTAGGATATGTATGAAAAGGAGAATGCAACATCGTACAAGAAATTCAATCAAGATGACAAAGGACAGGAATTTCAGATTTAGGAGCAAAACAAAGTTGACGACTGAAAGCCTTTATAGTGTTGTACTTGTGGCAAGGATCATTGCAGGAGATATTTTCCACATCATGAGGTTGGACAACCACAAATCTATAATTCTTAGGAGGCATAGACAGTTGGGAATGTTGGAAAAAGTATCCCCCATATTTATGTATCATTAGATGATAGGGAGGATGATCAACATGCATCTATTATCGAGATTGAAGGTAAGATTTGGGATCAAGTTGTTTCTATTCTAACTGGCCCTCTATATAAATATAATTATATTAATCCTGACCTACTCGATGAGTGTTTCTTGAATAAATAAGGGCATGAAAAATCTTGGTTAATGCAGTTGGCTATAGGTACTAAGAAAAGAGTTCATCATTGGGTAAGATATTGTGAATTTGAGTTGAACAGTATGTCTATGTCAATGAAGCTAAATGTGCTTCCATTGGGATCATACAATATTTTTTTGGGTATGGATTGGTTGTACATTCACAAAAATAATGGGGATTTCTATGATAAGGCTATTGAGTGCTTGGATGATAATGGAGAGGAGATAATCTTGCAAGGTAAGAATAAGCCTACATTAGTGAAAATGGTTACAACTATGCAGAAAAATAAAAGTATCAGGAAAGGATGTGTATTGTTTGTAGTTCATATTTCTAGTGATAAAGGTAAGGATGATGAGGATGCATAAGTATTTAATAGGTAAAAAAATTTGCAACAGTTTGAAGTTCTATTTCCACCAGAGATATCAAATTTATCGCCTGATAGGGAAGTGAACTTTACTATTGAGTTGATTCCAGGAGAAACAACTCTATCAAAGACGCCTTACATGATGAGCAATCCAAAGTTAGTGGAACTAGATCTATAGTTGAAGCAAACTCTTAAAAAGGGATACATTAGGTCAAGTTTTTTTCCTTGGGGTTAACCAGTATTGTCTGTGAAAAAGAAATATGGTATTATTAGGTTGTGCATTGATTATAGGCAGTTCAACAAGGTGAAAATTAAGAATAGGTACCCTTTCTCATGGATTGATGACTTGCTTGATCATTTTAAGGGACAAACAATTTTCTTGAAGATCGATTTGATATTAGGATATCATGAGATATGAATCAAAGAAGAGGACATCTACAAGATTTCTTTATAGAACAGAAATTGGCATTATGAGTTTGTTGTGGTTCATTTTGGTTTGACTAATCCCCCGATTACTTTCATGTGTTTTATGAATAGTGTGTTGCGTCCTTATCTGGAAAATTTTGTGATAATATTCATTTATGACATATTGATATGTTCTAAGAATGAGGAAGAGCATGCAAAACATTTAACAACAATATTAAGACTATTAATAGAGCATCAATTATATTCCAAACTTAGTAAATGCATTTTATTTCAAACATAGGTTCATTACTTGGGGAATGTGGTTTCTAAGGGAGGTATAATAGTGGACCCAGAAAATATCATAAATATCATGGAGTGGGAAAATCCTAGGAATGTGGATGAGGTCTGATCATTTATGGGACTAGCAGGTTATTATAGGTGGTTCATTAGGAACTTCTCATGGATTTCATATCCTATTACATCCTTGCAGAGAAAAGGAAATAAGTTTGAATGGACAAAGGAATGCGAAGCTATTTTTGAGCAGTTGAAGCATTTTCCTACACTACTTCTGTTTTGAAGATTCCAGGTATAGATAAATAGGTTGTGGTATGTACATTTTCTTGCAAGAGAGGACTTGGTGGAGTCGATGTAGGAAGGACAAGTAGTATGATATGATTTGGAAGCGATCATTCTATAATATTAGATATATCATTGGAAGAGAGAGAGAGAGAGAGAGAGAGAGGAAATATTTGTAGTATCTAAAATCTATCTAACTACATTCCATATAATTCACAAAAAAATCTAGATCCTAAGCCCCCCCTCATTATTATCTAGGCTAATGTTTGCTATGAGTTGGAAACAATGAGTTGGCAGTGATGCATTCATTTGACAGTGAAAGTCCATGATGTTTTCCATGTGTCATTGCCTACTAAGTATGTGAAATATGTTGATCATGTGATTGAATGATTTGTATTGCAAGTGGAACCAGAAGGAAAATTCTAGTTGAAACCTCAATGCATTTTGCGACAAAAGATGTTCATGTTCTAGAATCAAGCAATCGAGAAATTTAAAGTGTAGTGGAAGCACTTTGCAGGGCACAATGAAGCTACATGGGATATGGTTGACTAGATCGGTCTATGTATCCTTCTCTATTGATTTGTTGAGCAGATGTATTATAATATATGTGTTTGATGTTGTGTTTTAGTTGTCTATATATGTAAATATCACATTGTGTTATAAAGCTCAATTAAGAAGTATGGTGTTCATGATATGTTGGTTATGTCTCAGTAGTATGATATGATGTAAATGTTGTATCAATTTTTGCTATAAATATCCATGGGAAACATGTGTTTTTTTGGTTTGTAAGTGTCATTGAACACTGAGGACGGTGTTCCCCCAAAGGGGAGGGGTTTGTAACAGCCCCAGGTTTATTTCTGTGTAAATAAAAAAAAAAAAACAAGGTCAAGGGACACATATTCCAAGGTGAAACTTGGGAAAAACATAGTGATTGGAATCACTTGTGATTAACTATTGTCTATGGAAATTCGAAAAAGAAAACTGGCTACAATTGGCATGTATTTATGAAAATAAAGGAAAATAGGAGAAAAGGAATATGAAAGGTCACATATTTGCATGAGGAGGAAATTGAATGAAAATTGAAGGGAAAATGAAGAAAACAAAGGCCTCAATAATAAAAAGGCTTCTTAGGATCAGTTCACAACCTTTTGTCAGTTTTATCTTGGAGCTCTCTTCTATTATCTCACTCTCTCATACTCTAGCACACTTGGGGTTTTCTTTGAGAATTCTTGGAGCACTTTGACATGCATTGGATTTGGAGAAAGAAGGAAAAGGAAAGAAAGAAATCACAAGGGAACAAGTGTATCAACAACTATAATTGGATTTATTTGTAGGTAACAAGTAGCATATTTTATTTCCTTACTAATTTATGGATGCATGGCTATATCCATGTGATTATTTGGTAATGTTTTATCATTGGCATGAAGTATTTCCTATATTAACAATATTTTTAGACTTTCCTTGCCATTTCCTGGATATCCATGGTATTGTGGGCTTTCCATTTGATTGTTTCTGGTTGATTTTTGGCTCAAGGGGTCCTGAACCAGGTTCGGAGTTCAAGGTTTTCCAACAAACCCCTATACTACTAGCCCTTTCAGCAGTGACCCACTTGCGCAGGTCAAATTATCACCCAAAGTAGTATGGGTGGGTGCTAGAACCAGGTTTCCACACCCTAAGAAATGGTAGGTAAGGCAAGTAGAGCTGCGTCCGGCCCTATGATACCCAGATTGCCTCTTTCTACGCAGGGTCTATAGGTCTCTTTTCGCATCCACGTGTGCAAGGTCTACAATGTTTGATAATTATATACTTCTATGACAGTAGCACAATATTGCATAAAACAGAACTGAACAGATCCAGATACAGTAAACACACTTACATAGAAATTTCGTAGCTGAATACAGATTATGCCTAATACATCAATTACCAATGATTCGTACAAACAGTGTACATGAATTCAGTTCTCAAACAACCTTTCTTACTCATCAATTCATCAATTCCCTCTTACAATACCCATCCCAGCTTGTGCACACAGCAGCAGGGTCCGCACACAGCAGGACTCTGGATCTCCGTGCACACAACTAGCAGGAGTCCTTTCCCCAAAAACCCAAACATATTTACTAAACCACAGTTCACATCAATAGCTCCTTATTTTCCTACCTTACAATTCAAAATGTTCCTCTATTTATAATAATCTAGCCTAAACTTTCCTATGGTCCGCAAACTGTGGTTTTTGGACCCCAGGTTTACCCTTTGACCCATTACAATTCTTTCAGGGCTTTGACCCACCCCAAAACCCCTACACTAGCCTAATTATAATAAAAAATATACAAAATCGGACCAGTTTCACAACTCGTAGGAGACCCTGTTCCAAAATTCCCCCAACACAATCTTGTGACTCATCCCGAGACACTGTGGTTGTGCAGTCTCTATCTGCACACGTAAGGTATTGAAGGCAACGATCAGCGGAGGTAACACTTCCTAACTCTCAGCAGCATCACTTTTTGTGATATCGACAAGCTTCACGGAGATAGGTCCTTCATGGGTCGTGGTAACTCGGCAACGGAACCATTTTTTGGATCAAGGGGTCCTGACCCAGGTTCTGAGTTCAAGGTTTGCCAACAAACCCCTATACTACTGGCCCTTTCAGTAGTGACCCGCTTGTGCAAGTCAAAGTCTCACTCGAAGTAGCATGGGTGGGTGCTGGAACCAAGTTTCCACACCCTGAGAAAGGGTAGGTAAGGCAAGCAAAGCTGCGTCCGGCCCTGTGATACCCAGATCGCCTCTTTCTACGCAGGGTCTATAGGTCTCTTTTCGCATCCATGTGCGCAAGGTCTACAGTGTTCGATAATTACATGCTTCTATGAAAGTAGCACAATATTGCATTAAATAGAATAGAACAGATCCAAATACAGTAAACACACTTACACAGAACTTTCGCAGTTGAATACAGAATACTCCTAATATAACAATCACCACTGATTCGCACAAACAATATACATGGATTCAGTTCTTAAACAACCTTTCTTACTCATCAATTCATCAATTCCCTCTTATAATATCCATCCCAGCCTACGCACACAGAAGCAAGGTCCACACACATCAAGACTCTGGATCTCCGCACACACAACCAATAGGAGTCCTTTCCCCAAAAACCCAAACAGATTTACTAAACCATAGTTTGCATCAATAGCTCCTTATTTTCCTACCTTACAATTCAAAATGTTCCTCTATTTATAATAATATAGCCTAAACTTTCCTATAGTCCGCAAATTGTGGTTTTCGAACCACAGGTTTACTCTTTGACCCATTACAATGGTTTTTGGGCTTTGACCCACCCCAAAACCCCTGCGCTAGCTTAATTATAATAAAAAATATACAAAATACGACCATTTTCGCAGCTCGTAGGAGACCCTGTTCCAACATTGGTGCTTGTAATTACTTATGGCATTGAGTTGGAACAAATGATTTGGAAGCCCTATAAAAACTTGGGTTGAGTTACTAGTCTTAGAGCCTAGGTTGGGACAAATACTCTAAATCCCTTGGTGGGTTGAGTTACTAGTCCCTGGACTTGGGTTGGAAAAATTCTTTGGAGCCCTGGAAGGTTGTGGGTTGAGTTACTAGTTCCTAAAGCCCTAGACAACTTGGATAGAGACCGATGTGGTCGTTGTTAGTGATGCCTGAGCGTGAGGTGGAATCATTGGTTGAGGTTTGAGGTGGTTTGGTTCCTAGAAGCCTTGGTTTGGTTTTTTTTGGTTTTCCCCGTGATTTTCCACATTCATGCTTTGAATATGGCATAGGGGTGATTGGATGAAAGAGAGATTTGGTTCATCCCAATCTATGGTCAAATAATACGTGGAAGTCCCTGAATTGGTTGGTAATTTCATATGTTATTAAGAGCTATTATCCTATTTTTATTCATGAATATATGTTTCCATTATTCTGTTGATATTATGGTTGGGTTTCCATGGTTTATATGTTGGTTATTTCCTGGTTATATGTTGTTTATATGATGTGTATATTCTATGACTCATGCCATGAATTGTTTAGCTATTGATAGGTTGATGAATTTATGGAATAATAAGTGTTTATGAAAATACTTGGAGAGGGAATAAGGACTTCTCTATGATTCTCAGATGAATCTCATACTTTTGCGATCATATATGCATTCATGACGTATAGCTTACATGTTTTCCATGTTTTTGATGAAATTCGTGTATGTTATGGTGATTCTAGGTTAAGTTTTTAAGTTGAGATTGAATGGTTAGCTTTGTTTCCATGTTATATATGATTATGGAAAGTCTCAACCAATTTTGGGCAGTGGTATGGAAATATGCCAAAAAAGGTGGCATTGATCTCGAGAACACATGCTCAGGACTCAGGAAATTGGGCTATAATTGCATGGAAGAAGTGACGGGCATGCGATTGGAAGCATATAACCACATGCATGCATTTTTGTGGGTTTATTTGTTGGCCCAAAGCAAAGAAAAGTGGGTCCAACTTAGGGTTTGGCCACCTGGGATTGTTGTTCAGCCTCTAAGTGATTTGTATCCCATGTACGATGTTATTATGTGGTCAATTTTTTAGCCCCACTTCCTTAATTAGATATAGGACGTTGGTTCATGTCATAGTATATCTCATATAATATCTACCCTGGTAGGCTGGTGAATTTGGGTAAATGTGGGAGGGGTGGCTACACACAAGGTGTCATTATCTGTGGTCTTAGTCCAGTCTCTTCTTTCCCATTTAATATATGTTTTTTGATGCTTCGGTACCTATGGTTCTTATAAAGGAATTCTCTCTGCTCATCAAACACCTCCTTTCCTAAGCTTCTTTTAATCTTAGGACCAAAAACTAGACAAGGAAAATTACCCTTTGTTTGAATATGTGCAAGAGATGGAATGATTTTTATATCAATTATTTTAAATATGTACATTGAAGGGACTATTTAGAAAACATACATGAAATTAAATTCATAAAATTAAACATTATTAAAGTGTATGCTTATGTTATAAGATAGAAAAAAAATGTGTTAGCCATGGGGCATCATGAATTGTCCATACAAGAATTTCATGGAATTCAAATTCCCTTTGTGCATATATTGGTCTAAAGATATCATACATAGTGATGTTGTTCCATAACTCCACTAACTCATCACTAAGAGGCTCTATATATACATTCATATCTTTGACCTGGTACTTACCTAATTGGTTGAACATAAAATACATAATTACTACATATATATATAAGATATAATTTATCATATATGAGTAAAAAAATTGATTCCTCGAACAATCATTTTCAACATTATGTGATCCCTCTTTCTTGAATTCAACGGAGGAATTTTATTGTTGATAACAAAAATGGGCCACATTGTGTAAGTAAATCAAAGCTCTCCAAATGGATTGACACCGTCAACTGCTATTGAAAGCCTAAGATTATGAAGTTATTCTTTAAATTTTGGCCACTTTTCCTCTATATTCCTTAACACAAATCCATGTGAAAGAATTCAAAAAACACCATATTCACTTACATTAATTGCATGGTAATCCATAATTTTTTCTATGCTTTCGCGCCTGAACAATTTTTGTAGACGCGGAATTGTGGAAATATAACGAAGAATATTGTGAGGCACCTTTTTTGTTACTTTATCAGTTTGATATCTAATCTCATCACATTTTGGGAATTATTATTTTGAATCATGTTCCTTATAATAAAGAATATCACCACTAGAACATGCATGAATAGCTTTCCATTCCAATATCTTTCATAATGGCATGTAAATCTTGATACCTACGAGGTAAAACATTTGACAGTTGTAATAAAAGTTCACCTGACAATCTACAACATAGATAAATCATACTTCTAGTTAATGTACCAAACAACATTAATCGTACATATTGCATCAAAATGTTACAAATTAATTAAATGATGATCAACATACTAATTACATTAAAAACAAATGGAAAAAAAAAAAAAATCTTTATCGTGTATATAGTACTAATTAATGTCACAAAATATATTACATGCCTTAGGATTTGTGTCACACATGTGTTTGACAAACAATTCACTACCTTTAAGCTGATCAACAACAATACAACAAAGATAAGATGTGTTTTTAAGCCTTCATAAAGAGGTTCAATTTCCCTCTCAAGTGCATGTTTATCAAAAGCATGACCATCATTCTCTTTGTCATCATCATCCATTTCAACATTATTAAATATCTCATTGATTAATCTATTTATCCCATGTACTTCAACTTGTTATCATCATCATTATCTTCTTCCATAGGATCATTGGCTTCATCCTCAATATTTTCTCGATATTATTGAACAAGAAATTGTACTACAACCACCTCTTCCTCGTCGAGCAATGCCCTAGAGGGGGCATACTATACATTTACAATGAATAAATTAATATTAGTATATATAGAAAATAATTAAAAATCGATACAAACATTTAAAAATATAATATAGGAAAACAAAGACAAAGACAACTTAGGCGGGAATGAGAAATAAAGACAGCAAATCAATGATGATGCTTGTGCAATTTGTCAAGATTATATTTAAGAATATGTTGAAAAAACCTAAAAAGTATGTTACTTTTCTTAACATGTAGGAAGAGAGACAAGTGGTATGGAACCCACTAAATACATTAATTTTCATAGGAAACCCTTTTTTACTAAGGCACGACATCAATATCTCCTTCTAGACAAAATGGGGTATTCTTTCTTTTTGACTACTTAGTTGATTTGACCAAAATGTCAAAAACTCACTCCTTTGTACTTAGTTGTAACTGAATGTTATATATAGAATAAAAAAAATTTGCCTACTTCAAAGGACATTCAAAATGAAATTTTCTACCTTGCATGGGTGATAATAAGATACATTTGGAAAAAATAACCATTAATGATGTATCAAATATTTCATTAATCTACGATTTTCCTAGCACTATTATAGCTTTGATATTACTTCTAGTTTTTTCACAATTTACAACAAATTACACCCTTTACTTATCACAAAAAGAGACTTGATATAGATAATTATTCGATCTATATCACTTGGTCTTCAAAATTTCAATGTCCCCTAGTAAAAAAATTTGAAACACCAAGTGAAACGCTTGTGTCCCATAATCGCTTCCTTAAAAATGAGAAAGAGTATCTTTTATGAGTGAAATACATTGTGGTTAGCCTACATAACATTTTAAATGTGCATAATATAATTTAAAAAATTATTAATAATGTTCCCTAAAAATCCATTAACCTCTAAATCCTCTAGGTCCTAATTAACCCCCTAAACATACATTAACTTCCTAACACTGTAACCCCATTCCCCTAAGCCCATAAACCCCTAACCCAACCTAAGCCCTTAACCCCTAACCCATAAACCATAAACAATAACCCCTTATCCCTACGCCTATAATCTAATTAACCCCTAATGCGACCTAACCCCTTAATCAACCCTAACCATAATAATCAAATAATATTTCTCCACATCAAGAGGAAAACATAGGTCAAATATCTCCCAAAATAATATAGGAATTTACAATAGAAAGACAATACAATTACAATACAAAGACATACATTCTAAAATACAATATAACTATAAAAAATTTACAAACACAATCTACAATACAAAGGCATATAATGAACAACTTACTAATGGATTATAATCATTCACGCCTTCAGTGTGTCCAGAGTCTCTACAATGTCTTCTACCTTTTTTTATTAGAAGTATCCTTGGTTCCAAGCCCTTGCAATTTCTACAAGGGCAATAATTTGTTTGATCCTCTAAATCGCCCAATGTTGACCCCATGTCTCCTTCGCCTCCTTGAGGAATTTTATGTGACAATTTTCCTCACGAAACTTTCAATGATTATTTTCTTAAAAAATTAGCCTCAAAATAGGCCTACAACTTTTCAAAAAAATCACAAGTAATATAAAAACTATGTCAAAATTATATGATATTAAGGGCTCTCTCTCTCTCTCTCTCTCTCTCTCTCTCTCTCTCTCTCTATATATATATATATATATATATATAATATTATTAAATATATTATTGATATTAATGTCAATATAGCCTAATTATATATTAATAATATTATATATAATTATAATATTAATCATATATTTATTATAATTAGTTAAAATCAACATAAAGTGGTCCTAAATTAGACATTTTCCAACGGAAAGAAGCCATTAATGGTGGAACTGGCTGCTATACAACTATTCCATGACTTTTTTTTGATATTTGACCAAATGTCATGTTGAAATTTGCAACAAGAAACAGTGAAATTGGCAACAAGAAAGGACAAAAAGCACCCACATAGTGGTGAGGAAATTTAGTGAGGAATTTCAGCTACACACTATTGAGGAATGTGGGTTTCTAATTTATTTTTCACTTAAATAAATTTTAATTTAATTTCATAACAAATTGTATTAGTTAACTATGTCATGATGACTGATTTATCTCAATAAATTCGAGTTGAGGGTATAATATGAGGCATGTAGAGTGATCATAATATTTTGGGGGTCTAATTGTAGTTAATGCACTAGTGGAATGCATGTGTAATCAGTTAACGCAATTAATTGAGTTAAAATCAGTTTAAATAGTTATAACTGCGTGATGAATTAGTGAGAGATCGAGTGAATTAAATTAGGTTTAATTCACAAGTAGTGATCAACCAGATAATTGATGATTCGCTATTAATAGTTGCATGCATGTCACTGATAAGCTCCATCGTTAGACATATTTGGAGGGGTTAATGGTCACCTTTTTTCCTTATTAAATCTATTTTTCTTGCATTTTTATTATTATTTGGTTTTATGATGCTAGAATAGGTGGTTATTAAGGATAACATACTCTAAGTGCCTAATATGAGGTTGAGTGCAGAAAATCATGAGTAATTGGCATTATTTTTGAACATTTTATCATAAAGAGTTGAAGGAGATAGCAAGAAGAAATTATAGGAGGATTTTACACCCTCCTTAACTCTCAAAGGCAGCCAAAGGATCCCCAGGATTCTCTCCAACAATTCGAATTCCAGAGGCACCCAAGAAACTCAAAGATAAAAGTGCACTAAATCTATGTTTACTTGGAGTCAAGTGGACTCAATCATTAGTTTCAAGGGAGTTTTTGGTAGCTGCCCTATAGAATAAATAGAGAAGAGCTAGAGCTAGGAATGAGGTGATTCTATTGGGAAAATTTCTACAAGCTGTTGAGTTTTTTTATTATTGTAAGTAGTGATTCAAAATTTCAGAAAAGTACGAGACTATTCTTTCATGAAATGAGCAGACTAATTTCATTTTACTAATTTAGGTTCCAGAGAGATCTAGGTTGTGGGTTAGGGCCCAATCCATGTGCCTCAACTTCTATGTTTTACTTGTTCTTTTCTTGCTGCGAGTAGATCTGCTTTTGATAGTTTCATGGTTGTTTAGTTTTGCTTTCAAGTTGTTGCTGTAGTTTTTCATTTTCTTATGATTAATAGAATAAAACAATAAAATTTGTGGATCAAGAACTCCCTTATCATCTCTCTCAATAGAGCTCGAGGAGGGTGAACATTCCCACAAACCCAAAAATTGATTTGTGTTCACTTTTTCTGAGATTAGAGTAGAGTTGCTTTACCATTTTCAACCTTCCTTTCGTACTATATTTTCATGCATTTTTGTTTTTTTTCGTGCATAGATCAGTAGATTTGTTTGCATGAATAATAATCAAAGTACCAGGAAGTCCATTGGCACCTCCCTACTTCATCCTCTGTCTTTTTTTTTATGCCTCCATCGTTGTTGTTGCCCCTCCATTTCCCTTGTATTTATTTTATTGCAGCTGTCGCCCCTTTTATTCACAAAACACTTAAAATTGCTAAGAGTTTGACCTTCACCCTCTCCTCATTGAAATTCCCGCTATCGCATTTTTCATCCTGCAGGAGCCTCCCTCTCCTTCCTTTGTTGTTCTTTGGCACTGTTGCAATTTCCCCTTTACCCTACATTTGTCGATTATCACGAAAATATTTAAAAGAAAAATTTAGAAACCAACCTTTCCCCATTCCTTTGAACTTACCGCAAATCCTTTCGCAAATCGCAAATCGCATGTCCCATTCGAATTTCGTTAACATTTACCACTCCCGAGCTTTGATTGTGATAATTCATGTACTACCCGATAACCCTTTCACCTTACCATTGCTTATTAACTAACGAAAATGTTCGAAAACCATGGAAATACGACCTTTTTCCTTTAGACTTACCGCAAATTCCCTTTTCTCTCTATCGCAATTCACATTTTCCATTTGAATATTGTTAACACTTACCACTCCTGAGCTCTGATCGCAATAATTCTCCATACTCCACCACACTGCAATCACAATTCACATTTTCCATTTGAATCCCTTTAACACTTACCACTCTTGAGCTCTGATCGCGATAATTCTTCGTACTCTACCACACCGCAATCACAAATCACATATTTTATTTGGTTCTCGTAACACGTTCCGCTTCAAACTCCGATTGTGATATCATTGTCGTACTCTACCACCATCCCTACACTTCTGCTACCCCTTTGGCTTTTTGATTGCGATATCGCATATTGCATATCGCACTTCTTTCCTCCCATCATAATTCTGCCATTGCACTTTTAAAAGCCTCCTATACTAAAGGATTTTTGCGGTATTATAAATTTTAATAAATTCTAAGCCCTCTTTCACACTTCTAAGCCTTTTTTCATTTGGTTTCGCCCTCCATTAGCACCTTTACCCCTTTCTTCTCCAAGATGCAAGCAACACCTCTTCAAATTAGAATTAACTCATGAATAGTTGCATAGATAGAGAATAATATAAGTAGGGTGTGTTTAGCCGATTGGCCAAGTTAAGTGTGGATTAAATTAGTTTCCTTTCTGCCATTTATTTTCGGCAAGTTAAATTAGTTCCTTTGTGCACATTAAATTAGTTTCATTTCCTTCATTTCCTTTCTGCAAATTAAATTAGTTTCATTTCCATCATTTCCTTTCTGCAAATTAAGTTAGTTCCCTTTGTGTCATTTGTTAGAAATTAAATATTACATAGCAATGCAACATATAAAATATGCGGAAAACACAAGCACACAAAACACATAAAACCAGAGAGACACAGATATACGTGGTTCACCCAGTTTGGGATACGTCCATCCCAAACATCCAATCCTTCCTTTCTATTATCCAACAAAAATGAAGAGACACAACCTACAACAGATCTATTGTAATATCCTCTGTTCTCTCTCAGAGTCTCCCTATTTGTTTCTCGCTCTGATAATACACACACAATCCATAGCCGCAATACAATACCCTCATAAAAGTGAGGGGTTGCCTTCTAGGGAAAAAAAACCCTAAACTAAACATAACTTCTACAGTCAGATCATCCACCTAATGAATGGCCCAAATTGATTAGAAATTACTATACTTTTACAAGGAAATTTTACATATGTTCTTAGCTTCGGGGTCGTTGCCCCTGAAACCCCCCACCAGGGGGGGCTCCATAAAGTCACAGTCGCCCCCCCTGGACCCCCCAGGCAGCATTTAATTACGGGCATCATTTCCGCCCCATTTAGGTACAGGGGTCCAATGCTGTGATACAAAATAAACAAGATAATCAGGCTCCACACCCAACAATCTCCCACTTGGAGACTGATTGTAGCAACTGCACCGTTGCTTCATTTGCTAGACAATAACTCCTCTTTGGACCTGGTTGTTTCTCATCTTCATTATCATCCTTAAATACCAATTGAAACTGAGCATAATCTCAGTTTCTCCCTGGCTACAATTTTTGTTACCATATCTGCAGGATTTTGGCTAGTGTGTATCTTTTCCAGCTTCAACTGTCCATCTTCCAATACTGACCGTATGAAATGGTACTTGAGCTATATGTGTTTAGTCCTGGAATGAAATGTTGAGTTCTTTGCAAGATGAATGGAAATTTGGATATCACTGTATAATTTTCCCATATTGTGCTTCTTACCCAATTCATCCATAAACCTTTGTAACCAAATCATTTATTTACTAGCCTCCGTAGCAGCAACATACTCTGCTTTTGTTATTGAAAGTGCAACAACACTTTGGATTTTTGAAACCCAACTGACAGCTATTCCACCTACAGTAAATACATATCCTGTAGTGCTTCTCCTGTTATCTCTGTCACCTGCCATATCTCATCAACATATCCTTGTAGATAAATGTTTGAACCACCAAAGCATAATGCTTGATTTCTGGTACTTCTCAAATATTTGAGAATCCATTTCACTGCCATCCTATGTTCTTTTCCTGGATTTTTCATGTACCTGCTTAAAACTCCCACTGCATGTGCAATATCAGGCCTTGTGCAGACCATTACATACATTAAGCTTCCAACTGCTGATGCATATGGAACTTTAGACATATAATCCATGTCTTCTTGGGTCTTTGGGCACATCTCCTTACTAAGTTTGAAATGGCTAGCAAAAGGTGTACTAACTAGTTTTGCATTCTGCATATTAAATATTTTCAACACCTTCTCTATGTACTCATTCTGAGACAGTGTTAATTTGCGATTTTTCTTGTCTCTAGTTATCCTCATACCAAGGATTTGTTTTGCAGCTCCCAAATCCTTCATTACAAATGAATTTGCCAATTTTCTTTTGAGAACATTTATTTCCTGCATGTTTGATCCTGCAACAAGCATGTCATCTACATACAATAACAATATAATATAGCTGCCATCATTTTGCCTTTTTAGATAAACACAATGATCAGAGTGACATCTAGTATAACCTTGTTCGGACATAAACTTGTCAAATTTTAGATACCACTGCCTTGGAGCCTGTTTTAAGCCATACAAGCTCTTCTTTAACCTGCACACCAATTTTTCTTTCCCTTTGACCTCATATCCTTCTGGTTGCTGCATGTATATCTCTTCCTCCAAATCTCCATGGAGAAATGTTGTCTTTACATCTAAATGTTCAAGATGTAAATCTTCCGCCACTACAAGACTTAAGATAGTTCTGATTGAAGTCATATTAACAACAGGAGAAAATATTTCATCAAAATCAATACCTTTCTTCTATGCAAACCCCTTCACCACAAGTCTAGCTTTGTACCTCTGTTTTCCTCCATCTTCTTCCTTCAACCTGTAAACCCATTTATTTTGCAATGTAGTTTTACTTGCAGGCAACTTGACTAAGTCCCAAGTCTGGTTATGCATTAAGGAGTTCATCTCTTCTTCCATGGCTAGCTCCCACTTCTTCCTACTTTCAACCTGCATTTCTTCTTCATAACATTCAGTTTCACCAGAATCAGTCAACAATAAATAATATAATGAAGGAGAGTATCGTTCAGGGGGTCTACTTATCCTGGTAGATCTTCTAACACCACTTTCAGGTGTTTGAGGTGCCTGTTGCTGTTGTGGTGGTTGCTGCTGCTGTGGTTGTTGATTATTATTATTTTTAGGCACCTTTACTTTTTCAGTTATCTCATCAAGAACTGTGTATTCCTTGCTTTCTTTTTCATGTTTCTTTTCCTGCAACTGATTCTTATACAAGACCTTTTCATTGAATATTACATCTTTGCTCCTAATGATTTTGTGATTTTCATAATCATATAAGCGATAACCAAAATCATTAACACCATATCCAATAAAGGTACATTTCTTTGATTTTGCGTCAAGCTTTGTTATGTTTTCTTTATTAATATGGACAAAGGCCTCACAGCCAAAAGGCTTTAAAAAGGAGTAGTTTACCTTTTTACCTGTCCATGCTTCCTCTGGAATACCACCATCCAAGGAACTTGAAGGCCCTCTGTTTATTAGATAAACAACAGTATCTACAACATCTGCCCAAAATTGTAAAGGCAATCCTGCATGCAATCTCATACACCTTGCACGCTCCATGATTGTTCTGTTCATTCTTTCTAACACACCATTTTCTTGTGGTGTTCTTGGAACTATCTTCTCTCTATGAATTCCATGCTCTGAACAGTACCTAGCAAACTCTTTGCTGCAATATTCACCTCCATTGTTTGATCTGAGACACTTCAACTTCTTTCCTGTCTCAATCTCAACCAAAGCTTTCCATTTCTTAAAAATATCAAATACATCAAATTTATTCTGAATACAATAAATCCATCTTTTTCTAGTTGCGTCATCAATAAAATTAACATAATAATGAGAGCCACCAAGAGATGATACCTGAGCAGGTCCCCATACATCTATATGCACAAGCTCTAATTTTTCACTCTTCTTTTGTTTACCAACTCTTATAAATCTGAGTCTCTTCTGTTTTCCATAAATGCAGTTCTCACAGAAATCCAAATCAACATTCTTCAAACCTGGCAACAAATATCTTGAGTGAAGAATCTTCATCCCCTTCTCACTCATGTGTCCAAGCCTATGATGCCATAATGCTACATCTTCTCCTTTGGAAATTAAAGTATTAACAAAGTTAGAAATACCATTGCATAAATACAATGTACCAACCTTTTCACCTTTTGCTATTACTAGGACTCCTTTGGTGACCTTCCAAGTTTTATCTGTGAAAGTTGTCACACAACCTTCATTTCCTAACTGCCCTGTTGAAATCAGATTTTTCTTCAGATCTGGAACATGCCTTACCTCCTTTAATAACCATTGGTTTCCATTTTGTTGTTTTATAATAACTTTACCCATTCCAACAATTTTACAGGGTTTATCATCACCCAAACGGACTTGTCCAAAATCTCCTTGAACATAGTAATGAAAATATTTCTTATCAGGTGTGGCATGGAATGAGGCCCCTGAATCTACAACCCAAGAATCAGTAACATTTTCGAAAGAAAGAATCAAAGCATCTTGTAACACATCACCTGTCACATTTGCTTCATAATTTTTTTCTTGTTTTGCATCTCCTTCTTTTCCCTTCCAAGATCTATAGTCTTTCTTTAGGTATCCTTTCTTTCCACATTTCCAGCACACTATCCCTGATCTGGACTTGGATCTGCCTTTCCTTGATTTACTGCAATATCTTGAGCTCTTTCCTCTTTCCATTCTTCTTCCCCTAGACTCTGCACTCAAAGCATTACCTGATGTCTCACTGAAGCTTTTCCGTCACATTTCCTCACTAAGGATAGCACCGACAACATCATCAAACTTTAAAGTACTAGATCCAGAGACAGAGTTACTAATGACCATAACTAAACCATTCCAGCTTCCTGGCAATGAGAACAGAAATAAAAGAGCCCTAACTTCATCATCAAAGTTTACCCCTACAGAGCTTAACTGACTGGTAACTGTATTAAAATCATTTAAATGTTCTGCAATAGATCCACCTTCCGACATCTTCATATTAAATAAATTGTTTCATAAGAAATACCTTGTTTGAGGCCGATGGTTTTTCATATAGTTTTTCCAACACCTTAATCAAATCCTCTGTTGTTGTTTCCTTCGAAATATTGAAGGCTACCGACGCCGTGAGGCACAACCGTACTGTTCTAAGTGCCTTTCTATCGAGAATATCACATTCTGTGTCTGTCATAGTCATCAGCTTCTTTTCTTTTCCGCCCAATGGTAGGTATAGATATTTCTGATACAGATAATATTCCATCTGCATCTTCCACGGCAGGATGTTTTGGCCGTTAAATTTCTCGACCCTAAAGTTACCATCTTCCGCCATTGCTCCCACTCAAACCAGGAACCCTTCTTTCCTGGGAGTTTATCATCCAAATAGACCTTAGAATTTGATGCCAGTTGCTAGAAAATTAAATATTACAGCACAATGCAACATATAAATATGTGGAAAACACAAGCACACAAAACACATAAAACCAGAGAGACACAAATATACGTGGTTCACCCAGTTTGGGATACGTCCACCCCGAACAGCTAGTCCTTCCTTTATATTATCCAGAAAAAATGAAGAGACACAACCTACAACAGATCCACTGTAATATCCTCTGTTCTCTCTCACAGTCCCCCTATCTGTTTCTCACTCTGAGAATACACACACAATCCATAGCTGCAATACAATACCCTCATAAAAGTGAGGGGTTGCCTTCTAGGGAAAAAAACCCTAAACTAAACATAACTTCTACCATCAAATCATCTACCTAATGAATGGCCCAGATTGACTAGAAATTACTATACTTTTACAAGGAAATTTTACATTTGTTCTTAGCTTTGGGGGCACTGCCCTTGAAACCCCCCCTCTAGGGGGGGCTTCATAAAGTCGCAACCGCCCCCCGAACCCCCCAGGCAGTGTTTAATTATAGGCGGCATTGCCACCCCATTAAGGTACAGGGATCCAATGTTGTGATACAAAATAAACAAGATAATCAGGCTCCACACCCAACATCATTTCCTTCTAGCAATTTACTTTCCAGCTCTTATCATAGTTTAAGAAATAGCACCCTTTCATAAAGCAAAAGTCACATGACAAGAATGCATCTATTGTGTATATATCACTGTCACCTCGAATTTTTTATGAACCTCGGGATGATAAAGTAAAGTAGGGCAGCACCTAGGAGTTGCAGCGCTCTTGGTGCGATACTAGGGCTCACCATTTTTTGGTGTCGTTGCCAGGGAGGTGTCTAGTAGATGCTTTGATTTTTTTTAGCATTATTTTCTACATTCCTTTATTTTCATGTTATTTTATAAATATTTAAAAATTACAAAAAAAATTCTATTTTTCATGCCTCGTAGGAGTAGGAATACTCAAAGACAAATCTTACCTAAAACCCTCACATCACCTCCTAGCCACCCTTCACTCTTTTTCAGTGGAAGTGATATTGAACTTCCTATAGGAGAGCCTTTTGAATACTCAGAGGAACCTATTGGGGAATAAGAAGAAGACCTTGGTCCAACTGAGGGACCTGCTTAACCTATTTTAACCATGGCTAGGATCTAGAGAGCCTTTCCCATAAGAGAGGTAGATGGGGCAACTAAGATGAAAAAAATTAGCCCCTCAGCTCTTCGACACTTCCATGGAATTACCTTTGAGGATCCTGGCACATTCATGTTTGAATTTTATTTTTTTTGTAGGACTTATGACTACACCTCTGATGATCAGAAGTTGAAACTATTCCCATCCACCCTTAAGGATGCACCCTGCACTTTTTCATGGGTCTGCTTGAGGATAGCATCACTACCTTGGCACATATGAAAGATACCTTCAACAACAAATACATAGACTATTGTAGGTCCAAGGAAACTAAGGATGAGATATTTAGGATGACTCTATGGCTTGATGAATCCATAGAGGACTATGAAGAGAGGTTTCAATTAAACTATAAGAGATCCAACTGTACTCTTGATCCTGCATCACTTAAAATTGTACTTCTTCGAGGGAACAGAGAAGAGATGATAGAAACTTTGAATATGCTATCAGGAGAAGATATCTACCAATTTCCTTATGAAACAATAAAAATTGTCTTCTGAAACCATTCTAGGGCATTTAGGAAGACATGCAAAGCTGGTCAAAACACATCCAATACCCCTTCCTCTTTCACCTCCATAAAACTTGAGATTAGAAACATGCTATAGGACATCAAGAGTGACATGCTTCACACATTTTATTTGAAAATGGACACAATGCAGGTCAAAAGGAAGCAAGAGGAAGTAGAGAGAGCCCTGGCCATATTTTGTCCTAGATGTACCCATAAGCACCCAAGAGATGAATTTCCACTAAATTTCATGGATTTTTCTTAGTCTGTGAGGAGAATCATGCCATATAAAAGTGTCCCTCATTACTTGTACTTAATTTGTATATCAAGGTGGAGAATTAATGCCAAAGAAACTCTATTCAATCAACCAGAGAAGGCCTCAAAACCCTTGACCATATCAACAAGGTATGCAAGGTGCACCTTACTCTTACTATCACCACAATCAGAGTGCACCCATGAAACCTTGGTAAAACCCCACTTCTCCATCCTAGTCTACACCTCCTACTTGGTCTTACAACCCTCTATATCATCCTCAGCTAGGGAATCAACCATTTCAGCAGTATGTCGCACAACAACCTCGGTGCAACAATCCATCCCAAGGGTGGAGGCCTAAACACAATCAAACACCTGCTCTAATGCCTCCACCCCGGCCTCAACCTCAGATTACTTATGCTGCTCCACCTAGGCTACCTCAAATACCTGTATATTCCAATCCAAACTTGAACAACAGACAGGCACAACAAGCCCCCTATGGAGAAACATCCTATCTAGCTTGTGTTGTGGAGATATAGCGGGTTAATCTTGGGTCGAGAAGAGTAATCCCAGACAACCATCCTCCATATCCACCTATATAGGTTGAGGAGGAAAATGAATAAGGTAAAACTCATATACAACAACCTCCTTTTCCCAAGCGCTTGATCCACCCTAGTCAGCACACCCCAGAGGAGACTAAAATTCTGGGAGAATTGGAAAATTTGTGTGTAAAGATAGCACTTCTCCAAAACATTAAGGATGTATGTATCTTTAATAGGCTCATCAAATAAAAGTTCTTCAAGAGACCTGGGAGAAAGAAGAGAGATACCCCTACCATCAATGTGGTAGGACATCTGTCCAACCTAATGTTGGGAAGGGTGATCTTTCCAAAGTACATGGACCCTAGTATTCCAGTTGTTGATGTGCACACTGATGGTGTCATATTCCCCAAAACTCTGATTGATCTAGGGGTTGCCATCAATTTCATGACCAAGGAAACTATGTTGAAACTTAATCTCCATGGACTTTGAGGAAAACCACAATAGTTCTGCAACTTGCAGATTGGTCCACAGTAACTCTGGAAGGAATTGTTCAGGATGTTATGGTTACCATTGACTCTTGGGAGTATCCTACAGATTTCCTGGTCCTGCAACCAAAAACCAATTTTAATGGTTATCCTCTCATCTTAGGGAGACCTTGGTTAGCCACTGCAGATGCTTATATTAGCTGTCAGGCCAGAAACATGACTATAAAAAATGGACCTTTGTCTAAACAACTAGTGTTATATCCTCCAACCCAGCCTTCCATTGATCATGATCTACGTATATGGTTGGAGGATGAATAATATGATTTATATAGCACTTCCCCTATGTGTACCATATATGTTATTCTTAGAGGAGGGTAGCCTAATCAAGATGAACTCATCGACCATGCCATTCAAAACCAGTTCTCCACTAACATTCCTCTTGAAACCTTAGTCAAAGAGTTTGAAATCAAACCATGGATGGAAGTGCACTCAATTGATTCAACCTCTGAAACCACCAATGCTATTGAGTTTTTCCAATCCATATCCCTAAAAATAAACCCAGACCTCTCGAATGAAGAAGAGAAACAACTATTCCAGCTTTTGAAAGAAAATCTAGATGCATTTTCTTGGGATTGCAATGACATGAAAGGGGCACATCCCTTAGTATGCAGACATCATATTTACATAAAAGAAGGATGCAAGCCTATGAGGCAACCCCAAAGAAGGATGAACCTGGCTCTAAAGTACATAGTCAAAGAAGAGATGCAGAAACTATTGGATGCAGGGTCCATATATCCTGTATCCGAAAGTGAGTGGTATCTCCTCTTTTCCTGCTCCCAAAGAAGAATGGGAAGTGGTGAATTTGTGTTGATTATCGATAACTTAAAAAAACCACCAAGAAAGACCATTTCCCTTTGCCCTTTATAGACCAATTCCTAGATGGCCTTGCAGGGAAGAAGTTATTTTCCTTCTTAGATGGGTTTAGTTTGTACAATCAGATTCAAATTGGCCCTGAAGACTAGAATAATACTACTTTCACCTGCCCTTGGGGTACCTTTGCTTATCGATTCCTACCCATTGGGTTGTGAAATGCTCCAACCACCTTCCAAATAGTTGTCGTGAACATCTTTTCTGAGTTATTTTGTGACTCTGTCGAAATATACATGGATGATTTCACACCATATGGGGATTACTTCCAGGAAGCTCTCACCATTTTGGGTAAAGTACTAAGAAGTTTCATTGAGATGAATCTCTCCTTGAGCCCATAAAATTTTGAATTCCTGAAGAAATCAATGTCCCAAGCAAGAACACAGGTAGACCCGAACAAAATAACTATCATCAAAAGGGTACCTGCTCCTCAAAATCAAAAAGATGTTAGGAGTTTCTTAAGCTTAGCTGGTTACTATAGAAGGTTCATAAAATATTTAAGCAAGATGGCTTCGCCAATATTTGGGTTATTGGCCAAATATTCTGAGTTTATTTGGTCTGGTCCTTCTCAAGAGGCTTTCGATCTCATTAAGGAAAAGTTGACTAATGTACCATCCTCTGAGGTCAAAATTGGACTCTGCCTTTCCACATCCACACTGATGTATCCAAAAAACTTGTAGGGGCAGCATTAGGAAAATTAGAGTAAAAAATCCCTTATGTCATCTATTTCATCAGCAAGAACTTTTCCAAGGCCGAGCTTAATTATAATGTTAATGAGAAGGAGAATTTAGTCATTGTCCATGCTTTGAAAAAATTCAGGCATTATGTAATTGGATATCAAAACTTTGTTCGAATGACCATGCAGCCATCAAGTATTTAATGAACAAACTAGATGTTAATGCTAGGATAATTAGATGGTTATTACTTTTGCAACAATTTGATTTGACTATTGTTGATAAACCTAGAAAGGAGAATGTTGTTGTAGATTTTTTGTCTAGGTTAGCTCTCCCTGCAGGTGAAGAAGGAATGGTGGATGACCAAATGGAAAATGAGAATCTCTTCTCTATATTAGCAATCTCACCTTGGTTTTCTGATATAGGCAACTACTTGGTTGTTGGGAGACTCCCTCCTAACCTTTCATTCAAGGAGAGGAGCAGAATCATAAGAAAAAACACCCCTTTCACATGGATTGGGGGAAAACTTTTAAGGTTAGCCCCTAATCAAATCCTTAGGAGATGTATGAGGGAGGAAGAAGGTTTTTATATCCTATTTTCATATCATGACATCCCATGTGGAGGCCACTTTTCTACAAAGAAAACTTCTTACAAAGTTTTGCAAGCAAGATACTATTTACCGGCCCTTCACCAAGATTCCAGAAGATACACCAGTAGGTGTGACCAGTGCCAAAGGATGGGAAAACCCACACAAAGGGATGATATTCCTTTGCACCCATAGGTGGATCTTGAGCCATTTGACAAGTGGGGCATGGAATTTGTTGGACCAATCGATCCACCATCCAGATAAAAGAATTATATCATAGTCTGCACTAATTACTTGACAAAGTGGGCTGAAAAAAAAAAGTAATGAAGGTAGCAACCGAGGAGAAAGTAGCTGAATTTCTGAAGGATAATGTGTTTTACAAGTTTGGATACCCCAGAGAAATAGTCACTGATCAGGGATCACAATTCACTACTCACCTCATTGAAAATATTTTTAGGAAGCACAAGATTAAACATAGAACTTCTACTAGCTATCACCCTCAGTAAAATGGCCAAGTAGAAGTAACCAACAAAGCTTTAGAGAGCATACTCACCAAGGTTATGAGAAACAACAGAAAATATTGGGCAGACAGATTGGTAGAAGCTACTTGGGCCTACAACACTACTTGGAAGACAACAACATGATTCAATCCTTATGAAATAATCTATAGTAAGAAATATCTACTTTTAGTTGAGTTTGAATTCAATACTTTAAGAATGGTAGTTGAATTAAATCTAGATCTATCAAATTCCCAAAACGAGAGTTTGCTGCAACTAAATGGATTGGATGAGTTCGAAATGTAAGCACTCCTTCACACAGAGGTGGTTCAACTGCAAAGGAAGGTATGGCATGACAAGAACATTAACGAGAACGCCTTCCAAGAAGGATATTTGGTGATGTTGTATGATTCAAGGTTTAAAGACTTTAAGGGAAAATTGATGACAAGATGGTTGGGACCATACACAGTGGAAAAATGTTTTGACAATGGCGCAGTTCAAATCAGGACCATAGATGAGGAAGGAATCCCCTTGCTTGTCAATGGTCACAGAATTAAAATTTACAAGAAACCCTTATCCAGGGAAGAGTTCATAAATTCAATAAGCAGAGAGGTGTATTTAATGGGAAACTCCATAGTTTCCAACACCTCCTATCAAAAAAGAAAAAAAGAAGAAAAAAAAAATATAATAAAGAGAATAAATATCCATGGGTGAAAACCTCTGTGAGGTGCTCAAGGAAATCTTGTGGGTTGAAAACCTCAATGGAGGCAACTCACTTGATTTCAAAAAAAAAGACAAATACATCTGCATCTTTATGTTTTCTGTGTTTGCTGTTTTGCAGGTTATTAATGGTTTCTGCAAACACAGGGAAGAAATCATCTTCTTCTATCCGCTTCTATTTTACCATCCATCCCATAATTCACTCCATTCATTTCCATAACTCTTTCCATCACCTCCATACACCACATTCCTACATTCCTGAGCCCAATTTAGCAAAATAAAGAAAGCCACAAACTGCTACAAACATCAGGAACTTCCTTCAAAAACAAATTTTTTCATGGACTGCAAAGAAAAATAAAAAGGAAAGTTGCATAACAGACTCTAGGAGAATGAAAATTCCACCCATGGCATCTCAAGCACCCCACACAACATCCATAGCAGAAATAAACAGCAAGAAAAGATCAGCATCTCACTCATAGAGATGCTCTTTCAACAAGATGCTCACTCAAAGAACAGGAAAATAATTAACACAACATCTAAAGGGCTTGTCTCCTCAATCCAGCTCCTGAAAATGCCTTGAAAACAACAAGTAAACTCAGGTATAGCTTCTCACCCCTCACTATGCATCCATAATAGCGATAAATAATTAAATTTGCAAACTTAAAGTTTAAGGGGCAGAAAGGTGGCCAATTAGCTTGGCCACCATCGTGAAGTATGACTAGGGAGAAATGCAGAGTCACGCTATATAGGCATGCAAAAGGAAAAAAATTGAAATCAAGTGGAGTAGAGGAGAATAAGGGGAGGTGTTGTGTAGGTAAATCCCCTCTACGGACAGAGGCGATCCCTCTAGTCCTAGGGTGGGTCTAGCAACAAGAGGACATGCGAATGCATCGATTCCTAGTTAATGAATGAAACTGAGTCGGGATAGATGTCCTACCTTTGATCCAATGTAGTTTTTATAGCTGTGGCTATAGTCTTCTGCTCTTTTTCCATGGCACGTCACAGTCCTTTAGCAGTGGTACTCAGGTGTCTGCACAAGGATTAGAGAACGAAAGAAAAATACGAAAAAATATTTGCATTTATAACTATCTAATTGGTCAAGGAGAATTAAACGTATTGCGTAAGATTAATCAAATGAACACAAGATGGGAACAAAAAAATCAGTCATGTATTAAGTAAGAGAAAGAAAGAGATTACAACCAAATGAGCCTTGAAGTCATAGCCTCATTTAGCAGGTCTAGTCAAAACGTGTCTCAAGAATTCGTCGGGGAATTTGGACTTGGCGAGACAATCAGCCTAGACTCTCTCTCGACAAGGGGTCTCTCTCTGCTCTATCTCACACCAGCTATATCAGACTGTTTCAACTATTCCCATTCAGCTAGCTGCATCTATGTGAGAGAGATTGTTACACAGTAATTTTTCACCCTCCCTGCAATCCCCATCTCGCCCATTGGAGGGTCATTTATGTGACCAATAAGTAGTGTCATGCCTTGCAAATACCATCATTTCATCCCTTACCATGAGGACAACATTCCCTTTGTTGATCATTTCCTGAAAAGATCCCTAAAAACACCTGTTTTTGCCTTGGCGCTGGTAGCCTGTTATTTTCTCGTGCCAATGAGGAAAATTAACACTGAGCCCGCGTCAGTTGGCACTCTATCCCAGTTAAGCACCAACACCAATCTTCTTATGGAAAGTTTTTTAAAAAAAGAGGCGAAGTTTCGATTACAAATTTGTGGATGATTCATGAGGAGTGGTTTCGACTGAATAACCACGACCTTCCTCCTTTGGCCTCTTGTTTCCACCTTATGGGGAACCTCCCAAGGGATAAGGCCTCCCTTCCACTATTGTAGGGATCTCGATCTCTTCCTCTCCTCTATAAATATAGTCATATTCCATTGATGAAGGGGTTGAATGGTTGAGCAAGGTAGTCTTGGTAGCCTAAATAGAGTTGAATCAATTGTAAGGAGATTATCGTCAGACAATCGAAGAGAGAGAGACTTGTCCTTGTCTCAACGAGCTTTACTGAGACGTACTCCTCTGTCGACCCACCGAAGGAAGATCCAGCGTCAGAGCTCAGGCTGTATCTTTCTTTGTTCTGATTATTAATAATAAATGACTTCGATTAGGGTTCCACTCAGATGTTTATGTTTTATGTTATGAGTTGTATCTTCTCTGACTGATACATAATTGCATGTATTAGGTTTTACGCTTGTTTGTTTGTTGTTTCTTCTTGTATGTGCAGGTGTTCGATCGCATCGAGCGAGAGAATTGTGATCTGCCAAAGTGAGGGACAGAAGCGCCATCTTCTCTGCAAACGACATTAGCGTAGGACTTAAGGTAGGCCTCTTGTCGTATCTTGGTCTTTTGCAATTAGGAACTTGCGTCTTAGCATGACTCGGTTGTTGCTATACCCGATCTGGGCTAGTAGGGATCGCCTCTGTCCACAGAGGGGATTTACCTCTCCAACATAGATTTATTTATAGAAGGAGAGGAGGAGGTTGGGATCCCTCATATGGTGGAAGGGAGGCCTTATCCTTTGGGAGGTCGCCCCAAATGTATGAAATAGGAATCCAAAGGAAGGTACTCGACGTTATTGAGTCGAACAACCCATGTTGACTCGCTCACGAAGTGGTTGGAAATGGAAACTTCGCTTCTATATTTAAAAAAATTTCCAAAAAATAGCTCGGCGTGGGAATTCCACTGAGATAGAGCGCCAATGGGCGCAGGACCCAATGATAATTCTTCTTATTGGCACGAGGCCATAACTGCCTGCTAGCACCAACCCAAAATCATGTGTTTTTGATGGTCTGTTCTAGGAATAGTCAATAGAGGAAATTTTCTTCTCATGGAAAGGGATGCAATGGCACTTTTTGCCAGGCATGACACTTTATATAAGTCACGGAAATGGTCCTCCAATGTGTAGGATGGGGATTGCAGGGACGATGAAAAAATTTTGTGTAATAGATGCCCCCCTAAAGCATGAGATCTTAGAGAGAGGGAGGATTGAAATTATTTACAAGAACGCGTTCAAACCAAACACCACTATCGAAAGACCTACAAGTACAAATAAAATTGATATCTTTGATACATGAACATGTGGCATGGGCGCAGCGATCCATAATAGAGTACATATAAAATGAGATTTTTTGTATGGACGCAGCCATCCAGTAGTAAGGATAAACAAATAGACTCAGGCATGGTCACAACCATCCAATCAAATGAGTCATGCATATAGTCATGATAAACCACAATATCCCATAGCCTGGAGCTTATCGGACAAAACCCAGGGTCTTGCACTCCATCTCGACCCAAACAAGTACAAATTCAAGCATGTGAATATGTGAGTTGAAGTCGAACATGCAAGAAAGTCACTTGATTACCGACCAATGAGGTAAGTTGTTAACAGGCACAAGAGAAACCCCCAATAATGAAAATGGCTCTCAAGGTACAAATAGTACAATCCATAGAATGTGAACAGTGATCTGGTGTCGAACACCCACAGAATCACTTGATCAAAGGCCAATGATGTGGACCTGTCGTCGAATGCGAAGAACTTGCCATTGAGGAACACAAGCTCTAAGGTACCGGAAGGGAGTCCTTAGATCAACTTCCTGGATAATGAGCTAAAGTCGACAGGAAGTGACTTGGTCGAAGGAGGGCCATAATTTTTCCCACATCATCGACACAAGATAGAGGAACATGATGATAGTGAATCAGGACCAAAAAAAGAGAATCATAGGGAGGTTGAAAACTACAAATGGAAAATTCTCTTGAACATAACAGTGACACAACTCTGAATTTTGCAGTATTTTACATCAAGGGATCTAAGGTCATGATGATGTGGAAAATATTAGATGAGAGGTCAAAACAAATTACCCAAACCCATGGAGGCAAAAATGACAAAATGAGATGTCCCAAACCTGACGCGAATGCAGATAAGTGTCATGTTCAAGAGCAACATATTGCCAACACAACTGAGAATTGGTTCCATTTTCCCCCACCATTGTTGGCAAGTACCCCAATTATTTTTGGAAAATAAACTTGAAGGGGATAGCATATGCTTATCATGTAATTTTTTCCTTCACACAAATCCATCCTAGTACATTTTACGATCCCTAGGAAGGAGGAACTCAGTGATGTCATGGTGATGGTTTCTGATGTCATTTAGGGTTTAACAAGTCTTTTTATAGGTCAATTTGGGCACCATTCCAATGAATTGGTTAACTAGGCATCATCTCCAGGACCTATTATCAAGGTTCTATCATTCCCTATCATTTCAATTGCTACATTCCCTAAGGCAAGAAACAAGACAAATCAAACAAGACTTTCATCAAGCAAGGGTTTCCATGGTTTGACGCTTATTATATAGCATATGAGATCTCACCAACACAAGCTCTAAGGGGCCTAACTGTGTTGCATATGCAGGTATCCCCATGCAAGACTGCTCTGCAGAGCACTTCCCGACATTCACAGGTGCGTTGGTCACATTGGGAGCGAAATTCTCATTGTTCCAGAATCTCCACTTGGCCAGTGCCTTCTAGAAGAGTTCATGTCTTGCCTATTTTTGGAAAGTTATTGATTGCAAAACAACCTATAGTTCATCTATAAATTGAGCACAAATATGAGTGCTTGAGAAGGAAAAACTTGAGTAGAGAAATGCTGGAAAATTTTCCATTGAGAGCTATATTTGTGAAGCTGTTGCTGGAGAGATTTATGCTATGATGAGACTTGGGAACTTTGCTGGAAGGTCACTTCAAATCAGTCACTAGGTTGTAACCTCTCCTTCTATCATCAATAAAAAGTACTTCTTATTTTTCCCTACATACATCTATGTTAACTTTTATTTTCCATATTGTAAGATATTGGTTGATGAATGTAGTTTATGCTTTACTGATTTAGCTAACTAGCTTGTATATATATATATATATATATTATTGCATCTTTTGTTGTTTTAGTGTTCTTTCTTGCAGGAAGCATTCAGCTTACAAACCGCTTGAATTTGAAGCTACAACAGAAGCAATAGAAGGAGCCATTTGGAAGCGACTGAACAATTAAGCCTCCAATCCTCTCTGTGTATATGTTCTGAGCTAGGAGAAATGGTAGTATAGTCTTTTTCCTATTGTTATATACTAGCACCTGTATAGGAAAGCGTAATTTATCCGTAGATTACAATTCTGGCCCAACAAATTGGCAACTCCACTAGGGAGAATTTCTCTTAGTTATAGGTATTTTAGCCTCTGATTTTCTTTGTTAATCCACCCAGTAGCTGTTACATATAAATATTATACTGTTCCAGAGCGTAATTTGCAAAGACAGTGAGTTAAATAGTAGTATTTTTCCTTGTCTACTGCGCCCAATGCACCCTTATTCTGGACACAGTGCTTTACAGAGCACTGTGTCCCTTCCAAGCCTACATTGCAGAGCACTGTCTCCCCTTGAAGACTGCATTGATTCTTGAAAGTGACCAAATTCCCTTGAATTTGACTTTGCAACTTGCTTTAGTTTTGTTTGCTGCTGTGTTTTGAAAATTTTGATGCTCAATTGACCAGTGTATCTATATACTTCTTCCTCCTTTGGCTGAAAATTTGTTCAATGTTTGTTTAAAAAGTTTTTCTTTATCATTGACAAGTTGATTTCAAAGTATTTTTTATGGTCGCATTAAGAATCATTTGCTTTCGAAATAGGAAATTGTCGTAAAATCTTCATTTCCTTGATAGGAGAAATTGTTGTTGATATCCTCGTTTTTCCTTCAAAAGAGAAATTGTTGTTGGTATTCTTTATTTCTCGAAAGTAAAAACCATTTGAATTATTGATCTAGTGCACCTAGTTACTTTTCTGCATTCATAACATTAAGGAAACTGAAAAGAAAAACTTGCATTTTCATGTAGGATTGTGTGTTTTTTGCAAAAGGAACATTAGGAAATATGCATTTAGTTTGTGATTCATTGATTTTGTTTTTGTTCATTGATTTGTTTGCTCACAAATTATTTTCTCTCTTCCCTTAGTAGCTAGGTTCTTCATTGAAAAAGCTGAAAGTGAAAGCTTTTTTATCATTCTTAGCTTGCATTTTAGGAATTTAATATACATCATCGTGGTGAACCTGAAAGGAAAATTTTTAAGCAAGATCAACATAAAATAAATCTCAATTTACTTAAAAACGCATTGGAACCATAACGATAACATTTAGAAGGTCTAGGCTAGAGATGTGTTCTGACGTCGTAAAACATAGCAGCTGTCGTTAACCTGTCTTCGATACAATATGAGTGTGATAACTCACTCCACGTATGTAAGTATATCGTAGCTCGTTCACATACTCTCGGGTATATCGGGCAGTGTTACAGTACGATAAGTATGAAGGGGTGCTCTCGCTATGCAGTTTCGCATCAGACAGTGCTAATACGAACTTGGGCCTCCACGTAACTTCGGATATATTTGGGAGGAAAAATTTTAGGTGCTATCCATCGATAGTGAACTGAGTCGGTCTCCCTGAAATTTTGATACACCGAACATAGCATTCGGGGAGATTACCTACCCGTACTTCTTGGTTCTCCAGGAGGTATTCTGCAGTTCACAGTTTCTTGGTAAACCCTTTTGCCTAGCATTAACCTCTTTTTGTTTATTTGTTTTTTGGTTAAAATAAATCAGTAATTGTGGAAGAAAAAAATCCTACCCCCCTGTCGTTCGCGTAGATTAGCTTTAAAACCACCTTTACCACCGAAAGTTATTTCTGGTAGGCGAAGTCGATTACAATCTGCCAAATCAAGTACAATTCGTACCTTTGGATAAACATCATCATTTAAACCAGAGTTAGCTCAAATTGTTTCTACACATCCTAGTTCATTTACTGTTGACGAAACGAAGTCTTCACAGCTACCCGTGGTTAGAATCAATTCAACTGTTGAGACCATACCTCCTGGACCCGACGTTGTTCAATCAAAAATTGATCCAGATCCTATCTCTTCTTTGCCAGAAAATTTGAATCCTGAAGTCGAACAACAGCAATTTGTTCCTACCTTGGTCACTCCACAAATATCAGTAGCCACTGAAAATCCTATATCACATAGTCAACCGCCTGAAATATATATTGGGCATGACGGTGAAGTTCTTCCTCCTGGTTTAATTGCGATTGAAGAAATCCCACAAGACGATAACCCTTTAAGTCAAACTCATTTTGGGGGATAACTTTACCTATACCAGTCTTTTCCTCAATTGTTGCCATCTACTTTTGTTGATCCTATTGCCATTCAATCTCCCGTTTATTTTGGAGAGTATACATTTGGTCATAAAACTATGTCTGAACCAACATCTTCAATTGGGTCTGTTGTTCCAATTATGTCAGCTCCTACCCTTGCTACTTCGTCGATGTTCACAACCTCACCAGAGTCATATCTGCATGGTGGCCCTTCGGTCCCAACGGGCTACAAATCATTGTCTGGCACTTTCTCTGGTGCGTCTTCACGTTCACGGTCTTTGCCAATGTCATCATCTGTTGTTTTAACTGGTAGTCATATAGTTAGTATTGAACGACTTGATTCATTACACACATCATCAGGGCAATATCAAGTCGGTCCTTATGGGTCAATTTATTTAAGTACCATATCAACTGGACTCCCAACATTCGGGGAACAATATTTTCCATCTTATTATCCTCCTTATGTTGGGGGGCAACCTTTGGTCACCCAATATGACAGTACTCAATCACTTTTTGGTCAAACTAATGTTGACATGAATGTTTGTCAATGGAAACCCACTCTGCCTATCCAACCACAAACGTTTGTACACTCGTATCAACCAATTCAACCTGTTACACCCACTTCAATACCACTTGTTAATACATCTATACCCTAGTTACAGAATAAGAATATTGTACATCAACCTTATCAAGCAGGTTCTTCAACGCAATATCATCAAATGTTGGGTCCACAGACTCAAAACCCTTTGGTTAATTTACAACAACCTGTATCAGGGATCATTTATTCACAAGCTGGTGTACCATTTTATGGCATGTCACAAACAAAACCTAGTTATACATATCAACCTAATGCAACTTATACTAATTTGGGTTATAACATTTTTGGACAGAACCCTTGGCAGCCACAAGTGCAAATCCCTCAAACTTCATTTCAACAAGTATCATATCCAGGTTTTGATCAACATAATTCTCAAGCGTTTGTTATGCAAAACAACTCCTATCTGGGTTACCAACAGCAAATTCCATATGCTGGTGCTCAAAGAACTGTTTCCTAAGAAATTACATCTTATCCTGGCTATGCTCAACCTGACCTTAATCAACAGTTTCCTTTTGTTGCAACCTTGGAATTACCAGATTTAAACCGGTTAACCAATGATCCTATAAATTATACTCCTTGGTGGTTGGTGATACCTCATAAATTACCCTCTGATATTCCTAAATTCAATGGAAACCCTGGAGAAGATCCATCAACTCATGTTATGACTTATCATTTATGGTGTTCATCAAATTCCCTAAATGATGATTCTGTCCGATTATGTCTTTTCCAGCGTATGCTCACAGATCCAGCTGCTAAATAGTACACTGAATTACCTAGGGCTTCTTTCGACAATTTCACTACCTTAGCTACTATATTTTTGACCCATTTCCAGTTATCGGTCACATGCGAAACTGGAATGGAACTCTTGACCAACTTCAAAAAGACTAATGCTACTCAAATTTATGCTCGTATTCATGAGTGGCATCACCGTCGACAAATAGTTAAGACATTTGTTCCCAATCAGCTCCTTGTTGAATGGTTCATTAAGTCCCTGTTACCATCTATAACTGAGGATGTAGCTAAAGGTAGTGTCATCATAGAAGAGCAATTTATCGCTCGTGCCCAATATTTAGACTTGATTTACACTTAATCTGGCATGCTCTATGAAAAAATCCCAAATGCGCCGTGATCTAATTTCAATTTTCCTCCTCAAATAAAGGACTCTCATGCCAGATACGGATTGATAGTCGCTGAAAACACACACCATGCTACTGCATCTGATCCTGCTCCTACTTCCAAAATTAATGCCATGTCCTTTGACAAAGGAAAAAGTGACAAGCAACCAGGAGGTAAGAAAAATGGGAAATCAAAGAAAAAGCAAACTTCTAACCTGCAGGAATGATCATCTAATCAATCGTTTGGACCACGGAAACCTCATTATCCATGCATAATCTGTAACGAGGAACAATTTTTTTAGGGATTGTCCTCACCGTGTTGAAGTCTCAAAAAACATTAATACTTTTCATGCATTAGCTGTGTTGACAGACCCATTTCCAAATCCAGAAACAAATTTGGTTGCTACAGATCTAGCTCCTAGTTCCCAAGTATTAATGTTATCCACTACAAAACCTTCACAAGATATTTTGGTGTCTACGCGGAATACAGACTATGGTAGTCCGAACACTAATCAACCTACTACCTCGACAACGAATCCATATAATGAATTGGTACCACCTCTTGTTATTCCTGAATTGACAATTAAACCATTGAAGGGAGTAATTCATAAATCGACATATAATCCTCGAGCAAGAGTTGCATAAAATTATAATGTAGTTGAAGATTTGGCTCAATCCCCTTCAACTATGTCTGCTCTTGAGGTATTACAAAATTTTCCCTCCCAAAAACAGGCTTTATTGTTGGCCATTGGTGGAATTGATCCAACTGATTCTAATCTTGTCGTCTTTAATCATACGAGCTATGTGCCGCGATTACCAGTAGAATTGGCATTTTCCATCCAAGTAAATGTTCTCAATCACCTTGTTCATCACACTATTATTGATGAGGGAGCATCTACGTGCATTATGTCTCTAAACTATTGAAAGTCACTTGGCTCACCACGATTATCACAATCATCAATGAAGTTGAAGGCTTTTGATGGAAGAACATATAAACCTTGTGGTATTATAAATAAGCTGCATGTTGAATTAGGGGACAACAAAGTAAGTATTAATGTTGAGGTTGTTGACAGACCCCTTGACTATAATATTTTACTCAGAAGACCATGGGGATATGAAATGACTTGCATTATTTCTACATACTTTAGAATGATTTCCTTTCCACATAAAGGTACAATCACAGTCATAAATCAATTATCCTTTTTTTCCTTCACTTCGCAGTTAACTAGAAGTGTTCCATTTGTTCACTTACCCCAACTAGAAATCCAGAAAATTGGTGTAGGAATCTTAAAGGATTCCACTCTTATGGGAACCTTTTCATTACCTCCGCCCGCGACGTCGGCAGAAATAGCAAGCATAGAGACATGCTACATGATCTCTTCCACTCTATTTGGCTTAAGGAAGAGTACGGGTGATTCTGATATTTCTATGTTGGAAGATGTTTTACCGCTCAGCCCTATTGAGCTACAATAGAAATCAATCTATTTGGCTTGGGCGGTAAATCCGAAATCAACATCGTTGAGTGTTTGGGTTGATCGTTCATTAGATTTTGGTACTCCATTTGATCCACTTTCCTCAAAATTTTTGACAGATGAAAATATTTTGGAATCTATGATGTCAGAAGTAGAACCATGGGAAGATTATCATCATCATTCCCATCTTCATGATTATGAAGAAAATAATCTTAGTGAACTATATCACCCATCCATCCAAACTTTATTTTCGAATTATTTTCCGATTAATGAAATTGAGTCTGAGTGAAATTTATCAAATATCGAAGAAACAATTTCTATCGATATTTCAACTAAACCTGGCGTTGTAGAAAATATTCATGTCGATGTATCTTGTTCTCCATTAGAACTTGATTAATATCACTCTCTTTTTTGTGAATTCCATGACGTATTCACTTGGTCTTACGAGGAAATTATAGGCATAGATACTAGTATAGTTGAACACACTATTAATATGTATCCTGATGTCAAACTGGTGCGTCAACAGCTTCATCCTGTTCATCCAAAGAAAGCCGCTACCATCAAAGCAGAAGTTGAAAAACTTTTGTGTGCTAGTTTCATTTACCCTGTTCCAGTAATTGAGTGGGTTTCCACTATCGTTCCTGTTATGAAAAAAAAAGGAACCATTAGAGTGCGCATATATTATCGGGATGTTAATCAGGCTTGTCCAAAGGAAAACTATCCTAATCCCTTTATCGACCAGATTATTGACGATTCTGCCAGATGCGAAATATTTTCGTTCATGGAAGGATTTTCCAGATACAATCAAATCAATATCTGCCCAGATGACCAACATAAGACAACATTCATCTGTCCCTGGGGAACATTCGCATATAGGAAACTTCCATTTGGTTTAATGAACACTGGGGAAACTTTTCAGAGAGCAATGGATTATGCTTTCAATGACATCGAGCACATTTTTCAAACATATCTAGATGATTTACCAGTGCATTCACGAAATTGGACTGATCACCCGATGCATTTGAGAGCCATTTTCTTACACTGCCGACACTACAAGATACGCCTTAATCCACACAAATGTGCATTTTCTGTTTGTTCTGGTCAATTGCTCAGATTCATAGTCTCAAAAGAAGGAATTTTAATAGACCCAATGAAGGTATAGGCCATTCTTGATTTCCCTGCACCATCAAACTTACTTCAGATACAAAAACTTCAAGGAAAGGCTAACTTCCTGAGAAGGTTCATTCCAAACTACACTGAAATGGCTAAAGGATTTACTTGATTATTGAAAAAAGGAGGTCCCTTCCATTGGGACCAAGTTGCAAAAGCTTCTTTTGATGTTGTCAAGGACCATCTTGTCCGAGCATAATTAATGTATCCTCCTAATTATCATAATGATTATTTCCTATATATCGTCATGGCTGAAATGACCATCGCTATGGCTTTGGTCCAAGTAGAAGATGGAATTGAACATCCAATCTATTATTTGAGTCGTAATATCAATGATACGAAATTTAAGTACTCGTACATGGAAAATCTTGCCTTGGCAGTCATTCAAGCTATCCAAATATTTCACCATTATATCCTACTCCGAAAAACAACAATACTTTTGGATTGCAACCCCATGACTTACATCTTATCACGTCAATTGTTGGGGGGGGGAATATTCAAATGGATTGTCATTTTTCTAGAATTTTATTTGGAATTCATCAAATACAAGTCAAATAAGTCTTTAGTTTTGGCTGAGCTTCTCTGTGTCCTTCCCTCTGATAGTACTGCAACTACGTCGGAACCATCTATTCTATACTAGTCTTTGTTTCTGATCAGAGCATCTGATCCCTGGTATGGAAATTTCATCATTTATCTCCAAACCAAAACTTTTCAACCTAATACCTCTCACTCTGATCAGCGACGTATTTGATGCCAAGCCAAATATTATCTGATCGTCGGCGATACACTTTATTGTCATGGTGTCGATACCATTTTAAGGAGGTGCCTCACTCGTGAGGAGGCCGAAAAAGAATTAAATTATTGTCATGTTGGGGCTTGTGGTGGACATTTATTTGGATATGCTACCACACAGAATATACTCCATGCCACTTACTTTTGGCCTACTATTTTTCGAGATTGTATCCTCGCAGTCAGAAGTTTTCATGCATGCCATATTTTTTACCGTAAAATCTGCAAACCACCAGCACCAATGCATCCTGTTGTATCTGCTGGACCATTTATGAAATGGGGTATTGACTTCATGACCTGTAACCCTCCTTCGTCCAGGGGGCATGGTTATATTATTGTTGCAGTCGACTATTTTACCAAATGTGCCAAAGCGATGCCTACATTCAACAACACAGGACAGAAAACTGCATTTTTTTTCTTCAACCACGTTATTGCACAGTTTGGGGTCCCACAGGCTATAGTTACAGATCATGGGAATCATTTTCGCAACCATATGATGTATGAATTGATTGCCAAGTTAGAATTTTCACATGACAATTCTACTCCTTATTATCCACAATCAAATGGACAAGTTGAGGCTATTAACAAAATTATTAAACAAATGCTTCAACGAATGATAGGAGTCCATAAAAGGAACGGGCACTTGGTCCTATACTCTGCCTTGTGGGTGTATCGAACCTCGGTGAGAAATGCAACCAGATTTACTCCTTTTCAATTGGTGTATGGTCTGGAAGCTATCTTACCAATCCAATGTGAAATATCATCGTTAAAACTTGCGATAGACTTGTTACCTAACACCTCATAAGAAGAAGTGCATCTCCTTAACCTCATCCATCTAGAAAAAACGCGTCGTGAAGCCCAATTGGCCAACAAAGCGCATAAGAGACATATAAAGGTGAAATACGACAAAAATATCCAGCCTCGCATTTACTCAGAGGGTGACTTGGTCCTTATTTATGATCAAGAAGCTGATGTTATAGGTACAGGGAAATTCGAACCATTATGGCATCGCCCCTATATTTTCAAAAGAGTTCTTGCTAAGGGTGCCTATGAGTTAGTTGATTATGATGGGATTCCATTGGCACAGCCTAGAAATGGTTTTTATTTGAAATGCTACTATGATTAATCATGAGCGTAGTAATTTTTTGTATTATATTTTTTATATGTTGTTGATTTTCATTCACTATCTTAATTTTTTTTTTAGATTTTTATTGACATTAGTAATCCACTTTACATTTTATGGTAGATTTCTAAATCTTCGGAACCTTTTGTTGGATATGCTGATGGTGCTAGTCATAGTATGCAGAATTTATCCTCTGCAGCGTGGGCCATTTTCACTCCGAACGGCGAGTTAGTGAGTTTTCAAGGGATTTTTATTGGTAGATCGACGAACAATATCGTTGAGTATAGCACGTTGATCGAACTTCTCTTTGATGCCATTTCATTTGGTATTAACCACATAATCATAAGGTTAGACTCACAACTTGTGGTATTACAAATTACTAGCATTTATTTTGTTATAAATCCAACACTTCTTAGATTGTTCCTAAGAGTTCGACTTTTGGAAATACATTTTGATTTCATTCAATATCAACACATTTCCAGAAATTTGAACACTTTAACTGATTCATTAGCTAATCAAGTTTTAGATATACATTTGCGACATAGATAAAGAAAAAATTCACATCATTGAATAGGATTGCGCATTAAACATAGGAAAAACTATGAAAAAATATAGATAGATAGTTATACGTTTTTACAAAATTTGTGCCCAAGACACATCGGTCGTTTGACCTCAAAACGTATGCAAAAAATCACAAGTAAACTAGTGGTGCTCATGGTAACATGCTATATATCTATAAATCCTATGGAGCAACCGCATCCAACAGTTAGGAACCCCAATAGTGTGTCACTGCAGTCGCATGGATAAATCTTCGAGTCGTCAATCTAGAATCCTGAAGGTTAATCCCTCTATGTGCTACTGAAGCTCAGCTAGAGTCTCATCCATATCAAGGTCCTGAAGGACTGCTCTCCTGACAGCCCTCTGTGTTGGCGCATCTATCTCGCACTCTGGTTCCTCTATTGGTTGAACATGACCAATATCTACATTACATCAAAAATTTATATTAGTCTGGGAAAGAAATAAAAACATAAAAAAATTGTATAAAACTTATACAAATCAAAAAACATGGTCGAATCATTCTTACTCATTTTACCCCAATGGGCGCCTTTTGGTAATACTAGATTTGGATCTCCTCGGAAGTCAATGCCTGCATATGCATACTCATCGATGGCGACGATATGTCACCGGAACCAGGTGAATAATGCAGTCGAGAACACAACGGTTGATTGGCCTGCATGCCAACCCATGATTTCTACCCATCTCTTCATTTGAGGATCTCTAGGACTAGATATATCCAATGTTACATGTTGTGGCTGCATCAGTGGAATCCATTCCAAAGCAAAGGAAATAAGGATGGAACCATAGCTGAAATTTTTCTTCCTTCCTCCCTTTGCTTTATTCATTTGTTCCTTTATTTAATATAGAACAACTTCACTATATGGAGTGTAACGGTGCCAGCAGGTTTAGCAGTCGTGAAAAGGATGGTTCTCAAAGGAAAATCCCTAACATCCTGAATGTTTATTTTTCCATCTTTGCTAGGTTCTGACCCTGGATAGCAATACTGCATAACATAATCCCTCACTCTCTCTCCTCCAATGGTAGACCCTGTGAGAGAAATGGGAAAACCTCTCCTCAACAAACCTGTGAGAAAATACACATCCTCAACTGTTATGGACAACACTTGATTTTTTATGTGAAATGCCTCTATCGCCGAAACCCATGCTCAGATTAAGAACTCCAAGAGTTCTATTTGTTGCCTCATTCCTAACAATTTAAAGTACTTAAGCAACCCACAATCTCTTAGGGCTCTTACAGTACCCGGATCATTCAAGGCAATCATATATTGTTCTTCATGTTCTCTTTCCCTCCATGTAATCGTCATTATAATCCAATGGAAACCTAAAAATCAACCATAAGATCCATTAGATTCCATTCATTGCAAAAAACTAAGCTAACTTTGGACACATCATGAAAATCAAAAATTTGAACTGCACCCAACGCACTCCCTGGGCTGAGATAGTGTGTTGCACATGTAATTACCCTTCACTGTACATGTTATGCAATGCAGGTTTCGACATTCAGGGGTTCGTTGCCCTCATTTTCAGCAGAATTTACCCTAGGAGCCTCAAAACCCTAAAAAACTGCAAGGAATGGTAATGAAATGAATATTGAAAGGAGGAGGAGGTTCATGCTACTAAACTAGATCAAACGATGCCGAAATCCATCCATAGAAACGACCGCAATCAACGACTGAAGTTCGGGGCCAAAATCGGGTTCAGAGCTCCAAAATGCAAATGGTAACTATGGAATGGTAAAAATGAATAGCGAAACTAGTTTTTATAGTCATATAATTGTTTTCAAGTTAAATTTATTGCTATGACTATAGTTTTATTATGTTTTTATCATGAAACATGTATTTTTAATCCATTTGATGCTATTCTGAATAGGAAATGCAACTGATGAACAGATTAGTCGTGCAGATTTATTCAAAGAATGACTTGATCACAAAACATACTTTTTCTACTTATTTTTCGAGCTTTGTTAAAAACAAAAAGGATTTGAAGCACACTTTTATCTCCTTTTCGAGCTTCGATAAGAGCGAAAAAGGAACCCCTGGAGTCTTATTTTAGCTCTTTTCAGACTTCGATAATGTGAAAAGATTGTTGAGCATTTGCCTTTTCAAGATTGTTAAAGTAAATGAATTGATATCTACTCAGTATAAGTTTAACCCTTTTCCGGACTGAGATAGATTATTTATGAAAAAGGAATACCTTGGTTAAACATGACCAAAGAGGTTCTCTCAGTTATTATTTTACACTTTTTCAGATCTGAGTAACAAATTTACGAAAAACTACTTATGGAGTTCTCTTTCGTCCTCTTTTTCAGACTCTTTAAATATGAAAAAGGACCGAGCTATCACTGTTGTTAAGCTCGTTAAAACATAAAATAGCAACAGGCTTGTTGATCATGAGAAGAATCGATTTTCATTCATCGCTAGACTTGTTAAATTATTAAATAGTGATACTTTATTCTCCCGAAGGGTTGAATTATAGATCAAGCAAATGTTATCCTCCTCAAGCTTGTTAAAAAATAAAGAGGTATTGGTCGACAAATGACCGGGGAAAATTTGGGAAAAGTAAGAAAAGTTTCTTTTTGGTAGCAAGTCGCTCTTAAACATGACACTTCTTTCACTCCATGTCTGTGACTGTTTGGGTTGGGTAATCATCTTGACGGTTCATTCACACCTATGGTTCATCATACCTTCACTCCGGTTTTGGGTCAATTCTGCCAACTCATCACAGTGTCGCCGATATGTTCAAGAAAATTCATCCAGTGATTAAAAACTCATCCTTCTGCAATACTCGTAAACCTTCATTTTCATGACCGTCATCCCTGAAAATTATTATATCAAGTCATACCCTTGTCTCTGAAATCAGTAACTCTTGTTTTACAATAAGGTGACTTCCTATCGACAACAAATCAATATCCAGGAAGTTCACTTAGAAACATCAGATTCCAGTACCATGAGGCTTGTTACAGCATCGGCAAGATCCTCGCTTCTGGAACTTTGACCGAAATATTTTGTTTGGCGTTCGACATCAAATCATCTATTCACGCCTTAAAAAATGTACTACAGTACTTTGAGGGCCATTGACATTAATGGTGGTTCTCTCACGTTTGTTAACAGCTCACATCATTGGCTGGTAATCAAACGATGTCTTTCCATGTTTGACGACAAATCATATATTTTCATGGCTAGACTCATACCTGAATGATCGAGTGAACGAGATAAGAAGACCCCGGATCTATTTTCATCCATCCGGGCTGTGATTTTAGGATTTTTGTACACATCATCTGTACAGTGAATTTACATACAGATTGTCATCCAAACATGGGCCTATATCTGTAGGCGTGTCTGCATCTGGGCAACATTCCAATGTAGATGACTTTTTGAATTATGTACATGTTATTAGATTGTTTTATGTGCTGAACATGGGAATGCCTACCCTCAGCAATTATGATCAATAGAGGATATAACATGATGTAATTTATTGTAATATTGATTTAGGTGACCACTCTGCTTTGTGTCCAGACTCATCACAGCGTAAAGCATCTCAATCAAATGTTCTTATTATTTGGATCTCATGCTTTAGGGGGGAATTGTTATAGGTCAATTTGGACACCATTCACAATGAACTAGTTAACTGGGCATCATCTCCAGGACCGATGATCAAGGTTCTATCATTCCCTATCATTTCAGTTGCTGCATGCCCTAAGACAAGAAACAAGACAAATAAAGCAAGACTTTCATCAAGCAAGGGTTTCCATGGTTTGAAGCTTATTATATAGCATATGATAGCTCACCAACACAGGCTATAAGGGGCATAATTGTGTTGCATATGTAGGTAGCCCCATGCAAGGCTGCTCTGCAAAGCACTTCCCGACATTCACAGGTACATTGGTCACATTGGGAGCGAAATTCTCATTGTTTCGGAATATCCACTTGGCCAGTGCCTTGTAGAAGAGTTCACATGTGTCAAGCTTCGTATCCAAGTGTCCATTTGACATCTACATGAATGGAAACATGTCTTTCCTATTTTTGGAAAGTTATTTATTGCAAAACAACCTACAGTTCATCTATAAATTGAGCACAAATCTGAGTGCTTGAGAAGGAAGAATTTGAGTAGAGAAATGTTGGAGAATTTTCAATTGAGCGCTAGATTTGTGAAGCTGCTGTTGGAGAGATTTATGCTGTGATGAGACTTGGGAAATTTGCTGGAAGGTCACTTCAAATCAGTCACTAGGTTGTAACCTCTCCTCCTATCATCAATAAAGAGTACTTCTTATTTTTCCCTACATACATATATGTTAACTTTGATTTTCCATATTGTAAGATCTTGGTTGATTAATTTCGTTTATGCTTTACTGATTTAGCTAACTATCTTGAAAGATATCTATATTATTGCATCTTATGTTTTTTCAGTGTTCTTTCTTGTAAGAAGCATCCAGCTCACAAACCACTTGAATTTGAAGCTGCAACAGAAGTGACAGAAGGAGCCATTTGGAAGCGACTGAACAAGTAAGCCTCCAATCCTCTCTGTATATCTGTTCTGTGTTAGGAGAAATGGTAGTATAGTCTTTCACCTCTTGTTCTAGACTAGAACCTGTCTAGGGAAGCATAATTTATTCGTAGATTACAATTATGGCCCAAAAATTCTAACAAAGGAAGAACTTGGCATCTTTTCATGTTTAGAGAGTTTGAAAAGAAGCAGAAAAGAAAACTCCAGCAGTCCCTTTTCATAGGTAGTCTCACAGATTTGAAAAGGTAGAAAATTGTGTCTGAGAGAACCTCTTAGTCACGATAGGCTAAGGTATTCCTTTTTCGTAAATAATTTATCCCAGCCCAAAAAAGGGGTAAACATATACTAGGTAGATATCATTTCACAACCATTTAACGAGTTCAAAACGACAAGAGTCTCGGAAATCTTTTCAATTTTCAAGAGTTAGAAAATAGTTGAAATATGACTCCAACAGTGACTTTTTCGTGTTTTTACCGAGTCCAAAAAATTATAAAATACAACTCGTTACTTCATCATCATCACGTTGAAGACCTATCGATGCACAAAAGACACATGTAAAACCAATTTCTCGAAATAACATAGCAAAATAAAAAAAAAATATATGCTTTAAAACCTAATTAGGGTTCTGAAAAGTTTTAAAATGAAAAATATGGTAAAAAATAAATTACTTTTCACTTTTACCTCTTGTGAGCAGATTTTTACCCTTTTTCATTGCGATTTTGCGGTGTTGATAGCGGGCAATCCGGGAGGCCAATCGTGAATCTGTCTATTCCAGGTAAGAACTCACATCTTGCCCTGCATTTTGATTACTTTTTCATTACCTGTAGCCCCAATTTTGTAGATCTATGGTGGATTTTTTTTAAAAATTAGGACGCGGCGTTCGGCTCTGGTATCAGGCACGGACCCGCACCAAACGATCAAAAAATTGAACAGGGGCACGCCAATTGGCGCGACTAATTCTAAAACAGTCACGCCAACCATGGTAGCCATTTTTAGCATGTAAATACAAACAAGAAAACCAAATTTAACCATTCAAAAGCATTGGATTTGGCTAATGACAACCATATCAATGTTTTTGCAGGTGTTAAAAGACAAAATGGTGATTAAATGGAAAGAACAAGAACATAGTGAAGAAGATGAGGAAGCCATGGGAAATAGGAGATGCATGGAAGCTCTTAGCGATTGCGGGCTCAAGAAACTATTTATGGCACCATGTCTCAGAGCTCAACCAGAGTTGTTGCAGTACTTGATCAGTGTCTAGGACATTGATCAGGAAAAATTCATTATTCACGACCAAGAACTTCGGATTGAAGTCTTAGATGTTTACTTCATAACCGAACTGTCGCGGAGGGGGGCAGTACCAATCTTGACCGACACCTGGCCCTCAATGGAGAATATGAGTATGGTTATTGACAGGGTGTGCCCAGGGGAAAGGAAAGGGTCAGGAAGCGAAAAATTGGATATCCAAACTATTCCAGATTTGGCACTAAGGGTAGTGCTACACACCATTACACGAGCTGCAAGATCGCAGGCTCCACATGAGGCCACAAAACACAACTACTTCTTGTTGTAGATTGCATGGCATCGACCCTCTACAACTGGGTAGAGGCGGTAACAATCAACATGAAGCACTAATTAACAAAATGCAAGAACACCAAGTTGAAGCAGTTCGGCTACGGGTCTATAATAGTATCTTTCATCTTGGAACGGTTACCAATATTCCAACATCACGAGGTAATAGTTTTGACACCACCAGCCCAGGAGCCATGGATGCTCCGTTGGGCAGCTCTTATTCCAAGGTCAGGGGGCAGTCAAAAGATGTCTTGGAGACCAGAGGTCTTTGAGTGTCTCTGATGATAGCTGATTGTCATGGAGGAATGGCCCTACTCTGGCACGAATTTCACTGGTGATGCAGATCTCCCACTTCGAGAGGGAGAGGATTGGGATAAAGTATTGGGTAAGACTCATTTTTTATTTTGATGAGTATTATGATTTTTTTTTTATGCATGTTCTTACATTAATTCATGTAATTACAGATGTTGTCCCAAAGAGACCTATAGGTTTGTCCCCGATAGTGCAAAGGATTCCTCGTGACTTTGATGTGACCCCTCATGGTGAGGGAGGCGACGAGGAGGAAATCATACACAACTTGGACTGAATCTCCCATGGGATCCCGAATTATGCATGATTCAATGATGTTCCTTGCGCGTACCAGAGACAGACTGCAGGGGTGTCAAATAGTGTTCACCACTTGCTGAGGCGGCTTGTACGAGCAGTGACGTGATATCATGAGTGTCACGTCGACTAGACACCTAGGTTTTCATTTCCGCATATTTTTTGAGAGACATGATGTCTCAGGATGTAAACGAAACACACATATTGTTTGAAATTATGATGCACATGGATGCAAACATCATATATATATATATATATATATATATATATATATATATATATATATATATATAAATATATATATATATACACACACACACATCTATTCTCTTGTACGGATCTTGTCATACGATGATTATTTTTTACAAATTACGCAAATGTCTATTTAATACAATGTTAGCTACTATATCAGTTAATGCATTCATTCGTCTAGGAATATGTTGATATGTAATGTAATCAAAATGTCTTTCCAGTAAATGAGCACGCAAATACAACCTTAATATGTGAGGGTTTCTAACATAATAATGTCCATTAAGTTGAAGAACAACAAGTTGTGATTCTAGGTTAGCAATCAATGCACGAATGTCAAGAGCAATGGCCTCGGTCAATAGTTCAATAACATCACTATATTCAATGACATTGTTTGTGGTTCCTCCTAGACAGATACCTTGAAGGTATATCAACTCACTAGCAGGATTTTAAATCACCTAGGCTGTTGAAACCAGGTTCCGGGTAATGAAGGAAGCACCATCCGAGAAACCGACATAAGGGATAATGGACATCTACACAATAAGAAATGATCCAATAAGCAGGAGAACGCTCGCAAAGCACACCAAGCCAAAAATTTATAGAAATGAAAAGAACACTTATGTACAAAAAACATGCACAAATGACTCATGCATAGTATTTTTTAAGATACAACCCATTTCTGGGCTTATCGAGAGGATGACCTTCATAATCAATAAGCTCATAAGCCCCATTCCACAAAACACATTTAACAATGTAGGGCCCATGCCCCATGGGTTGAAATTTTCCTGCCCCTAGCTTATCGTGAGCTTGGTCGTACAAGAGGATGAGGTCTCCTTATATGAAGGAACGAGGGGAAACTGACTGGTCAAAATGAGTTTTGACCCTGTTGTAGACAATTCTTGTCACTCCTAGAGACAGCCTAGATTTGCTATAGACCAGTGCCTAGGACATCTTAACATAGCAAGGAGCTCATAATATAGCTTGGGTTGTCAATCCAAAAGCTCTCTTACTATCTCTTGCAAAACAAGGAAATTAGTTTAAATGGAACCAAACTCTCTCAGAAGATGATACAAAGATAAGAATAATGTAGGAACAGCATGCAAAAATCCAATACAAAAGCATCAGACAGTTAAGAGACAGCTTACTGCAAAGAGGGCCAATTCAAATAATATGCCACATAAATCAAATATCAGAAAGTGGATGCAGTGAAGAAACATGAAGAAGATACTAGATAGCATGAGGCTGATACCCAGATACACAACAAAACCACATATGGGCTTATCCAACTAAGAATCCATACATGACAATGGCGTTTTTAAAGCACCCTCCTCAAGTAACTAATATAGCAGAAAATATGGATGAAATGAACATGGAACAATATATCATGACTAGGCCTATTTAAAGCACTTGACTAATCCAAGTATGGGCACCCACTAGGATGAATCCTTACTTAAGACCAGTGAGCCACTCACATTCTAGAACATGATACAAGAAGATAAATAGCATGAAACGAGATATTATATTAACACATAAGAAAAGATTACATACTGTGGGATACCAACGACCATAATCCTCATTACAGTTATAACTCCTCCTCATTGCAACCCTACGGGCTCTGAGCCTTCATACAGAAAATTTACAAGATGTATACAAAAGCCTTTCATTGCACAGTTTGCTAATAGAAATCTGGAACCCTTACGATGTCTTTTTTCCTAGTATTTATAGAGGAAATAGAAAATTGTAGAAGAAGAGGTAGGTGATGCACATTTAATGATTTGATTTGAACAAAATGGTGGAAAAATCCTCGCGCCCATATTACTTGACAACATTGAAATGCTGAGTGTACTCTGTTGCTGCTCCATGGAGTAAATGCTGAGGATGAAAATCTCCTCATGAACAAGACATAAAGAATAAAATATACACATGTTCTGTACTTGGCGGGAAGAGAAAAATCTACCGCAATAAAACCTTGAGGTTGCTTGTTTTTGTGCATGGTACTCTTGGCCCTCTACCTTTGAATTAAAATCCCAGATTTTTAATGTCGGGCGTTGTATTTCTCGATCTTTCACTGATATTTCATGCGGCCCCATTAATGTTTTTGCCTACCCAAATCTGCCCTTTGATTTTGTCTGGAGGGTTCTACAATTTCAAATCCTTGCTTTCTTTAATGGTGGTCACATCATAGCAGCTCCTGGATCTTTTCCCACCAATTTTACTCCTGAAACATGGTCCTGCTGTGCATTCTTGGCCTCTATAATGGGAGTGATGAATCGTGATAATTCTTAGCCACGATAAACCTGCAAAAGCAAAAACTCGTTAAATAAAACCAATCACAAGGATGGCGAACATGGTGGGGTTAATGGAGATGGTGGTATAGGTCTGAGAGTATGATGAAACGATGCAGGGTGGCGAAAAACATAGGGGGACGATGATGGAGGTGGACGGGTTGACCAGGGAAAGACAATGGAATGTATATATGAATGAAACATATATATGCATGGAGGAGGATGAGACGGTGAACACGTGTAATGCTGTCGTGGTGGGAGGCTCGGTCAGCAGGTGGCCAAGCGGATGATATGGGCCACACGATCATTGGATGAGATCGATGGTTTTAATGCATCGGAGGACAATGAAATGGTGGGCCAGGGATGCAATAGACGTGGGTTAAAACATGTGCAGCTCCGGAGGATAACCACCGTTGGATGGAGGACTTGAGATCTGATGGTTGACGACGATTCTGCTGCCCGACCTTTGACTAAACAATAATGCGCGAAATGGGAGGTTTCGGGAATCATACATGACGACACTTGTCATGTGATCTATGGAATTGCTGGCCCCGTGGAGAATACCACCCTCTCAGCAATGGTGGTGCAGAATGAAACCGCCGGTTTCGCAACGGGTACGGGCGCGGGGACCACCACGATAAGCATGGCTCCACTCTGTCGATTTGTTTTTGATCGGACGGCTCCAGACGCACCTGAAATATTGACGATAAGCTCCTGCCTATCCAGCACATGGTTTTGTGCCTAGGTCATGTGAGAATCCAAACAAAGGGGCTAATATTGCAGGGGCTAGGCCCGATACAAATTTTAATGGAAGATTTAAGCTTTGAATGATGTATTTTTGTGAGCGGGAAGGGTAACGATAGATAGAAGGTGAGTGTTTTTGGCCACGAAAGGATTTAAACATAATTAAATGGGGCTGGTGGCCAGGAATTTTGAATGTAGGGGCTGTTATGCACAACATCGGCTCCATCTGGGGACGGTACGTTCCTCCGTGGACGTGGCGAGAACCTGCAGACCACTGATCATTTCTGTGCTTACCTTGATATTTTACTCTTTTAGCATTTTTCTTCATAATTCATCAGTGCACTCATCCCTTATTAAAATAAAAACTGAAACAAAGTCTATATACAATATAATACAACCGGCATACTCTGCCTGAATCAAAATTGAAAGTAGGGCTTTAGGAATTGGCCGTTCACAGGGGAATCTAACAAGTCACCCTGCAAATTTTCTAAAATAAATGTATTATTACCTTTTAGCTCCATAATCTTAAATGGGCCAAACCAAAGTGGATCAAATTTAGCATGTTTTCCCTTTTCAGCCCTCTGGATATCCCATCTGAGAACCAGATCACCAATTTGAAATTTCCTATCTTCTGCATGCTGATCAAAGATGTTTTTCATTTTCTCCTGATACTCCGCTAATCTCTGATTCACTTGGCTCTGTATTTCCTCCAATTCTACCAGTTGGTTAATTCTTCTTACCATGTCATCTGGTTCTTCCTGATTTTCCTGCATAAAGCGTGCCACTGGCAATGCCAGCTGCACTGGAAACACAGTTGCTCATCCATATACCAGTTCATAAGGAGATTTCCTAGTTGCTCTCTTGCTAGTTATTTTGTTTTCCCATAGAGAAAATTTCAATTGGGAATCCCAATTCTTCTGATTCTCATTAATAGTATTTTTCAAGGCCCTTACCAGTGTTTTGTTGGAAGATTCTGCTAAGCCATTCCCCTGTGGATAGTAAGTTGTGGAGTGATTCAATATAATGTTATACTTCTGGCAGAAATTTACGAATTTTACAGACTTGAAGGCCTGTGCATTATCAATTACAATTCTAGCTGGACAGCCAAACCTGGATATGATGTTTTCTTCCATGAACTTGATTATTACAACATCTGTAGCATTCCTTGCAGGTATGGCTTCCACCCATTTTGTAAAGTAATCTGTTACAGTCAATATCCATTTATGCTGGCCACTTGATGTGGGATGTATTTCACCTATAAAGTCTAATCCCCATTGCTGAAATGGTTCATTTACATGGACTGGAATTAGGGGCAGAGCGGGAAGCTTTTGTCTCTTAGCAAATCTTTGGCACTTATCACAGGCTCTGACCCAGACAAAAACATATGAAAATAATTTCGGCCAGTAGAAACCAGCCTTCAGGATTTTATGGGCTGTAGCCCTCCAACTGTAATGACCTCCACAAATTCCCTCATGAAACTCCACCATTATATTTTCTACTTCATCCTCTGTGAGGCACAATAATAGTATGCCTGAAGGATCTCTCCAATATAACTGACCATTGGCAACTATATACTTTTGTGATTTCAGCCTCAAAGCCCTGTATTTTGATTTATCACAGCTGGGTGGACAGCTGAGTGTTAAAAGATATTCAACTATTTCTTTGTACCAGGGACTAGTGAGATACTTTAGATGTGCTTTTTGAGTGGATTTCTTCAGTCCTTCCTGGTATTTTTCATTTTCTGACTCTTCACTTGCAATCATAGATAAATTAATGCCCAAGGCTTGATGATTTGATTCAGATAACATTTTAGCAAGTCCATGTCCTTTAATCAGCCTAGTAGGTCTGATGTCCAAATCATATTCTTGTATTTTTGCAATCCATCTTCCCCTTTTTCCTTCACTGTCTCCCTGAATGAGAATGTCTTTGACAGTTGCTGTAGGGACATATGCAATAATATGAGACTGCAAAAAATACATTCTAAAGTATTTGAAGGACTTTACAAGGGCATAGGCTTGCTTCTCAAGTATGTTATACTTCAATTCTGCATCATGTAATACCTGACTGAAAAAGGCTATTGGCTGCTCATATCCATCTTCATTTTTCTGCAACAGGACTCTGGCTACTGTATGAGGTGAAGCAAATGAAAAGACCATAAATGGCTTTGTATAATCAGGCCCAGCTAGCACAGGAGCTTCAGCAAATGCCTATTTTATTCTGGTGAATGCATCTCTAGATTCCTGAGACCATTTTACTTCATTATTATTTTTCAACATATCAGTTATATGCCTAACTATCTCAGCATAGTTAGGAATAAATCTTCTCAGAAAATTAATTCGTCCTAGAAACACCTGCACTTCCTTCTTATTCCTGGGTAAAGGAATACTGTTTATAACTTCAACTCTCTTAGGGTCTATTTTCACACCATCTTTAGTTACAATGTTCCCTAAGAGTTTTCCCTCATCTAATGCAAATAAAGATTTTTGAGGATTGAGGGAAAGACCATACCTTCTGCATTATTCAAATGTTCTCTGCAAGTGATGAATGTGTGCAGTATCATCCTTTGAAAAAACTGTGATATCTTCCAGATATACCACCAGAAACTTGTCCTGCTCTCCAACAAAAGCTATATCCATAGCCCTCTGAAAGGTGGCTCCTGCATTAACTAACCCAAAAGGCATCCTGGCATACATGAATGTTCCCCATGGCGTGGTAAAAGCAGTCTTCTTTTGATCTTCTGGTAACACAGCCACCATCCAGACAAACCAGAAAAACCATCCATCATTGACATTCTAGACGCTCCCACCACTTTCCGCAGGATGTGGTCCATCTTAGGCAGTGGATAATTATCCTTTAAATATGCTCTATTTAAATTCCTGAAATCCACACATAATCTTATTTCTCCATTTTTCTTTCGAACAGGGACAAGGTTTGCCACCCATTGAGAGTATCTCAATGGCACGATTATTTTATCCTTTAGCAGCTTCTTGATTTCTTTTTCAATAGAGGGAAGCAACAAAGGATTTATCTGTCTGAGCTTCTTCTTATATGGTTTTGCATCTTCCCTCGGAGGAATTTTATGCTGCATTATATTAATATCAAAATTTTTTAGGTCCTGGTATGACCATGCAAATACATCTTTATAAGATTGAAAAAACTTCAGATATTTCTCTTTATATTCATCCGGGACCTTCTTGGATAATTTTACAATTTTTGGGTCAGCATCAGTACCTAGATTTAAATCTTCCATTTGATCTTCTTCTACCACTTTTTTTGGCTGCAATGGAATATCATATTTGTTAAATAATCTTTCTAGAGGCACCAGACCTCTAGGTATAACGTTTCCTTTCAGCTGCAGCACTTTACTTCCTGCCATTTCGTCTTCCCATTTGTTTTCTACAATATTTTCAGTTTCCTCTTCTTCATTATCATCAATCTCCATATTAGAGAATTCTCCCACTATTTCTAGGAATCTCTTCATTTTTTCATCATCTTCAAATACCTGCCAGTGCTTAATATTATCTGGGATGGATGGTCTATATCGTACCTCAACTTCATACCTCAAAAGTGGGTTCTGAGGAGGACGGAATGTACTGGCAGCTACAGCAAGAGAATCTGCTATTCTGTTCTGTTCCCAGGGCATGAACTGGATATTAAAGGCCGAGAAGAAATTATCCACCATGTCCCAAACTTCATTTCTATATGCCCTCAGCCGAGGATGTTTTGTTTGGCATTGATTTCTGACCTGTATGACAACCAATTCAGAATCTCCTAGAACTTTTAAATTCTTTATATTCATATTTTGGCTGTTTGTAGTCCCAATAGCAGTGCTTCATATTCAGCTACATTATTGGTAGCCTCATATTCCAATTTGAAGGACAAGGGGATCCATCTTCCCGTAGCAGAGATTAATAACACTCTAGCTCCATTACCTTCCTTTGAGTTTGCTCCATCAAAATGTAAAGTCCAGATTTCTGCCTCCTGGTCTTCTGAAGGCTGCTCAGCTTGGATTTGACCAAAGGGGGGCTCATGGGCATAATTTTGATTTTCTTCTAACATCAAACATGAGAAATCTCCCTCTTTGTTATAAACTGGGGAATTCTCTGAGGAGTCAGCCTTGGTTACCATTTTAACAAATCTAGTCTCCCTATATAACCTCCTCTCTTGGCCTCCAAAGACTGGGATAATAGCATATGTTAAATCTAACTTGATTGACCCGCCAATTTTTGTACCCCAGGACCTTGATAATAGCATGCCAAAGCGGGCTGGGATATCAACAACCACAATGTCCATCACTATGCTTTTTGCTGGAATTTGGGCCATATTGACCACTAAGTCTTTAATCATCCCCAAGCATTTAACTCTTTTGGAATCAAATGAGTAGAGTTATTTGTATGGACATGTGATCTACAATCCTAATTGTTCCATGACTAACAGAGGCATAAGATTATGGGAAGCCCCAGAATCTAAAATACAATTATGTAGCAGCAGGTCATGAATGACTAAGGACACGTAAAAAGGAGGAGTAGAAGGGTCTATCTCCTCGACATGTGGGCCGAAGACTACCAGGGGTCTTTCTTCTTGAAGGTTCAAACTATCAGGTACAATTGGTGCTTCAGGAGGGAGTATGAAGGAAGTAACTTGAGATTGATATGCAGGTTCTTTTAGCAGCTCGGTCAAGGGGACTAGAATCTTAATTTTCTCAAACTCTTTTTGTAAACTAAAAATAGAGGAAGGATTTTCCATTACGACTTCTTTAAATTCTTTATTTTCGGCTGGAAGTTTAACTTCTTTGGATACATACTCAACATTAGGAGGACTAACTATACAAGAAGAAGAAGGACCTTGATTATTAGACTGCAGAGGAGTATTTAGAGGACTCTTACCTTTTTCTGCAGCTTTCTGCATTGTCATCTCTTTTTGAGCAGGTGCTTCTTTATGAGGTGGCTCTTCTTCTTGATCTTGAGTTCGGGTCCTCTTCCTTGAAGATCTGAGATCATATTTTACATTGAATTGTGCTTGCATGAAATCAGAAATTTTTTTACAATAATGATCAATCTCTGCTTCTTCTTCTTCTTGCAATGGGCATTCTATATCATCATTGTTTGAAAAATCAAGATTTGAATCTTCTATTTGATAAGCAGTATCTTTAGTGGAGTCATCTGCTGGACCTTCTAGGTACAATGGGTGTGGTACCTGATCTGGTTGCTCTTTTGCTTCTCTTGGCAATATCTGCAGTGGTGGTCTTTTATACTGAGGATTGTATCCTCTGTTTGGAGCATTATAAAAATTCTTGGGGGATGAATTCTTAGCCTCCAATTCAAGTTTAACCATCTTCTTAATCATCTTTCTTATGTCATCCATCTTATCTGAATCCTTCTCCTGGTTAGAGGAGGAAACCTCTTCTTTTCCTCTCCTCCTAGTATCTTGTTCAACTTTCTCCTTTGATTACCCAGTGGAGGCAAAGTTTGCTTCCAGCTCGAGAGCATATGATTGAGCATCATATAAAGTGGCAGGTTTTCTTTCCCTCAAGGAGAAGCCAAAATATGAATCAAAGGCTGCTATGAAAACCACTTTAGCAGCAGTCTGGTGAGGCTTCATTTCAGGAGGCAGGCTCAAATATAACTTGTTAAATATTTTAATAAACTCTGACACTCCTTCATTATGTTTCTTCTTAAGAGTATTGAATTCAGTAAGAAACTGTCCATGATCTTTATTTTCTCCCCATTTCCTGAGAAAAGTATTCTCCATGTCATCCCAGGTGGTCACTGAATGGTTTCCCAAGGTCTTGAACCATTTTCTGGCCTCACCATCCAAATATTGCACAAATAATCTTAAGACCACATCTAAATTTTCTACATTTAAGTTTTTTGCAAAGGAGCAAAAAGTCTCAAGATGTTTCTAAGCATCAATTTCATTTTCTCCATTAAATCTAGGCAGAATCTTCAAATAATCATGTGGCATATCATTTAGCACTTGGGGTAAGGCCAATGGAGCATATTTGTTCAACAGAAAAGCTGGTACATTAGCCATTGGAGGAGGTGGGGGCTGTGCAACAATCTGAGGTACAAATGGAGGAAGGGGAGGCAGAGGGAGTGGAGTATGTATAACAGTCGGAATGTGCTGTACAGAGGTCTGGGGTGTGGATGGAAACAATTCACTAATAACAAAGGCTACCTCTGTAACTTCTTTAATTTCCTCAGCCTCAAGAGTAGGACGAAAATCCTCTTCAATCTTGGCACTTCCCCTAGGTGGATTTTCTGAGTAATATTCGGGATTTTCCTCGGTGGAATCGGGATGTTCGGTTCTGATTTCTTGAGAAGAAGAGGGCGGATATTCTTCTACAGAATATTCATGGATTTCAGCACGAACTGATTTCCTCTCTTTCCAAACTCTTTTATGAATAATATTCTATGGGTCAGACACGTAAGATGTCTTTGACTGAGATGTATCTGACCTCAAATGTGGCTTACGAGGAGCCAGGACTACCAATAGATTTATCAAATAAATAATAGTGGAGTCGCAAAGGTGAGAGATATGCAACTCTTTAACTCTCTGTGCTCACCTGATTAGAGAGTGAATATGATTTTTCGAGGCCCGGGGAATTGATATTCTTAAATTCGATCCCCGGCAATGGCGCCAGAAAGATGTTGTAGACAATTATTGTCACTCCTAGAGACAACCTAGAGTTGTTATAGACCAGTGCCTAGGACATCTTAACATAGCAACGAGCTCATAATATAGCTTGGGTTGTCAATCTAAAATCTCTCTTACTATCTCTTGCAAAACAAGGAAATTAGTTTAAATGGAACCAAACTCTCTCAGAAGCTGATACAAAGATAAGAATAATGTAGGAACAACATGCAAAACTCCAATACAAAAGCATCAGACAGTTAAGAGACAACTTACTGCAAAGAGGGCCAGTTCAAATAATATGCCACATAAATCAAATATCAGAAAGTGGATGCAGTGAAGAAACATGAAGAAGATACTAGTTAGCATGAGGCTGATACCCAGATACACAACAAAACCACATATGGGCTTATCCAACTAAGAATCCATACATGACAATGGCATTTGAAAAGCACCCTCCTCAAGTAACTAATATAGCAGAAAATATGGATGAAATGAACATGGAACAGTATATCATGACTAGGCCTATTTAAAGCGCTTGACTAATACAAGTATGGGCACCAACTAGGATCAATCCTTACTTAAGACCAGTGAGCCACTCGCATTCTAGAACATGATACAAGAAGATAAATAACATGAAATGAGATATTATATTAACACATAAGAAAAGATTACATACTGTGGGATACCAAAGACCAGAATCCTCATTACAGTTATAACTCCTCCTCACTGAAACCCTACGGGCTCTGAGCCTTCATACAGAAACTTTACAAGATGTATACAAAAGCCTTTCACTGCACAATTTGCTGATAGAAATATGGAACCCTTACGATGTCTTTTTTCCTAGTATTTATAGAGGAAATAGAAAATTGTAGAAGAACAGGTAGGTGATGCACATTTAATGATTTGATTTGAACAAAATAGCGGAAAAATCCTCGTGCCCATATTACTTGACAACCTTGAAATGCTGAGTGTACTCTGCTGCTGCTCCATGGAGTAAATGTTGAGGATGAAAATCTCCTCATGAACAAGACATAAAGAATAAAATATACACATGTTCTGTACTTGGCGGGAAGAGAAAAATCTGCTGCAATAAAACCTTGAGGTTGCTTGTTTTTGTGCATCGTACTCTTGGCCCTCTACCTTTGAATTAAAATCCCATATCTTTAATGCAGGGCGTTGTATTTCTCGATCTTTCACTGATATTTCATGCGGCCCCATTAATGTTTTCGCCTACCCAAATCTGCCCTTTGATTTTCTCTGGAGGGTTCTACAATTGCAAATCCTTGTTTTCTTTAATGGTGGTCACATCATAGCAGCTCCTGGATCTTTTCCGACCAATTTTACTCCTGAAACATGGTCCTGCTGTGCATTCTTGGCCTCTATAATGGGAGTGATGAATCATGATAATTATTAGCCACGATAAACCTGCAAAAACAAAAACTCATTAAATAAAACCAATCACAAGGATGGCGGACATGGTGGGGTTAATGGAGATGGTGGTATAGGTCTGAGAGGATGATGAAACGATGCAGGGTGGCGAAAAACACAGGGGGACGATGATGGAGGTAGATGGGTTGACCAGGGAAAGAAAATGGAATGTATATATGAATGAAACATATATATGCATGGCGGAGGATGAGACGGTGAACACGTGTAATGCTGTCGTGGTGGGAGGCTCGGTCAGCAGGTGGTCAAGCGGATGATATGGGCCACACGATCATTGGATGAGATCGACGGTTTTAATGCATTGGAGGACAATGAAATGGTTGGCCAGGGACGCAATAGACGTGGGTTAAAACATGTGCAGCTCCAGAGGATAACCACCGTTGGATGGAGGACTTGAGATCTGATGGCTGACGATGATTCCGCTGCCCAACCTTTGATTGAACAATAATGCGCGAAATGGGCGGTTTCAAGAATCGTACATGAGGACACTTGTCATGCGATCTATGGAATCGTTGGCCCCGTGGAGAATACCGCCCTCTCAGCAATGGTGGTGCGGAATGAAACCGCCGGTTTCGCAACGGGTACGGGCGCGGGGACCACCACGGTAAGCATGGCTCCACTCCATCGATTTTTTTTTTATCAAACGGCTCCAGACGCGCCCGAAATATTTGACGATAAGCTCCTGCCTGTCCGGCACACGGTTTTGCGTCCGGGTCATGTGAGAATCCAAACAAAAGGGCTAAGACTGCAGGGGCTAGGCCCGATACAAATTTTAATGGCATATTTAAGCTTTGAATGATGTATTTTTGTGAGCGGGAAGGGTAACGATAGATAGAAGGCGAGTTTTTTTGGCCACAAAAGGATTTAAACATAATTAAATGGGGATGGTAGCCAGGAATTTCGAATGTAGGGGCTGTTATGCACAACAAACCCAATTTTTTTGTGCTTTTATGAACAGAGCAGCAAAGTAGCGAGTTTCATCAAGCCTCTCCAAATAGAGAAGATGCTCTTCTTCTGGCGAAGTATTTGGCAACAATTCAACAACTATTTTGAGCAAAGGTATTTCACATTCAATCGAAAGGGTAGCTTCCAGACCATAGACAAGCTAGAATGGATTGAATCTGGTCGCATCCTTTACTGAGGTTCGGTAAGCCCAGAGAGCTGAAAAAACATGAGATTCTAGTTTTATTTGTGCATCCCAATCGTATGTTGAAGCATAGTGACGAGAACTCTGTTCACGACTTCAACCTGGCCATTGGCCTGAGGGTAGTACGAAGTTGAGCTGTTGTGACATAGACCCAACTTGGAAGTCAACTCTGCCACCATGTAATGCTGAAAATGGGAACCATGATCGGTAATAATGGCTTGAGGGACACCAAACCTAGAAATGACATGATTGAATAGAAACTGTGTTGTTTTCTTACCGTCAGCCATAAGTGTAAGCATTACTTCAACCCATTTGGTGAAGTAGTCCACTGCTATGATGATATAAGCATGCCCCCTAGCCGAGTGAGGGTTACACATCATAAAATCGATGCCCCACTTCATAAAGGGACCAATGGTAATGACAGGGTGAAGATGGGAAGGCGGCACGTACATTTTGCGCTGATAGATCTGGCAATCATGGCACTATGGATAACAAAAATGCAGTCTTTAAATATGGTGGGCCATAAATACCCAGCATGAATAATTTTATGTATAATAGCATATCCAGACATGTGACCACCACAGGCGCCACTGTGACAATCATTCAGGGCCTTTTTAGCCTCCTCGAGAGTCAAACACCGGCGAAGAATGGAATTAAATCTGATGTCGTAGAGTGTATCTTCGACTATGTGGTAGGGTTGCGATTGATGACAAATGCGTCCGCGAGCATCCCTCACCAACTCAGATCAGAAGGTGGAAGTCTGAATATATACGATGATATCACCATACCAAGGATCAAGGATGCTAATCAGAAAAAGCGTGTCATCCAGAACGCGTTCCTCAAAACTAGACGGAGTGGAATCAGAAGGGAGAGAGCAGATAAAATCGACGAAGTCTAATGACTTCTTTGACTTGGCAGTAGTGAACTCAAAATCGAACTCTTGGAGGATGACAGTCCACTTTGAGTACTTAGCCCCCAGCAATTGACGAGTCAATATATAAGTCATAGGGTTGCAATCAGAAATCATAGTCATTGTACGCAATAGAATATAGTGACGAAAATGTTGAAGTACATCTTGAACATCAACTAATGCTAACTACTCAACATGGGCATATCGTGTCTCAGTATCAAGAAGATTAAGAGACAGGTAGTAAATAACATGCTTGTCACCATCATCATCGTCTTCTACCCAAACCATGGCAATCATGCTAAACGTGGCAGACAAATAGAGGCATTAATCGCAATGATAATTTAGAGGATGCAATATAGGAGCATTGACGAGCAATGTCTTCAGTGCATCGAAAGACTTCTGGGTGATTTCTTCCCAGAGGAACAAGACGCCTTGCTTTAGTAATCGCGTAAATCCTTTGGCCACTTTGGCATAGTTATGTATAAAATGGCATAGGAAGTTAGCTTTCCCATACAGACTCTGAAGCTGATGTAATGAGGAAGGAGAGGGGAGATTAATGATAGCTTCAAATTTGAGTGGATCAAGACGAATCTCGTCTTTGGAAATGACAAACCTTAAGAGTCTACCAAATTCAATGCATAAGACGAACTTATGTGGATTGAGCCAAATGTTATAGCGCTGACAGCGAATAAAAATCTGACGTAGATGATTAGGATGGTCTTTACGCTTAGCTGAATGAGCTGGAAGGTCATCCAGATAAGGCTGAACAATGCACTTGATATCGTGGAAAGCATATGACATTGCTCGCTGAAATTTAGCCCCAACATTTTTCAGACCGAAAGGGAGCTTTCTATAAGCGAAAGTACCCCAAGGATAGATAAAGGCGGTCTTATGTTGATCAGTAGGAATAATTTTAATCTAGTTGTACCCAGAAAACCCGTCCATAAGGGAAGAAATCTCACTCCTAGCGTAGTCATCAATGGTTTGATCAATAAAAGAAGTGGGATAATTATCCTTAAGGCAAGCACGGTTAATGTCACGATAATCAACACAGACACGAATGGTACCGTGTTTCTTATCTACAGGAACAATATTGGAAACCCATTCTATCAAGGGAATCGGATAGAAAAAATCAGTTTTAAGAATTTTTCCAACTTCTCCCTTAATAGTGGCAACCTTTCGAGGGTGCACAGGACAAACACATTGGTGAATAGGCTTCGCACCAAGATAGGTATGAATCTCATGCACCACTATACTTGGATCGATATTGGGCATCTTGTCATAAGACCATGTGAAAACGTCGCAAAACTCACGGAAGAGACTAGTATAGACTTGAACCTCATCGAGAGAACATGTCACCCGAATATGGATGTTCTCGATAACCCCTAGTTTAATAGAAACGTCGATAGGCATTGTCTATTTAATGTTGCTCAAGTTACCTTCCGTAAAGAATTCATGTGTCAGGATAGGAGTTTGAAGCGGAGGAGAAGGAACCTGAGAAGTGAACCTCTCGAGACACGTAGACATGGCCCCATGGCTAGGCATGAATGAGGAACGATGACGACTATCATCCCAAGGAGGATCTTCAAGAGACATAGTTTCCACGATGGCTTCATCGGAGGGAAATATCTCTCTCAAGGGATCAGGCGAATCTGAGTCATTGAGCCAAGGGGATTGAGAATAAGTATCAAGAGACATTCCCAAAGGAGCATGATTAGGAGGTAGAGGATCCAAAGCCAAAATAAGTTCACAATAATCAATCTGGATCAAACTTAATAGCATCGAATCTCCAAATGAGTCAATCTGCTCGGGTGAATGGATGATCCACAGATTGTCGGACCTGGAGATCATATTAACCTGAACAGTTTTGGGTGGAGGAAGAGGAAAAATACCCATGAGGGAAGGATCTTTGAAGAGACCCGGCCCTATGCTCTCATAAGGCGTAGGAATTTGATCTACATATGGAACATTGTTCTCAGAAGAAGAAGTGAAGAAAGACAACTCATCGACAGTAATGATCTCTCCTTCGTGCAGAAATCACAAAACGCGAAAGAGAGTGGACGGAACACAAAGCATGGCATGAGTCCAACTGCGACCGAGAAGAAGATTGTAATTGAGCTTGGCATCAACTACTTCAACCTCGATGTTGATTGTTTTCCCTTCTAGAGTAATCGGTAAACTAGAGAGAACACCAAGAGGTTTAGAATTCCTTCCATCAAACGCTTCTAGAGCATTTGGAGATGAATTAAGAGTTGGAGAACCAATAGCTTTCCAGCAGGAATATGACATAATGCACTTAAACGCACCCTCGTCCACAACCGCTCAATGGATATTCAGTCCATTAATACCAACTAGGATGATGAGCACAAGCCTGTGAGGGAGACGTGGGACAAAATTCTCCAAGTCAAAGTGATAAGGCTCAAATCAGCAAGATCAACCCCATCAATGACAAATAGAAAAGCCTTCCGTTGATACAAACAACTCTGAAGTACTTCTAATGCAGACATCGTAGATGGTGCCTGAGCCAAATCCTAAACAATAATGTAATGTTGAGTAGCACAGGCATTAGGATTGTAAGAAGACTTACAGAGTACACCTTTAGAAGGTGGTTGTGCAATGGGCTTAGTACTGGGCCTTTCAATCTGAAGAGGGCCAGAAGCAGGCGGAGGAGGAGGACCATCAACGATCTCTTTCCCCGCTACTTGATGTGATTGAGTATAATCTTTCAAGCAGGTATCTATGGAAATAGATGCAAAACTGTTCATCATGAAAACCTAAGAGCCAAATGGGGCAGAGGACTAAGGTTTCTCTACCAACTAAGTCTGTTGTGATGGAAACGGTTCTTTGAGAACAGTCGGAGTTCCTTGGGTACCTTTGAGTAATTGAATCACTTCAGACCATCGAGGATAGTCCTTGGTGTAGTGCTCTTCGTAAAAATTCAAGCAAGGATACTTCGGTTTATGCTGTGAACCATCATCAGCACGAGATTTCTAAGAATCTTGTTTCGGGGTATTAGCCTTGGCCTTACCTTTACCATTATTTTTACCCTTGGAATTTTTATCTGATGGATTGGCCTGAATGGAATTCACTTCTACGGGTTTACCAGAATTTGGGGTTGGCTGAGAAGTAATATCTTTAGAAGGAGTGGATTTTTTCTTCCCAAGATTCAGAGGATACGATTTCCGAGAAGTCTGAGACATGGAACCGATGATACCATCGACAGGTGGCGTCGCCGGTGCTTTAGAAGTTCCAGGTCTAGGAGCATCTGGCAAGAGTTCGTACAACGTGACAAACTGAGAGTGCACAAGATGAAGGTAATGGGAATGAGAAATGGCATGTTATTCAGTAACACATGCCCCCATAGCAATGTCCTTAGCAATTGGAGCAATGAAGGAGATAGTAAACCAATCAGTTAGAAGCTAGTCAATAATTTCGAACTTGATCAAGCAACGATGATGCCTCCATTCATGAATATGATCTGAGATATGAGTAACTTGATCTCGCTTCAAGGATGTGAGGAGGTGCATCCCGGTTTCATATCGAACTGGCAACTGAAAGTGCGTGAGAAACGCCATGGCTAAAGAATTGAAATCTTGGAAGATACCATGAGATAACTCAATGTATCACTTAGCAGCGACACTAGTAATAGTTCGTTGGAAAAGACAAAGTTTGATAGAATCGCCAACCCAAGAGTTAGAGGAACACCATAGATGGTAGGTCATAACATGCGCTTGGGGGTCTTCTCTGGACTTGCCCTCAAACTTGGGACAATCACCAGGAATTTTGGTTGGAACTAGAGACCAATACGGGTTGTGAAGGATCAGATCATTCATCAACTTTCACACATTAGGTAGTTCCAACGTAGCGAGAAACGGTAATTGAGGATTAAAATGCATTGTAGGTCGTTGATAAAGACCAGTGTTAGCATTCCACCTATGTTGAGAGAAATTTTGCCCCCATATGTTTTGTCCCGGAGGATTTTGTCCATAGGGGTTATAAGCCTAATAGTTCTTCCCATACAAGGGTTGAGGACCAGGATATTGATTCTAAGCATACCATTGAGGTCCTTGTTGAGCAACATATGGATTTTGTTGTGGAATGTAAGCATTTCCTTGAGGTGGATTCTGCACCATCTGGGATTGACCTTGAGGATAATAAGTGAAACCTTGGGGCACACTATATATCATCTGAGATTGACCTTGAGGAAGGTAATTAGTGCCTTGAGGTTGAGCAGGTTTTCCCTACGAAGCAGGTTGAACAGGTTGTCCCTGCGGAGTAGGTTGAACAGGTTGAACCGGCTACTGAGCAGGTTGAGCAGGTTGAATTAGCTACTAAGATTGGACAGGTTGTCCCTGCGGGGTAGGTTGGCCTAGATACTGAGGGCCATTGGGTTTCCCTTGTGGAAGAGGTTGGCTCGATGGTTGGGATGGGCCAAGTTGCCCCTAAAAACCAGTTTGACCCGGCGCAGGACCGTAGGGTTGTCCTTGTTGTAAAAAAGCTTGGCCTTGCTGAATGTAAGGTTATTGTTGTTGCACAAAAGGTTGTACCTGTCGTGGATACATTTTCCCCCCAGGAACATAAGATGCTCCTAGTTGAAATTGAGGTTGACTAGAAGGACCGTAGTGTTTTCCTTTTTGGACTGAAGGTTGTCCTTGTAAGGGTTGTCCTTGCGGACCGTAAGGTTGTCCCTATGGACCAAGGGGTTGTCCCTATTGGACCGAAGGTTGTCCGTGTAAGGTTTGTCCTTGTAGGCCCAAGGGTTTGCCTTGTAAGGATGGTCCTTGATGGTAAATAAACTCATAGGGATCAGCTAGAGGAAAATAAACAGGTTAATTGGGATCAGTCGGAGGAAAATATATGGGATTACCGTAGACATCATAATGATGTGGAGGATTTCCAGGAGCTTGCAGCTGCTAATAACCCTGAGGTGTGGAATTCTGCTGCTAAGAATTCAGAGAGGGATCATATCTTCCCTGAATATCCAATAGATACTCATCGAATGTATAACCGCTAGGAATAGAAGTAGAAACTATAGGTTCGGTGCACATAGGAGGGATTTCCACAGCACGAGGCTGCGATCTGCTCACGGCAGGCCTAACTGGAATCATGGGATTGATAAAGATAGACATGTGAACAACAGTAAACCCTGACGATGGAGTTGTACTAACAACTAGTATAGATGAAGCCACAGAAACAGTGGGTCATACCAGGACAGATGTAAAAATGGCCGACGAGATGGGCGTCGAAGGCGACATTCCTAGTGTAGGGAAAACCAAGCTCCTTGGGGGAGTCGATGTACTTGACTGTTTCATTGACAAAACACCAAAAATGATCTGACCCAAAGTATGATAACCGGGTGGAAGAGATACCGATTGAGGGGAAGGTTGACTGGAGACATACAGGAAATATTTTGGGAAAAGCTGATATTCCCGGGTAGAAACATGAAGCTCTTCACTGCCGACGGGACTCGAAGAATCCATATCTGACGAGGTTGTAATATCATCAAAAATATGACAAGGACTAGGGGGTAAAGAACTAGCTAATAACGGCGATCCCGAAGTAAGAGGAGAGAATTCTTCCTCGCTCCCAAAACTAGACCAAGCACCCTCAGGTGCCCAATTGAAATCAAATGACCCTTCAGGAGGATACTGGGTAGCAAGAGGCAAGATACTTGGGAGGATAGGTTGCGAAGACTCGACAGACCTAGTGGACTAAGGTGTTTCCAAAGAAACTTCAAGTAAAGGACTACCACTAGGAGGTAGTGAAGAAGACGACGAAACTGGTGGTACCGCCACTGTGACAATGTTTCAAAAAAGAAAAGAAGCGAGATAGCTTATTCGAGGCTTCAAGATCAAACACTAAGGAACTACAAAAAACAAGCCAAGAAAAAACTTTAACGGGCATGTGATCGTAGGCAGTTAATTTTATGACATTGAAACAGAACTTTGTTGTTTCATGTTTTAAGATTCGAGAAACAAGCAAGAGATGACTCTAGTCACTTTTAGATTGAACGAGCATGAAAGGATAGGTGCTCGATGATATTTTCACTTTTAAAGAGTCATGAAAAGACCAAAATGACTACTCAAGTAGTCTAAGCAAGAGGGTGTACCAAGTTTCCGTGAACTGCCATATACACCTTGGTGATCAAATGAAAGAGAAATTACCAAGGACTTTTATGTACGTTCAGGTAGTCTCCCCAAATGTTGTGTTTGGTATATCACGGTTACAGGGCGTAAACTCGACTTCCTATGGATAAAGGATTGCAGCCTATGAGGGTCTCCCTTTATATATGTGACAGTATGGGGAGCACAAGTCTGTACTAGCTGGTGTTGTCTAATGCCAGATGGTGAGCGACAGCTACTAGGTTTAGCAACGCTGGAACACGTCACTAGCCTAGACCTTTAAAATATGTGCGTTAGGTTTCAATGCTTCCTTGGGTTGATTGAATTCATTTTAAGGTTGATCTTGAATTAATGTTTTTATTTCAAGGCCTTACCAAATGTGATCTTGAATCCCTAAATGCACACTACATGCAAAAGAACATCATTTCCGTTCAATGAGTTATAGCTAAGAGAAGGATAGGAATTCTATGACAAAGTAGCAATCAATTGAAACATAAGAAGAATTCCATTAATGCATCTAATATAACCAGATGAGAAAATGAAAAACTCTTCCCTAGTTCGCTAAGATCTAGTAATGAAAAAGAACATTTCCATTTTCAATTTAAGCGAAATAATGCATTTTTTTGTTTTTTAGATGAATGAAGCACACAATGCATTGTTACACTAAAAAGTAAAAAAAATAGAATTTTTGAGCGCTACGAATGCAAAGATATAAAACGAATAAATTAATACAATACAAACGTAAAACGCACTCAAAACAAGGATGCACTCTTCCAAGCAAACAAAGGGCTTTCGAAACGATCCAACCAGAAATGTGATCTATGCTCGAAGTGGCGAATGGAGATTCAAATGAAAAGAAAAGTGATCACCCAAAAAACTAAAGACACAAAGAATCGAGAAATACTAACACAATCAGTCAGTGAATTGAAACTCCAAAGATCAAAATGACTCGAATCTTAACCCAGAAGGCTCAGTGAGGAAAGGGTTGAACAAACAACACAAGGCACTTAGAAACCCTAGGGCTATAAACTCCACTGATAATATGATGGAAAAACAGTTGAGAATACTGAGAATACATAGTCAAAACAATCTCAGTAGACCAATTGCAAGGTAACAAACCAATCCAGAGCCAAGAACTACTGACAAAAACTCAGAAAAGGGATCAAATCAAATCCTACAGGATTCGGTGTGGCTGTTTGGCTGTAATCCGCACTAAACGGGGGTTGGTGCACTTGTGACAAAAGAAACATGTGCTAATCAGTGCGACTGTTTAAGGAAAAACTGCGCTGAGCTAGAAAACCATGGGAAAAAATAAAACCACTGAGCAGAGGTCAGACTTGACACTCTGGAACTAAACAGGATGGTTTAAAATAGTCAAGCAAGTCAAGCAAAGAATAAAAACAATCAAATGACCAAATTTGACTCAATAAGCCAAACGCTCGACAAAAAACAAGACGAAAAACACACACTGATCCCTAGTAGAGTCGCCAACATATTGTGTAAGTAAATCCCCTCTGCGGAAAGAGGCAATCCCTCTAGCCCTAGGGTGGGTCTAGCAACAAGAGGACATGCTAATGCGTCAATTCCTAGTTAATGAACGAAACTGAGTTGGGATAGATGTCCTACCTTTGATCTAACACAGTTTTCACAGTTGTGGAAGAAGTCTTCTACTCTTTTTCCATGGCACGTCACAATCCTTCAGTAGCGGTACTTAGGTGCCTGCACAAGGATCAGACAATGAAAGAAGCATACGAAACAATATTTTCATTCATAACTATCTAATTGGTCAAGGATAATTAAACGCATTGTGTAAGATCAATCACATCAACACAAGACAGGAACCAAAACATCCGTCATGTATTAAGTAAGAGAAAGAAAGATATTACAACCAAATGAGCCTTGATGTCGCAGCCTCCTTCAGCGGGTCCATTCAAAACGTGTCTCGAGCATTCGTCGAGGAATTTTGACTTGGAAATACAATTAACCTATACTCTCTCTCGATAAGGGGTCTCTCTCTACTCTATCTCACACCAACTATATCAGAGTGTTTCAGTTATTCTCCAAAATTTTCAACTATTCCCATTCAGCTAGCTGCATCTATGTGAGAGAGATGTATTTATAGAAGGAGAGGAGGAGGTTGGGATCCCTCATATGGTGGAAGGAAGGCCTTATCCGTTGGGAGGTTTCCCCAAATGTAGGAAACAAGAATCCAAAGGAATGTGCTCGACGTTATTTAGTCGAACAACCCATGCTGACTCGGTCACGAAGTGGTTGGAAATGGAAACTTCGCTTATATATTTAAAAAATTTCCAAAAACAGCTCGGCGCATGCAGTCCAGTGAGGCAGAGCACCAATGGGCGCGGGGCCCAGTGCTAATTCTTTGTATTGGCGCGAGGCCATAACTACCTGCCAGCGCCGACCCAAAATCATGTGTTTTTGCTGGTTTGTTCCAGGAATAGTCAATAGAGGAAATGTTCTTCTCATGGCAAGGGACGCAATGCAACTTTTTGCAAGGCATGAAACTTTATATAAGTCAGAGAAATGGTCCTCCAATGTGCAGGATGGGAATTGCAAGGATGGTGACAAAAATTTGTGTAACAGGAGGAAACACACAGTCCATCTGAATTAACAGAGATAAGGAAACAACAGTCTCTAATGGAAACTGGAGCTGAGCCCAAGTTACATAAGCACTCTAGAATTAGTTGCGCAATCTAGTAAAAAGAGATCTTGTCTCATCCAAACCAGTGAATTGATAATTTTTCAAGGAAAGAGACCAAAGAAATCCCGTAGCATAGCAGAACTGAGTTTGGGCTACGTATTTGAACAATGTGCAACACCAACAATAGAAAAACATCACCAGTAGTCGGTCTAGCTTCCGCTACTGGGGTTGAATGATGAAAGGGACACAGATGCACAAGATAGAGAATGGGAGAATGCAGAAAAGAGTAATGGATTTTACTCCCTTGTGGGGGTTCCCACACTTCTTCCTCAGGAATTTAGGGGGCTTTCAAAGCCTTGAAAAATGCAGGAGGAGGATTAGTTGCTCAGAGGATGAGCAACCATTCAGTAGGGTGATGATTATGAGCTCCATCATTAGACATATTTGGAGGGGTTAATGGTCACCTTTTTTCCTTCTTAAATATCTTTTTCTTGCATTTTTATTTTTATTTTGTTTTATGATGCTAGTATAGGTGGTGATTAAGGCTAACATACTCTGAGTGCCTAATATGAGGTTGAATGCAGAAATCATGAGTATTTGGCATTATTTTTATAGATTTTATCATAAAGAATAGAAGGAGACAATAAGGAGAAATTATAGGAGGATTTTTTGAATATTTTCGTGATAATCGGCAAAGGTAGGATAAAGGGAAAATCGTAATAGTGTTGAAGAACGGCAAAAGGAAGGAGAGTGAGGCTCCTGTGAGATGTGAAATGCGATAGTGGGAATTTCAATGAGGAGAGGGCGAATGACAAACTCTTAGCAATTTTAAGTGTTTTGTGAAAAAAAGGGGCAGCAACTGTAATAAAAGAAATAGAAGGGATATGGAGGCACAACAATAACGATGGAGGTGTAAAAACATAGATGGAGGATGAATCGGGGAGGTGCCAATGGACTTCCCTGGTACTTTGATTCTTATTCTTGCATACAACTTTGCTGATCTATGCATGAAAAAAACACATGCATGAAAATAGAGTATGAAACGAAGGCTAAAAATGGTAAAGAAACTCTACTCTAATGTCAAAAACAGTGAACAGACTTAATTTTTGGGTTTGTGGGAAGGTTCAACCTCCTCGAGCTCTATTGATAGAGATGAGAAGGGAGGTCTTGATCCACAGCTTTTAGAGTTTTCTCCTCTATTATAGGACTCATAAGCAAATGAAAAGTTATAGAAAGAACCTGAAAGAAAAACTAAACAACAATGAAACTATGAAAAGAAAATCTACTGACAGCAAGCAAAGAACAAGTATAGCAGAGAGGTTGAGGCACATGGATTAGGCCCTAATCCACAGCCTAGCTCTCTCTAGAACCTAAATCAGTAAAATGAAATCAGTCTTCTCATTTCATGAAAGAATAGTATGTACATTTCTGAAATTTTGAATCACTGCTTACAATAATAAAAAAACTCAATAGCTTATAGAAATTTTCCCAATAGAATCGCCTCCTTCCTAACTCTAGCCCTCCTCTATTTATTCTATAGGGCAGCTACCAAAATCTCCCTTGAAACTAGTGATTGAGTTCACTTTACTCCAAGTAAACATAAATTGAGTGCACTTTGATCTTTGAGTTGCTTGGCTGCCTCTAGAATTCGAATTGTTGGAGAGAATCCTTGGGGATCCTTTGGCTGCCTTTGAGGGTTAAGGAGGGTGGAAAATCCTCCTATAATTTCTCCTTGCTCTCTCCTTCAACTCTTTATGATAAAATCTTCAAAAATAATGCCAATTACTCATGATTTTCTGCACTCAACCTCATATTATATACTTAGAGTATGTTAGCCTTAATCACCACCTATACTAGAATCATAAAACCATATAAAAATAAAATGCAAGAAAAAGAGATTTAAGAAGGAAAAAAGGTGACCATTAAACTCTCCAAATATGTCTAATGATGGAGCTCATCAGTCAGTTCTGAGGAATAGCTAGTTGAGATATAGGTTAAATGGAACATAACTATTAGTTGTATTTTTAGAGAATTGCATGAGTGAAGTTATAAATCCATGATGGATTGTGAAATCAAGGAAATTTGATTTTCATATTTAATAGGGGCCTAATTATTTAGGAATTACGTGAGCAAGGCAAGCTGAAGGAAGGCTGAGAATTGGCTATGTTTTTGTCCAATTTTGCCTAGATCAGCGGGAGACAATTGGCAGAGTGCTGGAGAATCTCATGAAAGATTAAGAATTTCATTGTTTCATGATTCCTTGAATTTATACAATATATGATAGCAGGGTTTTGAGAAGTTTATTTCATCAAGAACATCTTTTGTTGTGCGATTGATTTAATTCTTTCTCTTACTTGCATGTGATTGAGTGACCGTGTTTTATATTCCAAAAATATTGTAGAAGGATTCAATGTATTTTTTTAGTACATCACAAGGTCAGATTAAATCCATATAATTTATACATGGTATCAGAGTGCTAGGAATCACAATAGAAGAGAATAATTTTAGTTTATCTTGAACAAGTTCAAATTTGCAGTTTTATTCTTTGGGTTTCAACAACAGATCAAGATGTATTTCAATGTCTTGAGACTCGAATATGCACTCAAGCGGAATTTGAATTATATTGCATGGAAGTACAGGATGGAGGCAGTGTTGGAGGAAAATGGGTTGAAGGAATTCATAAATACTAATATTCCCAAGCCTATAGCAGTATATTTCCAACTTCTTGATGCATGGCAGAAGAAGGTAGAAAAGGCTAGAATGATCTTATTAGAGGAAGTTCAAGATCATTGTCTCGAGTCTCCATGGGAAGGCAACTCCATATGATATGTGGAAGGCCTTGACAGATTTATTTCACAATAGCAGTGACCACAGGAAGTTGGCACTGAAGGAAAATCTCAGAAATATCAAGATGGAGGAGGGTGAGATGGCACCAACATACTTGGTGAAGTTTAATCAATATTGAGATGAGCTTGGAAGTGTTGGTGTGACAATAATGCAGGATGATTTGGTGACCATAGCACTTCTATGCCTTCCCAAGAGCTGGCATAGTTACCAAGACTCTATGAATGTGAGGGAGAAGTTACCAGACTGGGAACGTTTGTGGTCCAACTTGGTAATATAAGAGATAAGGTGAAGCACCAGAGACGGGACCTCTAACACCACCAAAGAAGAATATTATGTATTAGTCGGAAAAGGAAATAAAGCCAATGGAAAAAAGTCCTAAGGTGAATATGGAAAGAGAGACTTGTCCAAGATTAAGTGTTTTCACTGTCACGAGCATGGGTACTATGCTTCAAATTTTCCATAGAAGAAGGCAAGCAAGAATGAGCCTATAATTGCAGTAGGTGAAGCAATAGTTTCACAGTTTGAGCTTGGTTTTACTCTAATTGCATGGATGGCCAACACTATATTGGGATGCATGTGGTATCTAGACAGTTGTGCCTCATTCCATATGACGGGGAATAGAGATCTCTTTAATGAATTCGAGATGACGGGAGGTATAGCGCGACTGACATAGGTATAGTTACCTTTCAGAGGGATTCTAGCTCCCCTCTCGGACTGGCAGATTTTTTGTATGTTCTAGGCCTAAGAAAGAATATTTTCTTCGTAGAGGTATTGGAAGACCATGGTTATGATGTGATGTTTAAAAAGGGAAAGTTTTTCCTTAAAAACATAGCCATAGGATGGGTGAAACAGATCGGTGTAAGAGTGAAGAACCTGTATGCTCTCGAGGTCGAGGATTCATGCAAATATTTTAAGAGAAAAGTAGTGGTTAATGACTTGGTGGTTAAGAGGGGGAAATTATCTCTCAACATGAAGCCTCAGAAGCAGTCTCAAAAGGTTCTAGAGTGGCCACAATTGGAGAAGAAGAGAGGAGACCGAGTGGAAGAGTCCACTCAATCAGAGACCTCCAAGAGGGGGGAATTTCGAGCCAAGTTGGTAGAGGGAGTACATGCAAATATACCTCCAGGTGAGAGGTGGGGCGATGTGTAGATATTATCCCAAGAATGAATTTGGGTAGGCTCCATTAAGATGGTGTCTCTCATGGATTGAACCTAGCTACAAGGATCCCATAGTACAGGAATAGCAGGAAGGATCAGTTGGATTGATGCAGTCAGATGTCAGGAAGACAAAAATTAGAGTGACATATGTATGATACTGGAGCACAGTTCAAAGTTGGTAGCAATTCATATGGCATAGATGTATATGTGAGCAGCAACACAAAGAGTCTAGTAGATAGGTGCAGTAGCTAGCAGTAGGCAGAAGACTCTGATGATAGATGCATTATACTGATTCAGTTGTTAAGAGGCTATTAAGTTTCGGGAGTTGCAGGTGCAAACAACACTAGAGAAGTATTGCATGCAAAGCATTCCAAAGGTACCAAATCAGGATAGGTTGAATTCCTTTCTTTTTTAGAGGGAGTGTTGAAATTTTCAACAAGAAATAGTGAAATTGGCAACTAGAAATGACAAAAAGCACCCACACATTGGTGAGGAAATTTAATGAGGAATTTCAGTTATACACTAGTGAGGAATGTGGGTATCTAATTTATTTTCCCTTAAATAAATTGGACAATAAATTGTAATTTCATCTCATAACAACTTGTATCAGTTAACTAAGTCATGATGATTACGAGTTATCTCAAGAAATTCGAGTTGAGGTTCTAAGATGAGGCATGTAGAGTGATCCTAATATTTTGGGGGTCCAGTTGCAGTTAATGCACTAGTGGGGTGAAAGTGTAATCAGTTAACTCAATTAATTGAGTTAAAATCAGTTTAACCAGTTCTAACTGAGTGATGAATTAGTGAGAGGTCCAGTGAATTTAATTCACAAGTAGTTATTAATTAGATAACTGATTATTCTCTATTAATAGATGCATGCATGTCAGTTCTGAGGGAGACCCAGTTGAGAAAGAGGTTAAACAGAACATAACTATCATTTTTATTTTTTAAATAATTTCCCGAGTGCAAATATAAAGCCATGAGGAAGACATGATGGATTGTGCAATCAAGGAAGGTTGATTTTCCTATTTAATAGGGGCCTGATTTTTTAGGAATTACGTGAGCAAGGTTGAAGGAAGGCTGATAATTGGCTATGTGTTTTTCCAATTTTACCTAGATCAATGGGAGACAATTAGCAGAGTGCTCGAGAATCTCATGAGAAATTAAGCATTGTATTGTTTCATGATTCCTTGACTTTATACAATATATGATAGCGAGGTTTTGAGCAGTTGCTTTCCCCATGAACATCTTGTGTTGTGCGACTGATTTACTTCTTTCTCTTACTTGCATGTGATTGAGCGATCGTGTTTTGTATTCCGAAAAATATCGTAGAAGGATTCAGTGTATAGTTTTAGTACATCACAAGATCGGATTGAATCCATTGATATAGAATTTCTATAAATGGTATCAGAGCTTCTATATAATTTCTACATGGTATCATAGCTTTATATAATTTCTACATGTCGGATATTTGACAGTACATGCACTCCTGTTAGATATTTAACGACCATCGGGATTTAAAAACAAAAAAAAAAAAATACATTTAACTTTCGACATTTTTCCTAATTTTATCCCTTCCGTCAGATTTTACTATCATATTTTCAACTCATGTGTATTAGTCAGCGGACCTCGTTACAATATTTTTTTTTCATATTTTTTCCTTGGTGGTCATTTTTCTATTTGCATCATGTCAACTACTTATTCTCAAAGTTGTATGGTGGTAATTCTTCTAGTTACATGATGTGATGGATTTTTTCTCAAAGTTGTATAGGTTTCCTATTGCATAGTTCATCCGTGATGTCTCCTAGACCAAGGATGATGTAGAAGCTTCTAGAAGTTGTGTAATAGTTGCAAGCGTAAGGTGTTGGAAGACAAGCTCATTTCGAATGTAGGAAACATGTAGCATATTTTTCAGGTAAGCGTTTCCTCCTCCTCTTTGTATGTGAGTGCTTAGAGCGTTCACACAATATAAGTTACAACCTTGTAGCAATGAGGTCCGAGGCTCAAAATTTGGATAGTATGTGAGTACTTAAAACATTCAAAAAATATACATTATTGTCGTGTAGCAGTGAGGTCTGAAGCTAAGAATGTGAATATTGTACTAGAATTTTTGTGATGTCGTGTGAAAGACTTAACAGTATTGAAAATTTTTTTTGTACTATGATTTTAGAACTTTTGCTATGATATGTTAATTGTTTCGAGAGACGTAAATTAATTTTTGGGTGCGGGATCATTCAAAAATATGTACTTGGGATGATTTCCCAGGTCTTTATTTTGCTAAATGTTTGAGGTGAACATTAGGGGAATTTTGAGGTCTAAAATGGGCCTCCTAAGGAAATAATAAAAAAATAGTTAAACCATTAAAATAATATTTATAAATTTGCATTTTACTTTTCGCACCACAATCCATGTAACCATGGTTAAATTCAATTGAAAATGTGTACCAAAATAAAATTAATAAAAAAATTGTATTGATAGGACTATAAATAAGAATGAGCTTTTCAAGAAAATATCATTATCATTGAACAACTAATGCATTTGTCCCTTGTACTTAAATAACTTAAACTAAATTATAAATATAAATTCATAAACTCTTAATTGTATAATATACTATTAATTAAAAGTTATATTAAATTTAAATTATATAATAACATGTAATTAATATACTATATAAAAAAAAATACAATATAATATAATATAATAAATGTAATTTATTATTTTATGTATTTTTTTTATATTACATATTCAATTGATTTGATTTATAACATAATATATATATATATATATATATATATATATATATATATATATATATATATATATATATATATATATATATATATATATATAATTTTAAAATAAATATATGAAAATATACAAATATAATATTTATTGAAAAATGTGTAAAGACATGAAGATTGTGTAAGGATATGCATTGTTTCTTTCAAAAAATATAAAATGAAAATAATAATATTTTATTCAAAAGGTGTGAAATGACATTTATTATGAGTACTTTACTTTTTATTATAATTACTTTACTTTTTTACTTTAAAAGTATTTAGAGTACTACCATGGTTAACCATGAATTTTTATTCACCATTGAGAATGTAACAAGTACCATTAACTCAAGCAATGCCACTTCAACCATTGGGGATGATGTCATCGCCTAAAATGTGATTGGTTCTCATAAAGTGAATTTTGATTGTACATTTTGATTAGGAGACCCATTTTAGACCTCAAAATTCCCCTAATGAAGATTTATTCTCTAAGTTATACGGTGGTTGTTCTAATAGTTGAATTATGTGAGTGATTTGTTCTCTAAGTTGTGTGCTAGTGTTTAGCATGGAAGAGCTTATAGAGACACTTGAAATTGCTTTCTGTGTGCTAATTGTCAGAGCAAGGAGTATGGTGTATATTTATTAGGTAAGTGGTGTCCTCCTTTTGTATGTGTGTGCTTAAAGAATTCATACAATATGTGTTACATATATATAGTAGGTTATGTTTAGTTTAGGGTTTTTTGCCCTAAAAGGCAAGCCCTCGCTTGTATGAGGGTATTATATTGCGGTTGTGTATTGCATGTGTATTCTCAGAGCGAGAAACATATAGGGAGGCTGTGAGAGAGAACAGAGGATATTACAGCAGATCTGCTATAGGTTGTGTCTCTTCATTTTGCTGGATAATAGAAAGGAAGGACTGGCTGTTCGGGGTGGAAGTAGCCCAAACTGGGTGAACCACGTATATCTGCCTCTCTCTAGCTTTATGTGTTTTGTGTGTTTGTGTTTTCCTCATATTTTATGTGTTGCATTGCTCTGTATTATATAATTTTGTAACATGCATCACTTGGAATGAATGAATGAGAAATCAGTTTGTGAATTTGTATAGGTTATCCGTGTACCTAGTTTTTCTATCTGTTATATCATTGTCCTAGTTGTTTTCCTTGCTCTAGGTTCTTTTATTTTGTAACTATATTTTTAGCATTATGAGCATTAATATGTTTATGCTTATTATTACCCTGTTCTCATCAGAATTGGCATGTTTTATTTATAGTGCATGTTGCATTCATGTTTATGTTGTTCAAAGAGAAATGGCACTGCTAGGAAAACTAGCAATGGATATGTATTATTGGATAGATTTGCAATCGTCATATTTGGGGAAATTCGTGCACTGTGCAACAAGAAGAATGTTTTCTGCGTTGTTGGAATTAATTGGTGAGATTGATTTTCGATAGCCAGTACCACCATACATGTCCTTTGGAATTATTTGAAATTTGTAATAGAAATTCGATCATCTAAAATAATTTTTTTTTCTCATGTTGTTCAGTAATTTGTGTAGACACAATCAATGTTAATGTCATCTAAACATTCTTATCTATGAAAGCTACCTAGAGTATTAGTCTTGCTTCTTTTTTTTGTCCAAAAAAGTTATATATGTAACAATCACATCCTCATGGAAAGTGCTTCATGTTATATTGGTATTGATATCTTTAATTTCTATTTGTATAGGCTGGAACATTTTTTAGCTTAGTCATAAGTATTGGATTGAAATAAATTCTTGAAAAGAAAATAAGACTAATATCTGACTCTCTAAACGTATAAAAGACTAATTTTCTTCCTTTGTTTGTTGTCTCTATTTTGCTTGTTTCCCTATGTAAGATGCAGAACATATTTTTGTAATTTTGTGGTTCCTATTTGTTTTCCAAATTTTTAATTATTTCTATATAATTTATCTAGTTCATATCTTTGGAGCAGGGAAGATGAACACAAATTGAACATATACAGTCAAAGACAATAATAACTTCAATAAGAGGTGCATCTATGTTCTACTTATTGTTATTTGATTATTACATTATAAAACTCTATTTTTTTTGCTATATTTTTTATATAATGTAATTAAAAATGGTGATTTTTTAATTTTAAGAAACATATAACACATAGAGATATAGATCCACGAGAACAAGCACAATGATAAAGGTACTTTAAATATTTCCATAAAAAAAATTTATGCATTTGTTCATTTTTCAATTTAATATATGTAATAAGGAACTATAAACTAGAATTTCTCGAAACTAAAATCTATTTAGTATTTCACCTATATGCATAGCAATGAGATTCTATATAGTAATTATGAACTTGATATTATAATATACATTAGAAATGATTTTGTGATATTTGTTCTATTTTCATAGCCCAATTCTTACTTAGCATCAATTTTAATGTCCTTTCAAGAGGTGATTTCAATGAAATACTTGTGAACATGAAACAAAATTCATATGTTGAACTAGTCTCAAATAAATATATTGTCAATGATGTTACGATAAATATGGAAAAATAAGTAGACATGACAACGAGCATAATTATAGAAGTAGATATCGCACAAGACGCGATGAAAGTAGCTGAAAACAAACAAGAATCTGAGACAAAAAGGTATTTCCGTCCAAGTTTAGCTAATTGGATATCATGACTAAGAGAAAAAAATCCAATATATTCCATTATTAATCGAAGATATCAATAACAAAATAATAGGAAGCATTTCCCATGGCGATGTGTTGGTTAGATATCAAACTTTTTTGGACAAAGAAAATAAGACAAGACCAATACTCTGTGCAAATTTGATAGCGAAGAAGGTAAAAACAACAATAATATTTCTTATGCCTACATAACTTATGAAACAACTTGAGGTAAAACGCATTGCAAATGTTGGTGTTTCTATAAGAAATTTCCAAATAATTCCAAAGAATAATATGATAGTGGTGACTAGAGAAAACAATCTCACTAACTAGCTCTAGCATTGCACAAAAAAATTGTCATGTTTCCATAGAGTACCAATTTTTCCAAATATGACGATTGAAAATATGTCCCATAGTCGAGATCCATTTCTAGTTAGCACAATCGGTCCATTGATATTTCAACAACACATACAAGGATGAAATATGCACTAGAAATAAAAGATGATAATTTCAATGACGACAGGGAAATAGTAAGCTTATTTTTATTTGAATGTTTCAATGATAGAAAATTATTGTCTGCCTCTTATACCATTTACATGTATTGGTTTACAAATATTGCATATGTGGCAGGTTAAAGTACCCAACACACTTATTCCAATACATATTTCAACACAAAGACAATTGTAGGAAAACATATTTCCACTCATATTGCTAAAAAATATAGTTAAAAAACAAGAAATATTTTTCCAGACTTCACAATTGACATACATATGTTCATTGAAATCAGAGAAGAAAGTGGAAAGTTTGAGAAAACTAGTTTATTTTCCAAGTGGATTATGCACAATAAACTATATATATATATATATATATATATATATATATATATATATATATATATATATATATATAGAGAGAGAGAGAGAGAGAGAGAGAGAGAGAGAGAGAGAGGATTTCAGGTTGTTAACTCAACTCTCAATTTTTCTATATAAATTTTGCGGAAATTACAAGGACCACTGAAAACAACAAGTGCATATATGAATCCCTTTGAAGCTATGTGCAAAATGCATTAGTCCAATTACAACTCCTAGAAATATGGATGAAACTATGGTTTATTGTACCATTTGCAAGCAAAACTATAGTTTTGTTTACTTCCATTGGTTAAATTGTATGATAATCAAAACATATTGTGTTCTTAGAGGTGTAAAACTAGAAAAAGCATTTCGATCTACAAAAGGTTTCCTATTAGCAATATTGTGCAAAAAAATCAGCTATTATTGATTTGTTATCTTGTTTTCAAATAGATGGCACATTTACAGTAAACCATTATAACCTAATTATGTGTATACAATGATGGTTCTCTTTATTTTCACAGATGGAATTGACTTCTTAGAAGTATTCGAGGAAACTATGACAAAAATGTTGAGGTCACCCATGAAACGAAGGCATATTAGCAATAGAAAATTGAACAAAGAATTTATAACTTAGGTTGGAGGTGAAATCTAAGCTTTTTACAAAGTCTATTTGAAATTCATAGTGAAGTAGTGAAGATTGAAATACAAGTGGCTAGTAAGACACTGAAGCCATAGTTCAAGGCGATGGTCTCTTTGTTGAGTTTTATTTTAGGATATCATAATAACTTGGTTATGGATAAAGTTTTCATTATGTTGAGTTTTATTTTAGGATATCATAATACCTTGGTTATGGATAAAGTTTTCATTATGTGTTTAAGGGAAATAATGACAAATACTAATGAAATCATGATTCACCGTGAGACTAATTAACATTATATATTTGCTTTATCTTTTGGTAGCTATTAACATTGTATAAACACATATTCTAACAGAGTCAAGAGCATCCCAAAAGAGTTAGGAGCATTCCAATGAAGCCATTAATTTTAGTTATTTTTCCATTTGTTGATTATTTATATAAATTTATGCAATGAAATTTCTTACTTATTTAATATTTTGTAAATAAATTTTACTCGTATATTATTATCAAATAAACATTGAGTTATAAATAAACTATTTATCTTCTTATTTTGTTTGAATTAAATGATAAATTTAATTTAGTTAGAAGACATAAGTTAGATCCTCACATGTGGTATTAAATCCATGTTCAAAACTTAGACCTAATACCCATTGCACACCCAAAATCAAATTCCCATTAATAAGAAAACATCAAATTCTAACTAATTTAAACTCATACACTTACAAATTTAATAAGAAAACATCAAATTCTAACTAATTTAAACTCATACACTTACAAATTTAATAAGAAAACATCAAATTATAACTAATTTAAACCCATACACTTACAAATTTATTTGTTCTAGAAACTAAATTTTTTATAAATACACAGCTACCAAAATTATTTTTAGTGAGGAAATCCCCATTAAAGAAGCTCGAGGCAATGCCCTATCTATTAAAAAAAAATCCCCAAGAATGACCTCTCCATCTTGTAAATTACACCTTTGGTCCAAAGTTCCCATCTGCTAACTCGTGGGCGTGGCCTATTCCTTAGTTTAGGAGAGGTTTGTTGGAATTTATTTGCTAAATCTCCTTTCAAATATCCTTGATGATTTGAGGACTCTGTGTTATCATAAATACAAAATAATTTCCATGGCTAACGTTTATGCATGGTTGCGGCAAGGAAAAGTTCTGGTCAGGTTGGTTCTTTAACAAGTAAGAATTATTACTTAGTGCTTGATTTGAAGCATTTAATTCCCATTTTTTTTTCCTTTTGTTCTATCAGAAGAGTCACTCCCATGTTGAACAAGGTCTATCTATTCACTTCCTCATCATTATCAACATTCGTGGAAGTGTCATCAGTCTGGGGGGTTTGTGTCATCCATAAGCGTACCTTCCCAGGTGTCTATCTGATTGCCTGATGTAGATACAAACCCTTCTGATTGGGCACTTCCTTTGTGAGAAGAACGATATCATGATTCCACATTATTTACAGAAGGAGGAGTAAAATCAGAGCCTGTTGCACCTTGGCAAAGCCAACAATTTGTATTTCCCCGGAATGATTAATGTTGGCAGCTAGTCTAGAATTCACATTACAACTCCTTCCAGTAAGAGCAACTACATCATCCTCATGAAAACCCACAGTCCGCTCAAGTTCCCCAAAATAGCCTTTGCTGGCTTCTATTCCAAACATACATCAATAGCCTTTGCTGCCTTCTATTCCAAACATACATCAATAGCCTTTGTGGGAGAGACCAACGGAGGGTCAAAGCTCTACATGTCAAGACTAAAACATGTAACGTAAGATTTCGTAGCGGCAACCTATTCATCTATTTTTTGTTTCCATTCATTCTTCACAACCCCCTCTTCCCTGCTACAATCCCTAAATCCCACGGTATTTGCAAGTCCTACAGTACCAGTGGAATCGAATATGAATCCTATTGATCCATGCAAACCCTTGAAAGCAGGCACTGTGATTTGATCTTCCCGAAAACGAAATGGAAATCGCACCAACCTCCTTTGTTCACTAATTTTGTTGCTACTTACATTGCAAAATGTTTGTGGATGTGATGAAAATTAAGCCTTTATATCATTAGCAAGTTCCAAACATGTATGAATATGTCGTTACTGATAAGCTGGCTAGATATAAATGGACTAGAACTGGTGCTGGTGCTGGTGCTGGTGCTTGTAATGTTATGTAACTTGTTGTCGACTCTACATGCAATTCCCTATCAAACAAATAATACCAATTTTCCATGTCGCTACGCCCATCTCGAATAACCCTTTTGCTAACTAACCAATAAGCTTTGGCGGAGGCTTGGCAGTTGTTTCACCTTGTGCCAAGATATCCATGTATGCATGCCCAAATATAGTTGGGCCTATGAAAATGGCCATAAACACAAATCCAAATATGGAAAGAAGTGTACCTCCAACCGTTACCTTGCCATCAATTGTATTCAACTCACAATTAATTTTGTGCCTATTATGGCAATTAACATAAAAATAAAAATAGGAATTGTAGGTTGTATAGTTGCTAAATATGTTTGACTGGTGTAATCAAGTCCCATAATAAATAGGAGTTGATTTCCAAATATCCCACTTAATCCAAGAAAGAAGAAGGATTGAAGCAGACGACGTGTAATAGGTTGGCGTATTTTTTTTTCTTTGAAATAAGTGATAGGGCGAAGTAACAACAATGCCAGGAGGTCCCGAAAGACACATAAAACCATTTGATTTATACACAGTTCCAACTTCCTTATAATGAGATAACCTCCATAATTCAATTGCACTAAATCCAACAAAGCATGCACCTTCCAAGCATCGGCCTCCATGGCTAGGATAGACTCCATATTAACTATATATAACATTATTTATTATCAACTACGTATGTTGAAAAACATCCACATTAACTCGAAATTTTAACAAAAACTATATAGAAAATAAATAAATAGTGATCACAATCCAAAGTAGAGTGTTTCAGGTGATGTGTATGTCATTGGGTAGTCATGGGAATCAGGGGATGGCAAAGATTAAAAACCAACCACTAGATATAGATGGACATAGATGGTAGGACAAGCATGTTGGGACGTTTCTCGACCAACCAACCACTAAGCCAATCATTGGGCTAATGGCTGGCCATAGATATAGATGGACATAGATGGTAGGACAAGCATGTTGGGACGTTTCTCGACGAGTACTTTTTGTATAAAGCTTTTGCTAGTGAATTAACGCCTAGTTTATCTAGGCAACGTTTTGGCTTAGAATCTGGTAAAGATTTTGAAAAAATCAGGCAAAGATTTTATCAAATTTTTTTTAGAGTTTTTAAACTTTAGTATTTTGAGTGTCGTAAAGGTTTTTAGTATTTTGAGTGTCCTAAGGGTTTTTGATAGTGCTGAATCCATTTTTACTGTCAAAAATGGATTCCAAGCAGTCCAACTACTTGATTTTTTGAATTTTAGTTGATTAGATTTCGGCAAAAAACTGCTGTCCGGGCTATTCCATTGCCTGGGTAGACAACTCTGTGAATTAATAGCCGTAGTTTAAAAAAAAGTAATAGAATGGTCTAGAATCCTGTAGAAATTTTGAAAAAATCTGGTAAAGATTTTATCAGAATTTTGTTTATTGTTATTAAACTTCAATATTTTAAGTGCCTTACAAGATTTTGATAGTACTGAATCCATTTTCATTCTCAAAAATAAATTCCAAACACTACAACTACCTCATTTTTTTGAATTTTACTGAACCAGAAAAAAAACGGCTTTCTAAACCCTTCTGTACTGTACCCTGGCTAGACAACTTGGAATTAATATTGGCTTTATGTATGCATGACAGCCAGGAATTCATCATCCATCTCCATGGCATGGCTTATGTTACATGGATCGTGATGGGTCGGATATGGTTAATACATCTGGTGATAAGACAGTGGCATGGCTTATTTTTCGTTTGAAACTGAGCAGCCAATAGGGATTTTGCATGCTATTCAATTCATGAGATGACCTGGCTGAAATTTGAAATGAGGCAGCTTCCGGCGTCCAAATTTTAAATGGGATAAATTTTAAGGTCACATTATAATGAACGAGACTCTGTTTAGGATTAGTAGAGAACCGCTGCATGGGAAAACAAATCGAAACAGGTTCGATATGAATTCCATGGCACGCTGAAGATCATGCAAGTGGCGAAGATTATTACTGGTTTTTACGAGTAATTATTAATGTAACAATTTCTTCATCTGGTTCTGAATTATCATTTTGGACACGTTGGTTGGTGATGACAATTTTGTGGCAGACGAAAATGCACAACGTGCCCTAAAAAGCGCAGCAGAAACTGAGAACAAGAAGTAACACAACAACTGCGTTCCACATCTTTGTCTGGTATCTCGGTTGGCAAGTTGGGACATTCGATGGGGCTGGGGCAATTTCAAAATTGAAATGCTCTCCCCTCGCCCAAAATTTAAAATGCCATTAGCAGCCCCCATGATTCTAATGACAAATGGATTATTGATGGAGCGGTTCCTTCCCAGATCTATCAGAAACCAATCCTAAACAAATAGACGAGCAACAACATAAATTCCAGTCCCTGCCCAGAGTTTAATCAGGAGGAGCTGATCTACCATAATGGGCCTCGGTTGAACTCTGATATAGATGTTGATGTCGTTTGATATGGAAAGTTTAGTCCGGTCCAGAGATCGATTATTGGGGATTCCTTGCAGTGCCCGGGAGAGGAAGAAGGAGAGACACTACCGAGGAACACCAACCATCTGTAAAGGAATGGTGGAAAACCACAGACATTTACAGAGAGGATGCATCAGTTAATATGAGCTCTGCCGTATCGAGTGAGAAGAAAAAGAATGAGAGTATAGTCCTGGTGAATCAGATATTGGATGAGTCCTACATCCTTGGTAAATGGCTGCAGAGAATCCACATTGAAGCCCTGGTCCTCAGGGAATCTATGGCGTCCTATGGATAAAGGGATTTTCTTTGTCCTCACTGCCCAAGACGTTGTAGTAGAAATATTCATGGGTAGGCGCTCAGTCTCTTTGCCATATGCATGGGTTGGGAACTCTGTAACACAGTCAGTGTGCCTAGCCTTTCCACCAGCCTCTCTACGGTCCTCAGACTATACCTCTGGTAGCCCCTAATGGCAATGTGGGCATGGATGGTATGATCATAAATATTGCCACTACTTGTGGGGGCGGTTACAATTCCCTTCAAAACTGATTTTTTTTCAAGACGATGCTACTGTGCCGCTGGAGGGTGTGTCTGGTTGCAGGGGAATGTATGGAAGAGGGGCATATCCTGGTCATGCAGGCCACCTCTTTGTAGACGAAACGACAGTAGCCAGCTTCAATGCTGGAGGGCTCGCTGGCCCTATGTTCCTCCTTCCAGCCATGCGGGATCCTCTTACCAAGTCGTGCAAGACCTTGGTTTAATTTAAACAGGTTTTCTCTAACTTAGTCTAGAACAACAGTTCTCCTGGAGCTTCTGTATAGTACAATCTGTGTTGGGGATTGTTACAAATCCTTATACTTTTTGTAATTTGGACCTTTTACTTAAAACCATTGCCTAGTATTGAATATGATACAAGAGATTGGGAATTAACAAAACAAACACAGCTATAAAACCCCAGAAACGTGAGACAAGCTCACTCAACACAATGAATTTAATCGCTCAATTACATCACACTTATATAGGGAACTACACTCACCTAATCCTCCTGAAAACGAGGAAACAAACCTGAATATGTGCAACCAATTCCTAATTACACCCTCTCGTTCAACCACTCACAACTAATTCTATTTCTGCATTATTCTCACATCCTCCCTTAATGGAGAAATGGATTTTCTACAATACCTAACTGACTTCTAAAAACTTCAAATTTGATTTTACCAAGGGGCTTAGTAAATATATCAGCCACATTATCCTTGGTGTTACAAAATATCAATTCAATTTCATTTGACTCAATTTTCTCACGTACAAAGTGGTACTGTAACTCAACGTGTTTTGTTCTAGCATGGTAAATTGGATTATGTGCTAATTTGATAGCACTCTGATTATCACAATTGATACATGTTGAACCACTTTGCGCTTCTTCAAGATCTGCAAGAATTCTCCACAACCAAATAGCTTCACAGGTGGCATTGGTCAAAGCTTTGTACTCTGATTCTGTTGATGATAAAGAAACAGTTGGCTGTTTCTTACTACTCCAAGATACGACCCCTGATCCAATATGAAATGCATAGCCAGAGGTAGATCGTCTGTCATCTGGATTTCCTGCCCAATCTGAATCAGAAAAACCTGTCAGTGTAACATCAGATTCATTAGTATACATAATGCCTAAATTCACTGTTCCCTTTAAGTATCGGAGAACTTTCTTTGCAGCATTCCAGTGATTTCCTGAAGGCTTAGCCATGAACTGACTAAGAATACTGACTGAGTATGCAATGTCTGGTCTGGTAGTGGTGAGATAGTTCAAACTTCCCACTAGCTGACGGTATAATGTTCCATCTGCCTCTTTTGTTCCATCTTCTTTGTACAACTTTGCATTCTGTTCTAAGGGAGTTGACATAGCTTTGCAATCAGTCATATTGAACTTTTTAAGAATCTCCTTTGTATATTTGCTTTGAGTGATCAAAGTTTTACCAGGCTCTCTCCATACCTCAATTCCTAAACAGTAATGCAATTCACCCAAATCTTTCATTTCAAATTCTTGTGACAATTGAACTTTAATTTCTTCAATTAACTTGTGAGCACTGCCTGTGATAATGAGATCATCCACATACAAAGATATTAAAGCAACATTTCCCTTTTCATCTTTCTTAACATACAAGTTAGGATCATTTTTGCTTTTCACAAATCCATTCTGAAGAAAGAAGGTATCAATCTTTACATACCATGATCTCGGCGCCTGTTTCAAACCATATAATGCTTTTCTTAACCTGCAGACTAGATGCTCATGTCCCTGTTTGACAAACCCTTCAGGGTGAACCAAATAAACTTTCTTCTTTAAATCACCATTTAGAAAAGCAGATTTGACATCCAATTGATGTATATTCCAATTATGTTTTGTGGCTAAGGCAATCAGTAATCTAATTGTATTCAACTTAGCTACTGGTGAAAAAGTGTCTTCATAATCAATTCCCTCCTTTTGAGCATATCCTTTTGCTACTAATCTTGCCTTAAATTTATCAATTGTACCATCTGCTTTAAATTTCAATTTGTACAACCATTTGCTTCCAATTGGAACTTTATTTTCAGGAAGTTCCACTAATTCCCATGTTTGATTTTTCATAAGAGAAGCATACTCATCATTCATAGCATTAATCCATGGTTCATGTTGTTTAGCCTGCTCATAGTCAATTGGTTCTTCAACATTCATTATATTAGACATTAAGGCATAGTCTCTATACCTTGCAGGAAGTTGAGTCTGTCGGGACGACCTTCTTGGTGCTTCAATGCCTGTGGGTGTTCCATCCATGATTCATCGGCTTTGAGGTGAATCACCCCCTTGTGATGACTCACTGCTGCTAGATGTGCTCATACTGCTGCTCTCATCCTGATCCTGTACCTGTACCTGTACCTGTTCCTGTTCCTGCTTAATCAAAGTATCAAGTTTGACATGTGCATCATTAGATATATGCCATGCATCAGTCTTTGTATTACTTTTATCAGCCTTCTCATGAAACAACACATCACGACTTGCAAATAGTTTATGGGAACTTGGATCAAACAATTTATAGGCTTTCTGATCCGTACAATACCCAATGAAAACACACTTGATTGACTTGGCATCAAGTTTTCTTCTGTTAGCCTTAGGAATATGAGCAAAAGCAATACATCCAAAGACTTTGAAATGACTCACATCAGGTTTATAACCATGAAGAACCTCAAAAGGAGTTTGAAAAACTAATTGCTTAGTGGGACATCGATTCTTCAGATAAACAGCAGTGTTAATGGCTTCTGCCCAGAAACCATTAGAGATGTTCTTACCTTGCAGCATACTACGAGCAGATTCCACCAAGGTTCTATTCCATCGCTCAGCAACACCATTTTGCTGAGGAGTATGTGGCACTGTGAACTGTTGTTGAATTCCATTAGATTTACAATAGGTGTTAAATGCTTTTGACTTATATTCACCCCCTTGATCAGATATGAGTATTTTAATGCACTTGCCTGTTTGTTTTTCAACCATAGTTCGAAACTCTTTAAAATACTCAAATATGTCACTTTTCCTTCTAATGAAATAGACCCAGGTATACCTAGATCTATCATCAATAAAAATAACAAAGTATGAAGCACCACCAAGAGACCTAGTTTGCATAGGTCCACATACATCAGTGTGAATTAATTCAAGTATATCATACTGGCGTTTCTCAGTATGAACCAGAAACTCTTCTCTATGCTGCTTACCAAGTGCACAAGCTTCACATGGTAAATGTTCACACTTCATAACGGGAAGACCTTCAACCATTGATTTCCTTTGCAACAACGATAAATCACTGTAATTTAGGTTCCCATACCTGTGATGCCATAATTCTACTGTCGATGTCTCTTTGGATGTCAATGCAACATGGCGCTTCACTGTCACATCCAATCTGTATAATCCTCCAACCTTGGTACCTGTAGAAACAACCCTGTAGTGGTCCTGAACATCTTTCACTATACACCCCAATTTACCAAATTCAACTTTTAAATGATTATCAGTGATAGTGGAAACAAATATCAAATTCTTTTTGAGAGAAGGTACATACATCACATTATGAATCTGTCGCATTTGTCCATTAGGTAAGTACACATTTATTATGCCATAGCCTTGAACTTTAAGTGACCTGTCATCTCCTAGGTAAATGTGTGTACCATCAGATTTCTCATAATATTTATCATACCATTCTTTATTACAAGTCATGTGTGCCGATGCACCAGAATCGATGAACCATGCATTCTCATCATCAGTTTTAGCAGACAATGCAGCATCAGAAAGAAATAACTTAAGATTTTTAAATCCATCATTCACTGAGGTGTCTCTGTTTATGTAATTTCCATTATGCCTTCTATGTCTTTGATTTGATTCATTATTCTTTCTCCTATAGCAATCTTTAGCCAGATGTCCAGGTTTTCCACAATAATCACATTCAATGTTCCTCTTAACATAAGAATCAGGAGGTGCCATACCTTTCTGTTTTGCTTGAAATCGGCCTCTGTTCCTGTCCCATGGTCTCCCTCGGAATGGTCGTTTGCCTCTTGCAGTCAAAGCCAAATCAGAATCATTTGACTCCAGGTCAAAAATTTTCATGCGCTCTTCTTCTTGAAGAAGAATTCCAGCCAATTCTTCAAATGTAGGAGGTGTCGGTCTAGCTGAGAGAGCTGAAATAAATACTTTATAGTCTGGAACTAACCCCTTTAAAGCAACAGTTACCAAGTCTGTACTGGACACTTTTTCAACAATATCACCAAGCTTATCACTGAGGTCTTTAATTCGGGAAACAAAATTGCTAATGCTCTCATTGGCTTCCATTTTAATAGATAGCAGCTTTGTTTTTAAAAATAAAATACGGTTTGCATTAGTCGTCTCATACAAACCTTTGAGAGTGTCCCATGTCGCCTTTGAAGTTTCACAGTCCCGAATGTGAGGAATAATATTGTCCTTCACTGACATGCGTAGCAGCACCCTTGCTTTCATTTCACGCTTCTCCCAATCTTGAGTGGCAGCAGTAGGTTGAGGCTTGGGCTCGTCACCTTTGACAATCGTCCAGAGATTGTATGCCTCCAGTACTGTTATGAGCTTAAATTTCCAGTTTACATAATTTTCTCCATCAAGTTTTGAAGACTCATTTAAATATGAATCTGCAAGGGGATTAGCCATTTCTCCACCAATGACCAAATTCAAAAAATTGCAAGCTTTTTACACACTCTATTTAGTTTGATTTTTTTTTTTTTGAAAAAAAAAACTTCAAACAAAACTTGCAAACTTGCTCCCTTTTTGTTTTTGTTAAAAAAAAATGATAAGAACAAATATGAATTTGTTCAACTTCTAAGCAAAAACCAATAACACGCCTTTAATATTTTGCTATGCTCCAATGCACAACAAAAAAAAACGCCTTTAAGAATTCGCTGCCACACAAAACTGTGTCCACTGCCTTTTTGTTGTTTTGAATGTAATCACACAACAAATGCTGCCACATGAAACCGTTCACTGTTCGGCTTCAAACTAAAAACAAATATGAACAGCAAACTCCACGCAATTAAATATATTGCTTGATGCGCAAACAAATAAATTGCAGTGACAAGGGCAGCGTGGTATCCAGCTCCAACGCGCAAACAAACAAATGAATTGCAGCGATTATTGGCGTTATTGGCCTTATTCGGCTACGCTGGCATACGAAAATGGTTTCAACAAAAAACGCGAGTTCGGCTTTCCAAGTTCGGCTTCACACTCAGAAATTTAAAAAAAAAAAAACGAACCTTATTCGCTCAGCGATCAAAGACGCACGTGTAGACAGAACCAACTCCAACGCACAAATCCAAAACTTGACTGCTCGATCCGCTTTCCAACGCGTGTTTTTAAAGTCTGGCTTCAAAAAAAAAATGCGATTTGGAAAAAAAAAACTTCGGCTTCAGATTAAAGCAAAACCTGTCTTTATTCCACGCATATTTCAATTGTTGCTGACCGGCTTATGCACCAACAGCATGCATATGGAACACACTACAGCGTATGCGTAGGACCACTACAGCGTATGGAAGACAGCTCTTTATCGCTCCGACTACTCGCAGGGTATTCTTCTTTCAACCGCACTGAGGTCACACTGCGCACACTCTAATGGCAGATTCTTCACTGCCCGCGAAGAGGAGAGAGGCGCAGATAGCATAGATGGCTCTGATACCAAATTAACAAAACAAACACAGCTATAAAACCCCAGAAACGTGAGACAAACTCACTCAACACAATGAATTTAATCGCTCAATTACATCACACTTATATAGGGAACTGCACTCACCTAATCCTCCTGAAAACGAGGAAACAAACCTGAATATGTGCAACCAATTCCTAATTACACCCTCTCGTTCAACCACTCACAACTAATTCTATTTCTGCATTATTCTCACATTGGGGCAGGTAAATCTCTATTCACTGGGTGTTCCAAGAATGAAGTCGTAACTGCAATATGCATTTTCCTTTTTCTATGGTTCCTCAAATGTGTTAGATGCGGTCGGTCTCTGAACACTTTTCACACCATAAGAGATAAAGCAGAGACCTAAAAGTAGAGGAAATTTAATGAGTTACCCAAATTTAGTAGCCATTCTGGCATCTACTTTATACACAATAGTGCCCATTTCAAACTAATCGACCCAAGAATGTCAAGCACACAAACTTGCCAGAAACAAAACAAATCACATAAGCGGGGGACTAATTTACAAACGACTTAATCTACAAAACATTTTCAGGTGGGTTTTGGCGATTCAAAACCAAACCAAAAAACAACACCTGAAAGAGGAATTAGTGTGATCAGGAAGTTCTTGATTTTTCATTCGCTATGATCTCATGACTGTCATTTCTTTACATTACGCACTGGCAGAGTTAGTATGAAAGGCTATGGGCAAAGTACGCAGTCCGTCATAGTTAGAACGGGAAGGTGTAGTGCAAAGTTCCAATTTTGACGGAAAATTTTGATTTTAACCAAATAATCGTCAATGTTTAGAGTGCTGAAGAATTTCACCGTCCTATCACGATGAGGATCGACACTGAATAATGTTCTGTATGTCCATCACTTACTTCGGAAGTGCTCCATCTAAGAACCTATTTCGCCTTCCTTCCCTGATCTGACTGACACTATGAAATGTGTGATATGTGTTGATATTATAACTCAACCATCAGAACCATCTCAAAGCCAGAGTGAAGGAATCCTAATACATACGAGGCTAAGATTTATTTTGGGCTAAATCATAATTTTTTTGAGCTAGAATTGAAGTGGATGACCAGGACAGTAATTATTCCTCCGAAATAGGTCAAATAAATTCAATTGAAAATTAATTAACAGATTATGATTTTTTGTAGACCAATCTAACTCAAAAGAAAGGTTTCATTTTCGTTGTTGCAGGGCAAGCTACATGACAAAAATTACTTTTAGTTAAAACATGAAAAAATTGTATATGACTATATTTGAAAAAGTAAATATATGAAAATATTGTTAAAATTTATTTCAAAATTTAATAGGTAAAAAACTAATGCTATGAGCAAAGTTGTGATCCAAATTGGGGGCAATTCATGTCTCTAATTATCTAGGAGTTTCTTCACATATACTCGCAAATGATTTTAAGAGTTTATGGAAAAAATGAAATGGCTAGCAAAACATTGGACAATTAAGTTTCAAATTTATAAGAATATTTTTCGGACATACCACTTTTGCTTTGTGTTTTTAAATAGTTATCAATATAAGTAGAAAATTATTTTTAGAATTTTCTTTAAATATATTATAATTAGATTTTAATTTAAATATATAATAATTAAATTTTAATTTAAATATAAAATAATTTTTATCTTTTTCTTGTATATTTAATGTAGTAAGGGTTTTCATAAATTGTATCGAAATCATTATTATATTTTTAGATATTGGGGAATCATAATCATATGATTCCATTTATACTAATTGGGTTATCTAATCTTTGTAACAATATTGGTTAGGGAGCTCTCTAGAGAAAGACATCATGGCCAAGATTGAAGCTATGAATTATTGTTGTCACCTTATTCACAATTGAGGTGTGAAAGAAATATTGCTTCTTAGATTATTTGGAAGGCATGAGAAACTACCAAACCCCACCTAAATTGGAAGGACTAAGCATTCAGATTTAGATTATCTTTCAATGACACTTAATTTATCGATTCTCTATCCAATTACATGAAAGTAAGACTTTGTCTTGATCACCTTGGTTCCTTATCTAGTTACAAGAACGTAAGATTATCTTGGTCATATTGGTCAAATCTTAAAATAGTCTTTGGACTATAATTTTTCACTTTTTAAGACGTCTTCAAGTCTCACTTCAAAAAATGGATTCCTTTGCATGAGCCAAAAGAGCTCTTTAGATCTCCAACCCTAATATGCTTTTATGTATTAGATTAATGATTGCTTTACCCCTCTTGTTGGAGTTTCTCTCTTACTCACTATAGGAAAGTCTAGAATTGAAATAAGGTCAAACCTTTTAAGAAATATAAGCCAATTAATGGTTATAGGTGGTTTTGTCACAATAAGGGTTGCAATTATGATGGAATAAAGTCTTGAGAGAGTACAAGATATGTAATTTTGGTGGCCCTTTAGAATTCTAGTGTAGTTAGAGACATTTTGTGATTTGTATAATGATGTGGATATTCTACTACATAGTTTGTCACAATAGATTTTACAAGTAATTATAGAAAACTATAAAGTTTTACTTTATTATGTAGTATTTAGTTATGATCAAAATGTAATATTATGCATGTAGAGTCCAAAGAACTAAAATACATTGATAATATTAAATAAAACAACAATAATGAAGTGGCCACACCATTAGAAGAATGACTATAGGTAACTTAGGAACTCTAATATGGGAAAATTTAACTAGAAGTTAATGGCTATGAATAGTTCATTTCTTTTCATATATAAAATGCAAATACAAATAAAGATAGACTCCATATGGAGTCACAAATGATTTGGTGGCGGAATCGTTGCTATAGTGCCTGCATTTTACTTCATTTGATGAACTCATAATATCCCATTCTTGTGCTTTTATTATCTATGGCATAGTGAATCAATACAATAGGAATGGAACCCCTTCCATTCTTTATAGTTTAGTGTTTAACTTGTCCTAATAAGCATCTAGGGTTATGGTTAGGGGTTTTGCATGCCACAACTTCTAATAAAGGTTACTAGAAGCTTATTGGAAGTGCAACTATGATTAGCTCCATACATGTGAGTGATCAGAGATGAGGTGGCATCCACTTGGAACTTTGGGTTTCAAAGCATTGATCAAGTTATGAGAGCATAACATATTCATATGGACTCTAATTAAGGTGATATTTGGATTGTTGGAAATATCTTGATAGATAAAACATTGTTAGAGCATTAGAGCATTAAGAACTTTGTTCAAAAAGTTTGACTCTAATGGAATCCATTTAATTTATATAACGGGCTTTGGAATTTTCAAGTCCCCAAATAACCAAAACTTACAAATCTACCTCAAAATTGGGGCATATAAGTCCATGGCACCAATTTTTCCAATCAAAACACCAAAATATATGAGAAATTATATAGAGATAAATTCCAAATGATTCAAATGAGGCTTAAAATACCTTTTTTCTTGGTATTTTATATTGGTGGCTTTGTTGTTGGCCATATACTTACCATTTCATAATCCTTCACTCAATGTACTTGGTCCATGGGTGGCCTAAAACTTATACCTAGTTTGGTTCTATTTCTTTTTCATGAACTACAATGAAAACACTACCCAGTGGAGATTTTTGTAGAGTTTTATAATGTTACAAGTTTGAACAAAATTATCAAATACTCCCTCCACTAAAACATCTGCTTATGGTAGTGAGGGGTTTTAATGGTTTCTCACTATAGCTAAAAAAATTGGGTAGTTGGAGGTTCTAGTGGAGTTTTTTTATTTTTTTTAGTCAATGCACTTGTATGATGATATGATGATGTACTTTATATTAATATAAATATTTTTTTTATTTAACTATCATCAATTGCTTAATTAATCTTATTTTAAATTGGTATATATTTTATTATTGAGTTTTTTTAACAAATTAAATTAATGAATTAGTTCAATATGTTTTACACCATTATTATTAGATGTAATTAATCATGTGAAATATGTGTGTGAGAGAGAGAGACAATTGATAAATGTTATTTATTTATAAAAACTATGGTTGACATACAAAATGATTAGATTAAAGAGACATATAAATTGAAATAAGTGACTATGTTTGTCTAGTTGATACATTGAGACATGAAAACTTAGAGAGAATGAGTTATCAACTTTGAAAGAGACCAAATTACTAGAAAAACTAATTGAGATAGATTTTTTGAGACTTGACATATGTGAACGATCATAAATTATCCCTATTTCCAAGTAAAACAAACTAATACTATATGCACAAAATTCATCTATACAAAAAAAATAAAAAACAGTGACCTACCCATTGGCTTGGCTTTATATATATATATATATATATATATATATATATATAATCCGTAAACTAGTGTATTGTTCGACATAATATAATAAATTTTGCAAAGGAATTATACTCATTGCATGTATGCACTAACCCATTACTTGAATGCTTCATTGGAAAGGGGTGTTGCAAGTTTAGTAATGGACGCCATCATTCTTCAATGCATGAACTTTCTTTATTACTAGACCAACATGTATGCATTCATCATGGTGGTGCATTTGTAATGTGCATGGAATAATTTTTCATTTATATGCATATTAATTGATATTGGTAGGATACTTGGGAAAATATTTATTAGAATAATTAATTTACTAACATCAAGTAAGCACAAAAGAACAAACAAGATAAATAATAAATGCATCAAAGGCTATTACCTTTTTTTTCCTAAATACAATTGTCTTGTTGTTGCCAATCAATCTTATTGAATAAATAGGGTGGATGCATCATTTCAAAAAAGTTTGAGATGCAGCAAAATTTTGTAATGTTTTTTTTTTGTGAACTTAGTAGATCCTTGCTATTTTTTATTAATTAACCAAAATGCAAGTAAGCAAAATTTATAGCTTTTAGCCCCAACAGAAACCAGGCCATCTTAAAAAGTTATAGGCCATCCAAAACTTAAACAAATTAAGGTGGTCTCTTACTATCTTTAAATAACTATTGTCTATTTTTCCTTTCATACATATATAAGAAACGTAAATGTTATCCGTTATCATAACAAAAACATAAATATAGAAAGTCAATCCTCATATGACTCTATAGGAGTCGAGTCTTTTACACTCAATAAAACTATGAACAACTTATGAATTTTTTTGGTCAAACATAAATAATACCTAATCAAACAAAAAATTAAATGCCTAAAAGAAATAAAAAATTCTAATCAATAAACTAAACCAATTTAATATTAGTTTAAATAATACCTAATCAAACAAAAAATTAAATGCCTAAAAAAATAAAAATTCTAATCAATAAACTAAACCAATTTAATATTAGTTTAATTTGGTAATTTTTTTTTTAATTTTTATGAAACAATATTTTGATTATTTTTTTATTTTATAAAATATTTTTGATTAATTTTAATCCTAAATAAATAAATAAAATAAATAAATAATAATAAAAATAATAAAAATTTAAACCTTAAACTACTCCATTAATTTGAGTCAAGGCTCCAAACTATTAATTTGAGTCAAGGCTCCAAACTATTACGAGTGAAATCAATCTCTAAAAACATAATCAATTTATATAAAAACATAATCCATTTTATTAAAAATATAGTTTTATAAATAGTGACATCTCAAATGTCAATAGCTCTTGTGAAATGCAAAATGATTGTTTTTTTTTATTAATCAATATTTCGAGTTATAAAATCGAATTTTGTTTTTATCATTTAATGTTTTTTAAAATACAAACTAATGTGTTTAATTTAAATTATTAAATTGAAAAATGAATTTTATAATTTTATTTAAAATAATTGTCTAATCAAAATAATGAATAAACGTAATAACTATATAGATTGAATCTATTTTTTTCTATTATATTTATTTAACCAAATAAAATCTATATTAAAAAAATACCACAAACTACTTTGTATGGTGTGAACTTTCTCGCTAAAAAATACAAAAGTAAAAAAAAAAATTAAAAAAAATTAAAACATATTATAAATATGAAAATGGTATATTTTGAAATTGCAACATACTTTGAACTAAAAATTCTTATATTACTCAAATAAATAGTGTTTTCTAATGAAGAAGTATGATTCTCAAACTTGTATTACAATCTAAATTAAAATAGTTTCAACTTGCTATAAAAATATTGAGATAAATCTATGATAAATTAGATAACTCCAAAAGTACTAAAGATATCTTTTCCTTCTAATTTTTTCCAAGTGATTAAAAAAAATAAACAATTTAAAGCAGACAAAAAATCATTAACCCTTAAATGCCATAAGAACTAGGTTAAAAGTCAACGTTCTACCTCTATGTTGGAAGTTTGCCAAAATATCTTTTGTCAATAAAATTACCCTTACCCAATTCATTAAGAAACTAGGTTAAAAGTCATTGTTCTACCTCTATATTGGAAGTTTGCCAATATATTTTTTCTCAATAAAATTATCCAATTCATTAGTTTTAAAAGAAAACAAAAACCTCTGTATATGCGCAGCTTCCGTATATACATAAATCTTCCATATATGCGCATATCTTCGGTATATGCGCATAATCTTCCGCGTATGCGCATATAAGTATGTGCATATATAAAAGATATTTGCATATATAAAAGTTGCACATATACATAAGATATACACATTTATGGAAGATATGTGCACATACAAACGAGATGCGGACATATAGAAGTTGTACATGTACGAAAGATGTGTAAGTACGGAAGTTGCACAAATTTTATATATTTTCATCTTTTGTATCACATATCTTCTATATATGCATAGCTTATGTATATACACATATATTATGTATATGTACAACTTCCTTATATGCGCAACTTCCATATATACGTATATCTTCTGTATATGCGCAAGTTTTGTAAATGTGCATATCTTTTGTATACATATACATAAGTTGCACATATATGGAAGTTGTACATATACAGAAGTTGCGCATATATAGAGACTTGTGTATGAATATTACGTAAGTTATGCACAACTTCTGTATATGCGCAAATCTTCCATATATGCGCAACTTCCGTATATGCGCAAATCTTCCGTATCTACGCAACTTCTGTATATGTGCAAATCTTCCGTATATGCACAAATCTTCCATATATGCACAACATCAGTATATGTGCATATCTTTTGTGTCTATAATAAAGAATTAAATATACAGAAGAAGCGCATAGATGGAAGACATGAACATATACAAAATTTATGCAAATATAGAAGACATGCACATATATAGAGGTTGGAGTTCCACACAATGTCAATATAAGCGCATATCTTCCGTATATGTACAACTTTCGTAAATGCACATATATTTCATATATGTACAACTTCCGTAAATGCACATATATTCCATATATGCACAACTTCTTTATATGGGTATACACAAAAGTTGCGCACATATGTGGAAACTATGTATATATGGAGGTTAGAGTTGTGCATGGGTATGTGCATATATAAAAGTTGCACATATACAAAATATATTCACATTTACGTAAGATATGCACTTTTACAGAAAATATGCTCATATACAGGATATGTACATGTACGAAAGATGTGCAAGTACAGAAGATATGCACATTTATGGAAGATATGCGCACATACAGAAGATATGCGCACATACAGAAGATATGCTCATATACAAGATCATTGGCCACCACCATTCTGCCTTCTTCGGGGTCTGATCATTGTCCTATTCAACTGCAATGGTCCCACATTGGCGTAGCAAGCAACAAGCCCTTCCGCTTTGAAATTTTTTGGCTCACTCATCTTTTGCAACGTCATTTACAAGCTCATATCAAAAGGGATAGCCAAAATGCTCAAACCTCTCCTCCCACTGCTTATATCACCTGAGCAAACAGGATATGTGGAAGGAAGACAAATACTAAATGACATCATCCTAAGTTGCGTATATATGTAATTTGTGCATATCTTTTGTAAATATGTATATCTTTTGTATATGCACCTATACAAGAGTTGAGCATATATAGAATTTTTGTGCATCTTTCATAATATGCATACGCAATTCTTTACATATGTGCATATCTTCTGCATATGTACATATCTTCTGTATATGCCCATATCTTCTGTATATGTGCATATTTTGTATCGCATATCTTTCGTATATGAAGAAATTCTGTATATGTTCATATCTTCTGTAAATGCCCATATTTTTCGTATATGCAGAACTTTCGTATATGCGCATATCTTCCGTATATGCCCATATCTTCCGTATATGCACACATTTCTTATATGTGCATATTTTGTATCGCATATCTTCCATATATGCATAAATATGTTTTATAGCTCTTTGAAGCACATATATAAGCTCTTAAAGTCCCCCGTGATAATCCACCCTATACCTTGGACAATTTAGTGTAGGGATCATAGTTCCTCGAGAAATCCCTCATTTCTACCCAACACCTACCCAACAAGGTGGGCCCATAAGCCACAAAGACCCAAAATTTTCCCTTGTCCCTACGTAGCGAAAGCGGTCTATCAGTATGCTTAGGGTAGCCATCCAGTGATTTAAGAGAATTTCTCTAGGGTTCGAGATCACTACCAACCCTCTTGTACTACCTTTTGAATCTATGGCCATATCTTCACATCTTGTCCAACATCGAGCTAGAATATCTCAAAATGCCGAAATATGAACCTTGGTTTCATGAAGCAATACTATATCCAATTTCTCTTTCATGATCTTTTATTTTAAATAATGTTGCTTACCTGAACTATTCATGCCCTAGATATTCCATGAAACCATCTTCATAAATTATTTTATGTAGCGGGGAGTAAATACTTCGTTATCTTATTAATTTTCCCAAAGTTTAACATAAACTCACTTGCAGCCTAGAGGGATTTATGTGATGTTTTACACCCCCTTTGACTACAATTGTTTGTAGCCTATTCCTTGGATTTGTGTGACTGTGACGCCCCTTTGCATCTCTCCCCTGAGAATCCCCCATTAGGGGAAAGATTAGATTGTTGTTAGTGCCTATATAAATATTGAAAATTCTGGATTTGTTCAGTTGGGATCAATTGCACTTTTACCCTGGCCCATGCCCTTAGAAATTCCAACATTGTTTTCTCATTGGCTTCAACATTGTCGTATTGTTACTTCGCCTCTAGAATTGAGGTCTTTTTCGTTAGTAGTTCCTTCAGGAGTGAGTCTCTACTTGGTTCCTCTAGTGATATATAATTCATCAGTGCTAGTTTCTCCTTTGCCATTAGTTATTCTAGAGGAGTAACCTATTCAAGCATTGGAGTATCATCTAGGGGTTCTACCTGTGAAAGGATGGTTAAGGGATTCTCTTCAATGACTACTTTAGGGTCGGATATCCTATGTTTATGAATAACTTCATTTTAGGATTTCCTAGATGCATGGCCCTAGATTTTCTTGTCACTTATTGGTTTCTCCCGAGATCTAGCTTATGTTAGTTCCTTGGCCCAATCTTCCTTGGTTCCCGTGGTGGTGCGACACCTCGTGGAAAGCCTTGTTTCTTTCCTTCTCCCTTCACTCTTATTTATCTACTATAGTAAGAAATAAATCTCGAGTCATGTGACCATGTTTGTGGCAACAATGACATTTGAAGGGGACGTGCTCATAGTCCAAAGGCTAGGTCCAAACAACATCATGGTACTCTATATCTATCAAAGTAGGGAGGGGCTTCGAAATACTCATGTAACTGTATATTCTGGCATAGGAAGCATTCATGTACTGCTTGTTTATCTCTAAAACCTTGAAAACTTTCCCTATAGCATTACCTATCCCTTCCAGGATATCGACTTCCTAGAAGTCATCCGGGAGTGAAAAGATTCAAACCTAGATTGGGGCCACCAGGAAATCCTTTTCTTGGTCGTAACACTCTTCCAAAAACCTCATAAACAAAACCACATTGTTCATGAAGTAAGGCCCAATTCTAAAACACTCTTTCTATCCTTCAGGTTTTCAAAAATCACTATGAAGAATCCTTTTGCCCTAAGATGCAATTCTATTACTCCTTCTGGTTGTCATTTCCCTTGAATACATTGGATTATTTCTTATTCTTTTGGCCAAAATCCCATGAACTTACAAATCAGGGTATGGTCCTTCATGTAGCTATGAGAATACCCAAAGCGATTGTTTGGTATAACGAACTTCATATTGCAAATGGCTTTGGGAAGGCAATGACTCTACATAAAAGCCTGCCATTAGGCCCCTAGAATGAGACTTTCATTGTTCCCCGTTTGAAATCCCTGTGCATTTGCAGGTTTCAATTGGTTCCCTCTAACCATTGTTCCGGTAGGAGGGGGTCTCCTCCGTCCCTCCCACAATGCTCATGTGATGAAACAACAACACCAGATCTCTATAGACCCTAAATGATTGATCATAAGTTGTCAAACGGAGTTTCTTTCTTTGCAACTGACGTAGAACCACTCAAGCTAAAACCATAACTAGACCTCCCACCCAAACATTTTCATATAATTGTGAGATTGATTTAATCGATCATATTAAAATTTTCAATTAAACCTAATTTCCTTAAAAAAAAAAATGTATTTCTATTTATTACATATATTTTTTTGGCAAATAAACTTAATTTCTATATGAAAAAAGTTAAAAGCTTGCTTCTATTTCTTTATTAAATAATTTTCCATGTTATTTTTATTTTAAGTTTATTTCTTCTTTATAATTAATTTTTCAATGTGATTTTTCTTTCAAATTTATTTGAACTATTTTTCATACAAATTTTCTTATTAAGTTTGTTTCTATTTCTTTATTAATTTATTTTTTTTGGTTTTTCAAGTGGTCTAAGTTCATTGGAGAATGTATTAGTCTTGAACTGTGGCGTGAGAAACTGCCACCCGGGGACATTTAAGCCGTCAAAATCACCTAAGGATAGCACCAGACCTCGGCCACACCAGAACTAAGCTTACCGGGTTTAACTTGTCTAACTAAGCTAACTGGTTTTAACGTGTCTCTTAGGTTTAACTTGTCTCCTCCCCCTAGCACGGGCACAACAACCTCCGTGAGGTTTGTTCTGCTCATCGATGAGATTTGATCCTCCCATCCTCAATCGATTATGCTAGTGGGACTTAACTTTATTAAATAATTTTTAATAGTATTTTTGTTTTAAGTTTATTTATTCCTCATAATAATTTTTTCAATGTCATTTTTCCTTTAATTTATTTGAACTATTTTTCCACATCATTTTTCTTATTAATTTTTTACAAAATTATTACTTTTAACATATTATATTTTTTTACTCAATTTTTTTCCTTATTTTAAAATGTTTTTCATATTAACCTTATTTCAAGTTATTTCTTTATTATAATTAAATCATTTCACATTTTGTAGTTAATTTTAATTTTGTTATGTATCATTTTTCTTTTAAACATTTTTATAAAATTATAAATGATTTAGCATTCTTATAATTGATTTTAAAACTTTTTTCTTTAAATTCATTTTTCTTATATTAAAATGTTTTCCTTATTAAGTTATTTATTTGAATGTTTTTCTTATAATTGATTTTTCATTTATGTCATTTATTTTGAATGTTTTTCCTATACTTAATAGATAGACTTCTTAAATGTGTTCATTTCATTTCACTTCTTAAACTTGTTCATTTGTATGATTTTTATTATAGTGAATCTATTTATCAATTTCCATCTCAATCAATTTGAATCACTTGTCATGACAGTGTAATAAATATGGAACTTTATTTCTAAACCAACCTAAATCCATCTTAAAGCCTTGTGGATGCTTAGTAGATCAAAAGTTAAGATGAATCTAGGCTTTGCTAATTATTAATTATAATTATTTTTATTATTTTTATATTTTATTTTAATTTTTCTTTTTATATAATTTGAGATTGTAAAAATATTTATTTTATTGATAATTATAATTACTAATTATTTTATTTTATTTTTATTAATTGTCTCCATATGTCCTATATGTGCATATCCTCCGTATATGCACAACTTTCGTATATGTGCATATCTTCCTTATATGCTCATATCTTGTCTAGCCCTGAGTCAGAATGAAATTTTCATTTAGAGCCCTGACCTATGAATACATAAATGGAGGTCGAGAAATTGATCACAAAAGAGAAAGCCCAAAAAAGTAGTGTTGATGAGGCAAGAGATACGATGATGGAGGAGGCATCATCAACCAAAAATGCCAATTTTGAATACAAATACAAGAATTTGGACTTGTTTATATGGTAATGTCTTCACTGCATTTTAAATTCATGATGTGGATATGACGTTATAGTCTATCAATGTTGCATTACTTTTGATGAATTTAGTTAGAATGAATATTATTTTATTATTTACAAATTATCAAGTTTTCAAGTTAATTTACTTTTATATGCGCATATCTTTCGTATAGCCACATATGCAGAAGCTTCACATATATAAAAGTTATGTGCAACTTCTAAAATATGTAGATAAAACACTCTCTATATGTACAACTTGTGTATATGTTTATGTGCATATATTCCATATATGTGCACATCTATAAGTTTTGAATAGATAATAGGTGAGTTTATACGGTAATTGTGCATAGACAATAGATGTACATATATAATATATGCGCATATCCTCCTTACATGCAGATATATTTCGTATATGAGCATATATTGTATATCTACATCTATTTTCTATGCACAAATACCATATAAACTCATGTATTATCTATTCACAACTTACAGATGTGCACATATACGGAATATATGCACATAAACAAAAGAAGCACATATACAAAAGTGTGCATATACGAAAGACATGCTCATATATGTAAGATGTGCATATGTGACTCATATTACTCATATATGCCCATTGTATACGCACAACTTTCATATATGTGCATATATCAAAGTTGCGCATATACAGAAGATAAGCGAATATACAAAAGTTGTGCATATATGGAGACTATGTATATATGAAGGTTAAAATTGTGCATAAATTATTTATATGTGTAGCTTCCATATATGCAAATATATGAAAATTGAATATATACGGTAAATTCACATATACAAAAGGTGTGCATATATGGAAGATGCTTATATACATAATTTATGTGTACTTGAGCCATTGTATATGCACAACCTTTGTATATGCATAGTTTATGTATGTGAAACTTCTATATATGCGCATATTTGTTTGTGCACATGCAAAAGATATGCACATATACAAAATATATGGAATTTGCGTCTATAAAAAGGCTAAAGTTCTACACAACTTATGTATATGCACAACTTTCGTAAGTAAGCATGTCTTAGTGCAACTTTCGTATAATCACAACTTTTTTATATGCACAACTTCCGTATATGCGCAACTTTCATATATGTATATATATGGAAGTTGCACACATATGGAAATAAGCGCATATACGGAAGTTGTGTATATATGAAGGTTGCATTTGTGCACATATATTGCATATATGGAAGATATGTGCATAAACGGAAATTGTGCATAAACAAAAGATATGTGCATATACAGAAGTTGTGTACATATGGAAGATATGTGCATATATGGAAGTTATGCCTATATGAAAGTTTCACATATACGAAAGTTGCAGATATACAAAATATATGTGCATATATGGAAGTTTTTAATATACAAAAGATGTGCATATACATAAGTCACACAATTATTATATATATGAATTTTATGTATCATATATATTTTGTATATGCACAAATTTTGTATATTTGTATATCTTTTGTAGATGTCCAACTTTCATACATCTGCATATACGAAAGTTGTGCATACATGAAAATCACGCATATATGGAAGATATGTGCATATATGAAAGATATGCACATATATATATAAGTTGTGCATATACAAAATATTTACTTCAAATCGTGCATGAAATTAGTTGAATCACATATTATTCCATGCTCTTTGAGCACAGAGTCTCTTTCAGTGCTAGGGGCATTACTAATAAAATATTGCAAGAGAGGCCTATCAAAACATTCCCTTTATGGCTTTTACCATAGAAGGAATTTCTTCCACGTGATACATGTAGATCGAAGAAATTACATATTAAACATGTGGACTTGGAGTTGACATCATGGAATTTATTGCGAGCCTTATTTTATACATGTTTTTTTAGGGAACAAAACAAGTTTAATTGGTCCTTGGTTACATTCATCAAGTCGTAATCCAATTCATAATTGGAGTGATTAGCTCACTCTACATATAAGAATGAAGTGAAATGGCCTCACTCATTATCTTTTTCCAAGGATAACTCATCCAGCTATATCACCGCATCCAACCATTTTGATGTATATAAAAGCACAATAATGTGATGGCATCTATCAATTAGTTGTATTTATAGTAGTAATAATAAGGGCCCAGGGAATTATTTTGTAATGAAAATTAATATCAACTAGATGTTAAAATTTCCAACATGGGGTGATCACTGAGGCGTGCCATGCTAACACTTTATCACATGCATATTCCACCACTTTGTTATTCGTCATGTAGGGAAAAAATAGAGGCTTCCATGAGTGATATGAGTTTCATCATCATAGGATTTGGAACTCTTTCCACTCTTCACTTGTTCCTTGCTATTATCAAGTCCGAAATCAATATTTTATGGAGTAAATTCATGTGTAATCCAATGTTAAAGTCCCTTAATTACTCTAGCTCTTGGCATGAGATTTTGTTAGTGGAGGTATAAATTATTTAATCCCTCCAACATATATAGTGTGACTTCTATATATGTACGCTTCCAAATTTATTTGCATATACAGAATTTGGGCATATAAATAAGATGGAAGATGAAAGCCACCTTCCATATATGCCCAACTTCTGTATATGCGCAACTTCCATACATGCGCATATCATCCATATATACGAAACTTATGTATATGTGCATGTTTTCTATTTATGCACAATTTCCGTATATTCACGTATATCCCATATATGCATATACAAGTGCACAAATTCAACCTTTATATATACAAAATTCCATATTGTGCTTATTTATGTATGTGCGCAACTTCCATGTATATAAATATATGAAAATTGTGCATATACAGAAGTTGTAGAAATTATATAACTAATGCATTATACATTCAAGATTCTCTTGATCACACACTATTTGAACTCATGCACAATACAGAATCTCTTCTACCATTGATCATTACTTGCGGAAATAAAATAAATTGCATGCACACATTAAAACCATAAAAAATTCACACATATGAACACAGTAATTTATGGGAAAGCTTAAAGCTGAAAACCCCAAATATCTATATATTATATGTCATAGAGATTATGTAACAATCATCATACAAATCTCCTCACAAGCTCTCAGTACAATCTCCAATTGCTACACACTAATTAGGTCTGATCTAGCAAATCCCATGCATCGATCTCTGCCACCTGCTAGCCTACCTCTACTGCGCAATCACTGCTGAAGAATGGCTCTGAATGAACTTGAATTGGTCTAGCCTTGCTCACGTAATCCTCATTGGCATATACAACCAAAATGTGTTTTAAATCATGCAACACTATAGTCACAACTGATAGTCACACTGCTCTTTCACCTCATGGTCTCATGGCCATCCCTGCATTGCGTTAGCGATGTATTCTTCGGTTGATTAATGAGTTAATAATTAGTGAATTATTAATAATTAATTCACCTGCTCCCTCACTAGTGTATCGATCGGTTAGACTAGATACAATAGCTCAACTATGTTTAACTAAGTTAAGCCCGAACACAACTCCACCAACTACCTCGGCCGCTCCACCAAACTCTATCACGCAGGTTCTAAGCTGAAGTCTCCATGCAATAGCTCCACTTAACCCTCAAGAATAGCATAATTCCTTTTGTCAGCTCCTGTGCCACATCTGTGCACTTAACTGAAGTGCTCCAAGAGAATAAGATAATGTTTAGAGTCCAAATATTATTAAGAGCTAATAATATTCTACATATCTATTTTTGGACTGGCAATCTAAAAATAGATTCCGCCCAATATGTCTAAAAATAGAAGTCCATCTATTTTTCCAACTTGACCAACCATCCACAAATAGCATCTTGCAACTCATAGAATATGATCGACATGTCTAAAAATAGACATAGTCTAAAAATAGACTTGCGCCAAAAATAGCCTGCGGGCCCACTTAGTGAAGGCGACTCTTTTGACTAAGCTCATCATCTTGTTGCAATCTCAACAGAAGTTGCACGAAGATGGAAGAGGAAAGCCATCTTATGTATATGCCCAACTTATGTATATGCACATATATATGGAAGCCTACATATATATAAGTCACACTATATATGTTGGAGGGATAAAATAATTTATACCTCCACTAACAAAATCTCATGTCAAGAGCTAGAATATTTAAGAGACTTATACAAAAGATATGCACATATACAGAAGTTGCACATATACAGAATATATACACATATATAAAATTTGTACATATAGAGAGAATTTTTTATATTCATATTATAGAAGTTGCACAAAACTTTTGTATATGCAAAGCTTCTACATATGTGCATATATGGAAGATATGTGCATATAAAAGTAACTTAACTTGCAAACTTGACAATTTGTAAATAATAAATTAAATCCATTTTAATTACATTCATCAAAATTAATGTATCTTTGATAGACTATAACATCATATCCACATCATGAATTACAAATTCAATTAAGACATTTCTATATACACAAGTCCAAATTCATGTATTTGTATTCAAATTGGAATTTTTGGTTGATGATGCCTCCTTCGTCACCATATCTCCTGCCTCATCAACACTTATTTTTTTATCTCTCTTTTGTGATCAGTGTCTCGAACTCCATTTCGGTATTGATAGGTTAGGGTTCTAAATTAGCTTTCCATTCTAACTCAGGTCTAGATAGGATATGAGCATATATAGAAGGCATGCACATATACATAAGTTGAACACATATAGAAGATATGCATAAATACAAAAGTTGTACATATATGAACACTGTTGTATATACATATTATAGAAGTTGCACAAAAATTATGTATATGCAAAGCTTCTGCATATGTGAAAATACGAAATATATGTGCATATAAAAGAAACTTAACCTGCAAACTTGATAATTTGTAAATAATAAAATAAATCCATTCTAACTATGTTCATAAAAATTAATGTAACATTTATAGACTATAACATCATATCCAAATCATAAATTTAAAATTCAATGAATATGTTTCCATATACACAAGTCTAAATTAATGTATTTGTATTCGAAATTGGCATTTTTGGTTGATGATACCTCCTCCATCACCGTATCTCCAGCCTCATCAACACTCCTTTTCTGGGCTTTCTCTTTTGTGATTAGTATCTTGACTGCCATTTCTGTATTAATAGACTAGTAGTCTAAATTATATTTTCATTCTAACACATGTCTAAAATCATGTTCATAAATAGAAACATTGATTTCTCTCCTTTTAGATACAACACCATGAGGATCATAGTGGAAAAATTCTCCTATTTCAAAGTTTAATTCCTTTAACATATCTTCTATTAGTTGGAAGGCTTGCCTAATGTTCACAATGAAAGGACCCACTATCCTTCCAAGATTAAACATATAACCTTTCTTGGTAGGAAAAAAGTGGATTTGGCCAGCATTTAAGTTATTCCTGGTAAACTCTAATAAAAATATCCGCATAGGCAAAAACACTAGTAATTGATAAGGATGTATTTCACACCCATACACTCTTATTTTAGTATAATTTTCAAACAAGTTCCAATCACCTACCCTGGCATCCTTGCTAAGTTGAAGGAGCTCTCTCTATTGAGGCGGGACTCAAGGGGGAAAGACATTGTTGATGATCTTATATGCATTGCACACAAAGGTGGAAATAAATTGGGAAAACCCCTCATTATTAGACTTATTCTTCAGAGAATTATCTGAGTCAAATGCAAATTTTCTAGGCTTGTTAGAGTATATAATGCACAGGCCTAGGTAGTCAAATTCATCCACATGAGTATATGGGAATAAGTACAATGGTATGGAATAGCATGTTAAATAGGAGGTAAGGTAAACATGGTTAAACTCAAAACTAATAGCTTCAACAATAAATACAAGAATATCAAGAACATTGACTAACTTCATCATTAAATGTAAGAATCCTAAAGCAGCTTTGGTGACAATGGTTGCTACATGCTCACCTAATAGCAACATAATTATGGCTAAAATGGGTTGCAGAGTTTCTGAAAACAAGGAAATTGAGAATGTTTCTAAGCTTGGGGTCAACTGAGCATTGGGCACTGAAATATGTTGGAATATGGCTTACCTTTCTGTAACTGAGAGTCCATTAAAATTGGAAATGAGGGTGATCTCAGTGAATTTCTCTAGGTTAGGGGGATTTCGAGTAAGCAAAGGCATTTTGGATGAATTCTGGGGTGACTTCCAAAATTTTCTACATGGAGGACGAGATGCAACAATTCTTCTCCTTAATGTAGGTGGTCATAACCCCTATCCAGCAACTTGAAATAGGTCATCTTTATTCAAGTAGCTACCATATAAATCAAAATGGAGGTCTGATAGGTGCAGGGGGAAAAGGGGTCGTGCACCTCTTCCTCAGTGTCCATAAGGGGTTCTATGTGGCCTAAGGGTTTTGACTCTTGGGTTTTGGGATACTTTGGTGCATATTTCTTAATTTTAATCATGGTAATGACATTATGAGGATCAGAGACTACGTGTTAGATGGTAACATGAAGTGGTCATATGTTATGGGTGTGAGGAGGGCTCTCTGCTAGTTGACGGTTGGGTGAACAACATTGTGAACAAGTGAAACAACATAAAATAAATGAATTTGAATGGTAATGGTTGATTTACAGAGGTGTGCGGGCAGGAAAAATAATTAGGCAACATGGATGAGATACGCGGCATAGTTGTATTGGATGAGAAGCAAGGAAGTGAATAACCTATGATATTTCGCACTCATCTGTCGCACTTGCTTGATGAGTGGTCCCTACTTGCTGATGTTGTTTCCCTGCTGGCATGATGGGTGGCATGCATTAGGGGAGTTTTGAGGTATAAAATGGGCCTCCAAGTAAATTATAAAATAATAGTGGAAATAATAAAATAATATTAGATTACATCATCAAATTTTAAAAGGAAGAAAGAAAAAACTATTTTTTGAACTTGTATTTTTAACTTATCTCCCTACGGTTTTCCTCACATTTCGAGTAGAAAAATTCGTTGGATGTAGAATTTGATTCCTCATCAGAGGAGTACCCATGTTGCATACTTTTTACGGAACCTGCTACATGAAAAATTATAAATACATAAAAAATGTGATTGCAATCAAGTTGTTCCATGTATTACTCATTTTGTGTGTAGCAGGGTCCATTGAAAGTATGTAACATGGGTAATCCTTGGACGAGGAATTAAATTTTCCATCCGACGAGTATTCTCGTAAGAAAATTGACTAAAACCTTAGGGAGATCAGTTGAAAATACGATTTGTAAAAGTAGTTTATTATTTTTATCTTTTAATATTTTTACTTTTTACTCCAAAAATGGTGAATCATCTCTCATGGTCTACATCATCATATTAAATCTTATTGGTTCTTATAAAGTTTATTTTTGTTGTAAATTTTTCTTGGGAGACCCATTTTAGACCTCAAAATTCCCCTCTAATGCTGTTGATGGCCCCATGGGTACGGAAAGGTTCAATGTAGAAATTTGAATAATAGCTGAATTATTCACCGAGATTATCTTGATTACACAATATTAAAGCTTCATGCATAATACATAACCTCTTCTACAATTGATCATCAATATGCGGAAATAGAATCTGTCGCATGTGCACATTAAAACATAATCAAGCACACATATCAACACAGTATGTAATGGGGAAAGCTTACAGCTGAAAACCCCCAACTATCTTTATATTATAATGATAGAGAACATGTAACAATACATAGCACAATACTCCTCACAAGTACTCAGTACTATCTCCAAAAAGTTACACACAAAACTAGCTGAGATTTGAACAAGTCACGGGTTCAATTCTCCTCCACAAGTCTGCCTGCCTCTACTACGCAATCCAAGTTGATTAATGATGAGATCCAAGTTCGAATCCCACTAGCTTCAACTGCGTAATCCTCATTGGCAATCTCCATCAATGTGTGTGCAAATCTCATGCACAGCCAAGAGTCACAACTGATAGTAGACTCACCCTTTCACCCACCTCTAACACTGGTTCCCCACCAACCTGTTACCTAATGTTTAACCGATGTATTTCAGTTAGATTTATGAATAATAATTAGTGAATCATTTGTCATAATTGCTCAGAATTACTCTATCAATAGTGTATTTACTGAGCTAGACTAAATAACAACTCGTTCAACTAAGTTAAACCCAACACAACTCCACCAACCGTCTCTCATCAACCTACCAAACTCCCCACATGAGTTCTAATTGAAGTCAACCATGCAATAGCTCAACTAACCCTTAGGAATAGCGTAATTCCTTCTGTCAGCTCCTGTGCCACATCTGTGCACTTAACTGAAGTGCTCCAAGAGAATAAGATAATGTTTATAGTCCAAATATTATTAAGAGCTAATAATATTCGGCATATCTATTTTTAGACTGGAAATCTAAAAATAGATTCCGCCCAATATGTCTAAAAATAGAAGTCCATCTATTTTTCCAACTTGACCAACCATCCAAAAATAGCATCCTGCAACTCATAGACCATGATCCATATGTCTAAAAATAGACATAGTCTAAAAATAGACTTTGCGACAAAAATCACCAGTGTGGGGCCCCACCTAGTTTAGGTGATCACTTTCCAACTAGGATCAGGAATGATGTTTCAGGATGCCTCCTTCACTGTTTCTTGTTGCAATATTCAACACATAAATGGGGCTCGGCCAACCAAAACCAATCTTGGTCATTGATCCACTGCACTCTACTTTTTTAATTTGACTCTCCATGGGGTTACGCTTCGGCTTAATATATGTTCTTGTTACCTCGCTAGAGCCTTGTCTGGATTAGGCCACTCTAGAACAAACAATGATTCACCTGAAAAGTGCCTTTTATTTAATCGTTGGATGTAACATGTGGGGGAGGTACACAATTCCTTATTTTAATGCCTACATACATTAGGACTTAGGAAAAGTTTTCAAAGAAACATATGTTATTCCATTCCAATCTTCCTTTTTTTGTTTTCCCTATCTCATTTCTTTCTTCTTTTTTCTTTCCTTCTCTAATTTTCTCCCTAAAGTTTTCAAATTTTCCCTATGTACATGAATGGTCCTCTTATTCTGCATGAATAATGAACAGAATGATGAAGAGGATACAACATAAACTTGGATATAACGTTTACATAAGTAAATAGGTAATACTAGTTTGTTGGTTGTGGAGTTTTGTTGAGAGATTTTCTCAACAAGAAATTCCTTGTTTGGAATTTGCTTGGTCTCATGAGCACTATTTATGTGGCTTGTAATTTGGATATGAAAGGAATACACGAATAGTTTTATGTGCTTTATTTTTTCTCCTCAAAATTCTTACTTGGTACTAGAGCCTCTTTTGGCTCGATTCCATTGTGGGAAGGCTAAGAAGATGAAAGACTCGAGTTTCATCGATCGTGTATATATATTAGGATAGACGTGTTAGGGTCAAAATATGATGTGAAGATATTGGGAGGCGATTTATAATTTTTAATTTGGGTGGTTGTTTTATTCTACAACTATTAGTGGTGATATGAATATATTGTGTGTTATCTTGTAAAAAAAAAGACCAATTAATGAACATGGAAATATACTCAATTTAATGTTCTTAGGAGCCACAAAATACATTATTGACTTGGTTATGTTGAGTCTATTAAATGTTGATGTGTTTTGTCATTCCTTGGTGCTTCAAGAACATAAGTTACGAGTATTTATTCATATGTATGTAAGTGTGTATGCCAAATAGGTCTATTGTACAATTGACTGCTGGATAAGCTTAGTACATAGGAAACTTACTTATATAGCTAGAAGTATGTATTTTGATGCATACTACTCGGATGGAAGCATTTTGATTGAGATATTCAATGTCTAGGTTATTCTTTTAGGCAGTCAAGAAGCGTTAATTTTACAATTTTTGTCAAAAATGGTCAGAGGAAATTATGTTTTAAGTGGAGTTCAAGTGACAGCTCGAAGATGAGGTGGTGAAGAAAGAGCGATGATTGCGAGATTCCAGAGTGGATGTGAGTTCTCATGAAGACCAACGAGACATATGTGACTATATGTAATTTATGATTTTTTTAATAATATTTGTAATGATGTAATGTAAGCATTAAATGGGGGACTTGGAAATAGCACTTACATAAGTAAATAGGTAATATTAGTTTGTTGGTTGTTGAGTTTTGTTGAGATATTTTCTCAACAAGAAATTCCTTGTTTGGAATTTGTTGGATCTCATGAGCACTATTTATGCGACTTTTAATTTGGCTTTGAAAGGAATGGAATATATGAATAGTTTTATGTGCACTATGTTTTCTCGAATTATTACTCATAATTCATTATTCACAATGACTATACTAAGTATTGAACGAAATTACTTAAAATATAATTACTATTTATCCATATAATGCTCTATTTTTTTTAACAATGATAAATTATTATTTTATTTATTTATACCTTTTATTATATTAAAGCTTCAATTAAATTCGTCGTATATTTATAATTAAGTTAAATTTTATAAATATATAGCTTTTTTTTTTGTAAGCTTGGTAGTGCCATCCTTTTCCATTCGTAAACAATTTATAATTAAGTTAAATTTTATAAATATATAGATTTTTTTTTGTTAGCTTGGTAATGCTATCCTTTTCATTCATAAACAACTAGTTCATAGGTGGTTATATGGTCGCAACTTGCCCTGAGGGAAACCAAGTTGAGGCCACCTAACTGCATGGTATGCCATCCAAAAACAAAATGTCATGAGTCTTTCTAACCAAGATATATATTACTGAGTGTGTTTTCATATACTAGATTCAAATTGCCTACTAACATAACTAGTAACATAAGAAAAATTTAAAAGCTTCCCGCATACTTGAGAAAATAACAAAAACTAAATAGAGAGACTAGCCGTCAGGCTATTATGTGCCTTCAGCTGATGCAGATTCTACCGAAGTCGGGTCTTGGACGTCAGAGCCCTTAAGTTTAGTCTGAGAGATAATACAAGACAATTGGTGTTCAATGCGTCAAAGGCATCCATCCTGCTTCTACAATTGGAACTGTAGCTTTTGGAACTCCTTCTTGTAGCTGGGGAAGTCTTGAACTACAACAACCATATTCACTGCAATCTATTCCAGGTCCTTGCCTAAGATATCTTTCATAGAACAGTATAATAAGATGATTTGTTTGAATTGAGTGGCACGACCATTGGTATGACCCGTGTCTGGTACTAGATTCACTAGTCCTCTGCCTCGACCTCCATTGTGCCTGCCTGGCGGTTTAAATTTTCTTCCCAATCCTCAATGATATTTTTTATTTCCTCATCAGTACCTTCCTGGTAAGCATTCGCGGCATCATTAATAATGTTGGTCATGGGATTTCTGCCTCGAGGCTTTCCACCAGATGAGTTGGGTTGATCTTCCTCGGTGGGACTCATGTTTTTCCTTCCGTGGCCCTGCTAGGCAGACCTTTTCGAATTGACCATTGTAGCATGAGTCATGATTCTAGAGTTCATCTCCTATGAAAGTTCGAGCCTCAACCTACTTAGGTTCCAAATTTTGTTACTGACGTGTTTACCTATCATAGTAGCAACATAAAACCATAATTACCAAACATGAAACGTGGGTATGTTCCCTTCTTGTGAGTGCTTTAGATTTGCACCATCTGACTCAATAAGAGGGACCAACACCATTTGAGCCAACCCATCAATATCCCATATTAGAATTCAACCACTGGCCTCATGACTGACCTTATACCCAAACCCCAGACACATCATGACTGAGCGCCACAAAAGGAGGCCAAGGGGATGAGGACCTCGTCGCCCTGAAAGGGTCGGCCAGGGTGCAGTTCAACACCCCTACTCATCTAGAGCAAACAACATCCCATCCTAACATGGTTTGAAGATATAGTGCATATAAACATAAAACCAAGAAAAACAACCTCGAAACCAAGCCCTGGCAGACCAAACCTTGAGGGAAACTCCAAGGGAAATGACAGATCTGTGACCCCATTATAACCCCATACGAGATAAGCAGATAGAAAACCAGACTAATACAGAGGCAATCCTAGGTAAAATGTTGTCGTTAAAATGAGAGACAAGTTCATACAACAAGGTGGAATCCTTCACACCCCCGAACCCCAGTAAATAGAAACTAGGAACACTCATAACCTTTAAACATTAAATACGTTGCATGTAAGGAAGGGAGGGGAGGAGAGTCACATACCAACTCTCTAGTGCAAGAAGCTCATGAGAGGGCGGCTTCTTTGATTTTATTTTTCGTCCGCTGCACCTTTCACCATCCACAATCTCAATGCTATCCAAAGTTGAGCTCTTTCCAAATTTACTCAATAAACAGACAACCAAATTCAAATGCCAACATTTGAAATCTCTGGCACCTCTCGTGGATATAATTGATGTTTACATGCGGACAACTAGCGCACCATCCACTCCAAGCATGTGGAGGGTGGTCAACTAGTACGTTGGGGTACCCTTCATTAATTGATGGTGATGGGATTGTGAGCCAGTCCACAACCTGATTGGGGGATAAATATATAGCTATTAAAAAACTCAGATGATTTTATTTTTTATATAAAAATATAATTAAAAAAAAAATTCCATATATTTTATTAAAAAAATTAGTAAGTTTTTCTTAATTAAAATAAGATTATAAAAAGGTTTATATATAAGTTAATTGAATAGCAAGCCAACAACCAATAATATACAATAAAAAAGACAACAATTATTCCAAAGAAAAATCTTTCAAGATTCAAGAATTTGAGGGAAGAAATCCCTTTGACATTTGCATGATTTCCCCCCATTTAACCAAAATTTCACCATCTTCTTGTATCAATGCCTTATGGCTGTTGTGGCCTATTTTTTCTGGCATCCTTCTCTTTACCAGATAAAATAGATTGATGTTTATGTATGTTTACCAAACATTTGATTTATATGGCTAAGCTAGTTTGCTAGTTAAAATTCTAAAAAAAATTTCTATTTTTTAACAAAAATAATATTGCTTATATTTTCGCCATTAATAATGGAAGTGAACAAAAAAATCAACATATAAATAGAAATAATGAAAACTTTAACGCATTAAATTTTCTTTAAATAATAAAACTAAAACAAAATAGAAATACAACATTTAAAATTTGTATAGTCACAAAAAAAATGTAAGAGTTAAATTTCAATATTCTAAAAAAAAGAAAATAATTTTTCTATGATCAATATAAACTATGAAACAGGAAAATAACATTTAAATTTCATTTCAAGACTCTAGAAAAGAGAATATCAAAAGAATTATTAAAAGAAATTATAAATTAATAAATTAATATTTAATTTGAATATTTTAGAATTTAAAGAAATAATTCTCACATAAGTTGTCTAAAGTGATCATGTATAAACCATTTTCAAAGTAATTCAAAGTCAAGTATTATTATGAGGAAAACACTAAATTTTATATTTTTGTTTTTTTTTTAATTTTTATTTATGGAAACAAAATAAAAAGGAGATCTCATATAAAAGAGTCATAAGAAGAGAAGTTATTAAATACAACACTAGTATATCTAACTATATTAAAATTTAGTATTATTATCCAAAAAAATTAAATAATATTTGGAGCTAATGATTTAGCTTTTATTAATACAATTAACTTAATATTATATCTAAATATATTAGAGTTTAGTATTATTAAAAAAAAATTAATAATATTTAGAATAAATGATTTAATTTTTATTGGTACAATTAACTTAATTTATATGAATAGATTCTACAATATCCAACCACATTCACAAACATTAAACAAAAAATCTAATCACTTTAAATATTTTAAATAACCTATTAATTTGCAATATTAAATAAATAAAATAAGTTATTGATTATCAAAATCACATTCCATAAAAAAGATATATCTAAAAAATTCAGATGACATAATAATAAAAAATAATTATTATTTAATTCATCTTTTATATATTTGATTTAAACACAATTTGAAAATTAAAAAATTATTTTGTGTGTGATAATAATAATTTTAACATCGGAGGCGTTTTTTTTGTTGGCTTGGGTGAGCAAACAATGTTCACCCCAACCAATAGAAAGTTTTTGTTATCGCCCTTAGAGAAAATTAAAATCTGACAAATGTTGGCTCTTTATACGCTTACGCGGACGCTGACTCTGGGGCACTGATCGAGCCCCCGTCGCGAATCAGTCTACTCGAAGAAGATGCTGACGAGAGGTTCTCGAGCCATGGGATCAAAGAGTTCGGCGCCCCTGCTCCACCGTGTTCGAACGATGACGAAGCCAGGCTCACGAAAGACAAAGACGCAGGACTGGACTGGTAGGAAGGCGTCGGGATATATTTATTTATTTTGGATTGAGTGTACCAGACACACGACACTCGTATTTCCTGAAACCCTGGGGCCGTTGATAGAAGCTTTCAAACCCCAACAACCTCATCGAATTTCTCCATGCGATCTTCAAATTGCTCGTTGTACAAGTTACGCAGTCATCAAATATAGAATCTCTGAAATTTCTTAAGCGGAAGGCTATTTCGAGTCAGAATATAATCCTGGATTTGCATCAATGGCTCGCATCATGCTCCATAAACATTTATTTGATGTTTCGGCCTTGGGATCTTTGGCTTCGCTATAATTTCTTCACTGAGGTATGTCTGTATTAATTTTGGTATTTCCTGTTGTTTCTGTATGTTATATCTATTTTTGTTTTCAGCTTTTTCGTATTTTTCATTTTGTTGTTTTTGAAAATTACTTCCCTTACATATCTACCTAGGGCATAATCCTAAATAGGAAAGAAGGAAAAATGAATTAATATCTATTTAAGTCACAACATAGTGTTATACCAACATATTTTAAACATAATTTAGGGACATATTTGTTGGAATATCTATTTCCTACTTGTCTCAGTTAGAGTCTGTTCCTATTTGTTAGGTTAGTTCCTAGTTTGGTGTGAGGTTGAGATATTCTCTCAACTAAATTATTGTGCGTCTAAGATAGCTTCTCTATCTTGAGACTGTACCTTATGTATATATATGTAACTTGATTTGATTAATGTAATACAGCTTGTATGCTCAGTTTCTAAGTTGGTATCGGAGCCCATTTGGGCCTAGGCCTGGCCTTGGCCCCTCCTAGGCCAAGGGAAATAAAAGAATATATATTGTTTTATTTTGTCCATCTGGTACTGCTGGTGACCCTATTCCATGATAGGGCGCTGGAGACATTTCCGAGGTTGAGCGGTGAATAGGAGAACCAGATGTATCGAGCCGCTTCCGCTTGGATCGCGATTTGTCATGTGATTGCCTGCTCTAGTGTATGTTTTCTGAGCTTCTCCTATGCGCGTGTGAGATTTCCTGTTGGTTCCTATTTAAATTCTACATTCACAGATTTTTTCATTTTCCAAATAGTCCATTCCAACATCCATACAGGATTCCACAGATAATAGTGAGAACAAGCTCTGCAACACTTGTGAATTGCAGAAGCATTATGCACAGTTTGTGAAGCCCAAAGGCAAACGTTGGATGCCTAAGCTTGAGATGAGGGGAAAAGTGAATGCTGGGCACGAGATTTCATGCCGTGCTAGTATACAGTAAGCGATCAAATTCTCTCCACGCATCGTAAAAAAAAATTTCCTTCTTCTGCACAGACCTAGGTTTGAATCCTCGTGGCTACAAAGAGGATTTAGACGGATTGAAACGCGAGCAAAAGCACCAGAGCATCATCACACATATGGGAGGGACGATAGTAGATAGCGTCCGTCGGCGGTATCAGCTTCGCTGGAGTCATTCTTCAAGCGCTAGCGAATCAAGAAAAGATAAACAAATAGTTGATTTCATTTCTTCCTCTTCGGTCTCTCCATTACCTGTGGAAACCAGGCCGATAGAGGGCTGTGGCTTGAAGCCTATGAACGTTCAGTTGAGAATAGTTTTTTTGGTTGAATTCCCGAGTTGATGTTGGTTGTTTGGTTGGGAACTCAGGCGGATGAAGCATTTTCAAAGGCATGGCACTCAGATGCAGCAGCGGTGCACTCGGATGGGCTTGTGAATACTCGATCCAAGGTCTATATTTCGCCCAAATTGTGGTATGTCAGGGTGAATGTGATTGAAGCTCAGGATTTGATTCACAGTGACAGGACGAAGTTTCCTGATATTCTTGTCAAGGTTCAGTTGGGACATTTCTCTTCAAATTAGATTTTTATACATCACACATGAAAGAAATAGTCAACAATTTAAGGCATCCCTCTCACAATTTCCTCTAGCAAGATCTTATTAGAAGTGCTCATCTATATCATAATGAATGACGGTGATGGTCAGTGGTCTAAAGGTCTAAACTTCAGGTCCCTGTCATGGTGGGGTCAAATAATTGAATGAGTTGAATGATACTTTTTAAATTTGGAGTTGTTTTTAGTATGATTTTTTGGAGTTTTGGATGAGGGTGAAAAAATTTAAGATAAAATATTGATTTCTGTTATTTAAATTGAGGAAAATTAAATCAGAAAAATTTACCATAAAAACTTTCAAAAAATCACACTAAAAACTCATTTAAATTTTATCAAGAAATATGCTCTCACTACAACCCATCCCTTGATGGCAAAGATTAAAAAACAGCCACTAAGCCAATCATTGGCTTAGAGCATGGCCATTGTTGTATATGGGCATAGATGGTAGGACAAGAACTCTGAGACACCTAAAATATCAATCACGTTTTTCCGACTACCACTTTCCAGTTCGAATGAATAATTATGGGCTTATGTATGTCCATGTATCCTTAAAGGCTCGGATATGGTTTAATTACATTGAATGCTTCTCATTCGAAACTGATCAATGAATGTTCGATTCATGTGATGACATGAGTGAAATTTGAAATTAGCCCCCGGTTGGTTGAATATGAAATGTGCCCGCATTCCCGCGTCGAATTTTCAAATTTGGATAAATTATAGGGTCACATTATAATGAATGAGAATCCGAGAATATTTAAATTTGAAATTAGCCCGCAGTTGGTTGAATTTGAAATGTGCCCGCATTCCCACGTCGACTTTTCAAATTTGGATAAATTATAGGGTCACATTATAATGAATGAGAATCCAAGAATATTTAAATTTGAAATTAGCCTGCGGTTGGTTGAATTGGAAATGTGCCCGCATTCCCGAGTCAAATTTTCAAATTTGGATAAATTATAGGGTCACATTATAATGAATGAGAATTCGAGAATATTTAAATTTGAAATTAGCCCGCGGTTGGTTGAATTTGAAATGTGCCCACATTCCCGCGTCGAATTTTCAAATTTGGATAAATTATAGGGTCACATTATAATGAATGAGAATCCGAGAATATTTTGAGAATAGTAAGTTCTTAAGCATATCAAAAGAAAACAAAGGTGCCGTATGTTTTAGCAGATCATGCAGATGGCGCACATTATTTTAGTTTTTATGAGTAGTTATTAATTTAAAATTGTTTTCAATTATCGTTTTATATAGGCTCATTGGTTCTTAAATTAGTGATGACAAATTTCCGGTGGATGAAATTGCAGAGCGCGGCCTACCATGTGTTGCTAAAATGATCATTAAAAAGGTATTGATAGTGATAAGCATAGGTGTACTTTCAAGGGCCAATGGAAGGTTGGAGTTTGGTTCCCCAGAGATTTTTCAGTCTCCCCCATTTACTCTAATATAAAACTAAAACTATGGAATGGTTTTTCATTATTAGCATTTACTCTGTAAATATGTTGAAAATGTGTGAAGTGCATGCATATTCCAATAGATTGGTAAGAGGATTATGCGCCTTAGATTCCCTGACACTGCAGAGACTCGTGTATGCGGGGGTGAAAAACGATGGATGGATAATGGTGATGGACAGAGAATTAAAAAAATTAAAATTCAACGATGAAGGAAAATTAATGAGGCCTGTGAACTTACCAAGGCCTCCTACTAAATGTTAATATACTTATAAACTGAGCATACAAGCTGTATTACATGAATCAAATCAAGTTACATATATATACACTTGGGAGTTATTTGAGGGGAGATTTAGGAAAAAGTACCTACCAACATATTATGAATAAAAACAGGTAGGACCCTTCCATGATTTGGTACAAGGAAAACACATGATAGAGGAACATGATATTAGATTCATGGAATTTTTTAAGTGCGTCTCCCACATGGATATTGATCAGCGCCAAGTGGATCATTTCATTTATGGATTGAACCATAAGATTAGGGCAATGGTGTGGATGTGGAAACTATCTTCAATTTCAGAAGTTATTGAACATGTTCGCTATGTTGAAGAGCACTTAGACTTAAAAGGTGGAAACAAATGCATTTTCCCACAATAGCCAATGTCTACAAGGAAGGCCCCTCGTACCTTCTCTAGGGGAGGAATTTTGAGGCCACCACCATATGGAAAGAAGGTTCTGCCCATAGCACTGACAATAGGGATTTCAATGGTTTCTAGTGTAGCTTCACCCATAGCTTCGAGGACTCATGCAAATAATGGTCATACATGAGAAGCCACAAATAGGGGTAGGAGTCCCAGGGGAAAGATCTCTTTCCAAATAAATACACAACATTTTGTTCAAATTATACCACACATCACTTGTTGGGGATGTGGGGGATCTCATTATCAACACAGTGGTTTAAAAATTGGTAACGACAGTAGAGAATGAAAACCAGCAATGGAGGGGGCAAGAATCCACCATGTAATGTAAGAAAAAATTGATAACCAACAAGTTGAAAGCCAATATGTCATGGTAGAAACATTGGGTATGATAAACAATGTAAAAGTTAAAATTTTATTTGATTTTGGTGCTACAAATTGTTTCATTTCACCAGTTACATTAGAAAAAAGTGGGTTGGTAACCTATGAGCACAATGAATTTAAACAAGTCAAAATATCTTATGAGATAAAGCATGCAGTAGGACCTAGTGTTGACAATTATCAGGTAAACCTTGGGGTGTGTACAGCTAAGTTGAAGGCATACTTCACAATGGAGGGGATGTACGTTGTAATTGTTGGAATGCACTAGCTAGAAGATCATCAAGCTTTGGTATATTGTTTAAAAAAGAAGGTGATTTGTTTAGATGATGAAGGTACATTAATTGATATTTTTGGTATCAAGAGAGGAGTGTCCCTACGATTCACCTCCACGATGAAGGTGTTGTGAAACCAACTCCAAAAATAGAAGAAAAGAGATATCAACGCGTTAGAAATAAGCCGCTTCGAGGGGGCAACCTCCAATACATTACATGAATGAAAAATTCTTGGATGATTCAAATTACAAAAACTCCTTTCTATATATAGGAGTCCATGGGGCCACAATGTAATCCTAGTGGGGCCACATTGTAATCCTAGCCGACCTAACAATAATAATTTAAGGGCACAATAATAACAATATGGGGGTTACAGGGGTACAATAATAACAATAAGGGGGTTACAATAACAACAATAAGGGACTATACTAGTAATACAGGGACCTAACATGCCCCTCTCCTTCAAAAAAGTGTTGTCCTCAATGCTTGAGTAGCTCTGGGTGCTTCTGTATAAAATTCTCATCCTCCCATGTAGAATCTTCAGTGGGTAAGTTCTTCCACTTGATGAGATACTCTGAAATTGATCGATTCCGTAGCCGTCGAGTTCTTGTTTCCGTGACTGCTTCAGGTTCCAATATGATTTTTCCTTCCTCATCAAGTTCTGGCAATATTGTTTGAACTGGAAGATTTTCACCTATAACCTTCTTTAAGCATGAAACATGGAAAATTAGATGCACTCGTGAAGAAGCAGGAAGCTCCAATTTGTATGCCATAGTACCAATATTTTGCAACACCTTGTAAGGACCATAGTACTTTAGCGATAATTTATTATCCTTCTTAGCTTGCTTGAGGGACATTTGTTTGTATGGTTGTAGCTGTAAAAATACCCAGTCTCCTACATCAAAACTTCTCTCGCTGCGATGTTGATCTGCTTGTTGTTTCATTCGATTTTGTGCCAAATTCAGGTTGTCCTTTAAGAATTGGAGAACTTCTTGTTGATGCTCAATTTGATCTTCCACTGCTTGAACCTTTGAATTTTCTCTTAAAGATGATATGATGGATGGTGGATGATATCCATAAAGTGCCATAAATAGGGTCGTTTTTGCTGTAGTATGGAAGGAAGTGTTACGCCACCATTAAGCTAGAGGTAACCACTTGACCCATTGTGTTTGTTTATCAGATACAAAACAATGAAGATATCCTTCCAAACATTTATTTACTATCTCAGTTTGACCATTGAATTGTGTCCATAAATGTAGTAGCAATTGTACTTGCTTTAAATGGATGAGATAATGCACAAAAGTGTGCATACTTGGTAAGTCTATCAACTACCACCATGATGACCTGGGGTCTTAATTGTCTCAACTTTATTCTGCTGTCAAACCAAACATTCCACCACAAAATTTTGAATATCAGATTTAAGGCCATCCCAAAAAAGTTCTTTCTTCACCCTGTGGTAATTTAAAAAAATTCTGAGTGTCCTCCTAAAGGAGAAGTGTACAATTCCAAAAGAACCTTTTGTTTTAGTTGGGAATTCTTACAAAGATATAAGCAATATTTGTACCATAAGGAATCATTTTTCCAACTAAATGTATCAGATGTACTAGGATCTTGCTGCAACTTTTGAATGAGTGTCCACACTTATTCATCCTTCTTCCATTCATCTCTTGCTTCGGTTATCCAATCTGGTTGGATAATAGAAATGGCACAAAGCAATGCTTCCACCTCTTCATTCTTTCTGGAGAGTGCATCTGCAACAACATTAAGCTTTCCTTTTTTGTAGATTATTTCAAAGTCATAACCCAACATCTTTGTGACCCATTTTTGCTGCTCTTCCGAAGATAGTCTTTGTTCCAAAAAGTGTTTAAGACTATCATGATCAGTTTTTACCTTGAAGTGTCTTCCCATTAGGTAAGTTCGCCATTTCTTTAGTGCATGTAGTATTGCTAACATTTCCTTCTCATAAATAGGTTTCCGTAAATACTTTCCTTTGATTGGACGACTTTCAAAAGCAATGGGTCTTCCTTCCTGCATTAAAACTGCACCAATTCCATTTCCTGATGCATCACATTCCACAATAAAGGTTTTTGTGAAGTCTGGCGTAGCTAAGACCGGTGCTAGGCACATTGCCTCTTTAAGATGTTCAAAGTCCTTAGTTGCTTCAGGAGTCCATGAAAATGCATCTTTCTTCAATAATGTTGTTAGAGGTGCTGCTATTCTCCCATAATTCTTAACAAACTTGCGATAATACCCTGTTAACCCGAGAAATCCTCGCAACTGCTTTATGGTTGTGGGGGCTTTCCATTCCTTAATGGCTTTAATTTTGTTAGGGTCTACCTTAACACCCTCGTGAGATACAATATGACCCAGATATTCCACCTCTTGTACTCCAAAGAAACATTTGGATGTTTTTGCGTATAATTGTTTCTCCTGCAATAGTTTGAGCACCCTGTCAACATGTTGAACATGATCCTTCCAAGACCTGCTGTAGATTAGTATATCATCAAAAAATACTAGCACAAATTTTCTAAGGAAGGGTTTGAAAATGGAATTCATCAACCCTTGTGTTGTCGCTCCTAGAGACAGCCTAGAGTTGTGATAGACCAGTGCCTAGGACATCTTAGCATAGCAAGGAGCGTATAATATAATGTATGAAGTTGTCAACTTCAGCTCACCTGCTATCTCCTGTAAACAGGGAAAATTAATCTGAATGGGACCAGGACCTTCAGAAATTGACATAGAGGAAGGACTACTGCAGAGGCAATATGCAAAACTCCATCATAAAAGCAACAGACAATTTAGAGACAGCTTACTGCAAAGCGGGCCGATTCAGAAATACTTCACAGAAATAAGTTATCAGAAGGTGTATGTAGTGAATGAAATGTAGAGGAGATATTAGTTAACATTGAGATGATAACCAGATACACAATACCACCATGCATGGGCTTACCAATCTAAGAATCCATACATAACAGTAGCGTTTTAAAAGCACCCTCCCAAAGAAACTAATATAGCAAAAATACAATTAAGATGAATAATGGAACAAAATATCATGCATGAGACATATTTAAAGCGCTTGACTGATCCGAGCATGGGAATCAAATAGGATGAATCCATACCAAAAAGCAGTGAGCCACTCGCATTCCAAAACATGATACAAGAAGCAAGGATGAAATGAAATGATATATTAAAATAACACATAAGAGAAAGTTACATATTGTGAAATACCAAAGACCGGAATCCCCTTTAACAGATGGAACTCCTCCTCACTGAGACCCTATGGGCTCTGAGCCTCCATACAAAATTTTTACAAAAATGTATACAAAAGTCCTTTCACTGCATAATTTTCTGATAAAATCTGTAACCCTCAATAATCTGTTCTTCGGGGTTTTTATAGGAAACAAAGAAGACTCATAAAGAAAGTGGGTGATGAAAATTTAGTTGTATCATTAAAACAAAATGGCGGAGACGTGCGCGCCCATACTGCTGAATGGTTCTGAAGTGCCTCATGTATTCTGAGGCCGACGTTCTGAAATAAATGCACTTGATGAAGATCTCTTTAGGAACACGGTAAAGGAATAGAAACTTTATGGGCGGTCTATCCTTCCTAGAGAGAAAATTTTGCTAAGATAAAACCTTGAGGGCATTGTTTTCTGTGTGTTGTACCCTCTACCTTCCCAATCCTGAATTTAGCTTTAAGATTTTCAACACTGAATGTTGAACTCCTAAATCATTCATTGATCTTCCTCTGCTGCTCCATTAATGTTTTCATCTGTGAAATCGGCGCCTTGAATGCCCCTGGGAAGCTTGCCAAAGTATAACCCTGTTTCTTTAATGGATGTCGTGTCACAGCAGCTACCTAGGACTTTATTTATAAATTTCTCCTTTGAAAAAATGGTCCTTTGACGCGTTCTCGGCTTTTGTAATGGATGCTACAAATTATGATAATTCATTATCGCTGTAAACCTGCAAAACACACAAAGTTGTGAAGAAAACAAATGCATGGGGGATGGAAATGAAATGGAGGTGACTTTATAGTGAAGCAACATGATTAGATGGAGGAAGCATGCAGAGTGGTGACGAAGAAAATGCAGTGGAAATAATGGTAGGTGAATTAGCGAAAGTTTTAAATGAAAAAAAATGAAATTTGACTTATGACTGACATATGTAATGGGCGGAGGAGAATGCGATGCACACATGGGATAATGACGTGGTGGGAGACTGGGTCCAAGGTGTGCATGCGACTAGATGTGGACCACCCGATCTCAGGGGGAGATCGACGGTTGAAAGAGCATCAGAGGCGATGGACAGTGAGCCAGGGGCACATTTGCCGTGGGTTAAAACTCGTGCAGCTTTGATGCACGACATCCGTTTGATGAAGGTCTCCAGATCCGACGGCGGACAGCGATATCACTACGCATATTTTGCCTAACAATAGCATGCGATGAAAGGCGGTTTTGGAACCGTACTCTGGGACGCGTGACAGACAATGTATGGAGTCGCTGGCCCAAGGAGAATTATTGCCTACCGCCGAAAGGCGGTGTGATACATACCACCCGGTTTTGGAGTAGTGCGCTGCGGGGGGCCACTGGAGTGGGTGAGCTTATAGACGTTGATCTTCAGGCTAATCGGACGGTGGACAGATTATCAGAGTTGTGAATGGAGTGGGGTCCGAGCGCGATGACGCATTACGAATGCCGTCCGATCTGTATAGATAGATGGTTATATACACGCCCAACATGTATCTGTGGTAAGCGCTTATAGGGCCAGCGCCCGGTTTTGGCTTTCGGTCACATGGAGGAAAAGGAGCAAAGGGGCTAGGCTGAAGGGGCTAAGGCGTGATGTATTTTCAAAGGTGGGTTTCTCGGCCCTTTTATGCAATTCTGAGGCTGGGAGAAGGCGACGATAGGCGGATAATGGATTTTCCAAGCTATCAAAAGAATTTTGAAGGGTTAAAATGGAATGGCGTGCCAAAGATTCAATAGGGGTTTGACATGATCAACATCGGCTCCACCTGGGGATGGCACATTCATCCCGGGATGTGTCGAGAACTCACAGACCCTTTGATCATCTTCTATGCAAACTCGGCTCTTCAGCAACCTTGCTTTTAATTTAAGGATTCCTAATAACACCCACATTATCCAAACAAAGATGAAACAGCAAACTAATATACAATATAATACACCAGGATTTTTCGGCCTGAGTCAGAACTGGAAATAGGGTTTAAGGAATTGACCATTTACAGGGGCATCCAGCAAGTCACCTTGTAAATTCTCCATCCTGAAAGTATTATTGCCCCCCTGTTCCACAATTTTGAAAGGGCCAAACCAGAGGGGGTCGAGTTTACCATGTTTTCCCTTCTCAGCTCTCTAGATGTCCCATCTGAGCACTAGATCACCTACTTGCAAATTCCTGTCTTTAGCATGCTGATAAAAAAGGTATTTCATCTTCTCCTGATATTATGTTAGCCTTTGATTCACTTGATTGCGTGTTTCTTCCAACTCCACTAGCTGGTTTTTTCTCCTGATCATATCATCAGGCTCCTCCTGGCTTTCTTGCATGAAGCAGGCCACTGGTAAAGACAACTGTATAGGAAAAACTACTGCTCGTCCATATACCAATTCATAGGGAGATTTCCTAGTTGCTCTCTTGCTAGTGATTATATTAGCCCATAGAGCGAATTTCAATTGGGAATCCCAATTCTTCAGATTTTCATTGATAGTTTTCTTCAAGGCCCTCACCAGAGTTTTATTTGAAGACTCTGCCAAGCCATTTCCTTGTGGATAGTAAGCTGTAGAGTGACTCAGTATGATATTGTATTGCTGGCAAAAATTCATAAATTTTGCAGACTTGAAGGCTTGTGCATTATCAGTCACTATTATAGTAGGACAGCCAAACCTGGATATGATATTCTCCTCCATGAACTTTATGATCACAGTGTCTGTAGCATTCCTTGCAGGTATGGCTTCCACCCACTTTGTGAAATACGGTGGCAGTTAAAATACACCTATGCTGGCCACTCGATGGAGGGTATACTTCTCCAATAAAATCAATACCCCATTGACGAAATAGTTCATCCACATGCACTAGGATCAGGGGAAATGGTGTCGATTTCTATCTCTCAGCAAATTTCTGACATTTATCACATGCTCTTACTCTGGCAAAAACATCTCCAAAAAAATTTGGCCAATAGAAGCCAGCTTTCAGAATTTTATGAGCTATGGCCTCCAGCTGTAATGACCTCCACAGATCCCTTCATGAAATTATGCTATAATACTCTCGAATTCATTCTCTGTGAGACACAGGAGTAAGATGCCTGAGGGATCTCGCCAGTATATCCGGCCATTGGCGACTATGTACTTCTGTGATTTTAATCTCAACGCCCTGTATTTAGTTTTATCACAACTTGGAGGGTCGCTGAGTGTAAGGAGATATTCTACTATCTCTTTGTACCACGGACTGATGAGGTACTTTAGATGTGTTTCTGGAGTAGCTACTCCAATTCCCTGTCACTCTTCTAGCTCTTCAGATTCCACACCTGCTATAATGGACAAATTTATGCCCAAATCTTGATATTTTGATTCAGATAACATTTTAGCAAGCCCCTGTCCTTTGATTAGCTTAGTAGGGCGGATGTCTAAGTCATATTCCTGTATTTTAGCGATCCACTTACCCCTTTTTCCTTCAATATCCCCCTGAATAAGAATATCTTTTACAGCAGTTGCAGGCACAAATGCAGTGATGTGGGACTGTAAGATATATAAACGGAATGCTTTGAGGGATTTCACTAGGGCATATGCTTGCTTTTCCAATATTTTGTACTTTAATTCTGCATCACGGAGCACCTGACTGAAAAAGGCAATAGGTTGCTCATACCCTCATCATTTTTCTGCAATAAAACTCCTGCTATTGTATGAGGTGATGCAAAAGAAAAAATCATAAAAGGTTTATCATAATCTGGTCCAGCTAGCACAGGGGCTTCTGCAAAAGCATTTTTTATTCTGGTAAATGCCTCTCATGATTCCTGGGACCATTTAACTTCATTATTCTTCTTCAGCATGTCAGTTATGTGTCTAACTATTTCAGCATAGTTAGGAATAAACCTTCTCAAGAAATTAATACGCCCTAGGAATACTTGTACCTCTTTCTTATTTCTGGGAAAAGAAATACTATTTATAACCTCTACCCTCTTAGGATCTATCTTCACCCCATCTTTAGTCACAATATGGCCCAAAAGATTTCCCTCTTCTAATGCAAATAAAGACTTTTGAGGATTTAGAGAGATGCCATACCTTCTGCATTTCTCAAAAGTTCTTCGCAGATGTTCAATGTGCTCAGCATCATTTTTGGAAAATACATTGATATCATCAAGGTATAATACGAAGAATTTGTCTTGCTCCCCAACAAAAGCAATGTCCATGGCCCTCTGAAAATTGGCCCCCGCATTAATCAATCCAAAAGGCATTCTGGCATACATAAATGTACCCCACGGTGTGGTGAAAGCAGTCTTCTTTTGATCCTCTGGAAGTACAGCCACCTGGTTATAAATAGAGAATCCATCCATCATTGACATCCTAGAGGCTCCAACCACTTTATGCAGGATTTAATCCATCTTAGGTAATGGATAATTATCCTTTAAGGATGCTCTGTTTAAATTTCTAAAATCCACACACAGCCTTATTTCTCTATTCTTCTTTCCTACAGGGACAAGGTTCGCCACCCATTCAGAGTACCTCAGTGGCATAATTATTTTGGCTTTTAGCAGCTTCTTGATTTCCTTCTCAATAGAAGGTAGCAGCAGGGGATTGATTTTCCTGAGCTTCTGCTTATGGGGCTTTGCATTTGCCTTCAATGGAATTTTATGCTGCATAATACTAATATAAAAAATTTTCAAGTCCTGATAGGACCATGCAAACACATCTTTTTAGGTCTAAAATAAATTCTGATATAGCTTTTTGTATTCTTTTGGGACTTTCTTGGACAATTTGACAATCTTGGGGTCAGCATCAGTACCCAAATTCAGGTCTTCTACCTGATTTTCTTCTACCACTTTGCTTGGTTGCAGTGGGACATCATTCTTATCAAATAATCTTTCTAGAGGCACCAACCCTCTAGGTATAATGTTTCCCTTCAACTGCAACACTTTATTTCCTGCCATTCTCTCCTCCCAATTTCTTTTTGAAATGTCCTCAGTCTCACCCTCTTCTTCATCAACATCAATCTCCATATTGGAGAATTCTCCTAGTGTTTCTAGGAATCTCTTCATATGTTCTTCATCCTCAAATACCTGCCAGTGCTTGATGTTATCTAGAATTTATGGTCGTTAACGCACCTCAATTTCATATCTTAAGAGTGGGTTTTTAGGTGGGTGAAATGTACTAGCAGCTATAGCAAGGGAATCAACCATCCTATTATGTTCTCGGGGCATGAACTGGATATTGAATGCCAAGAAGAAATTTTCTACCATGTCCCAAAATTCATTCCTATAAGCCCTTAGCCTAGGATGTTTGGTCTGACACTGATTCCTGACTTGTCTAACCACCTGTTCTGAATCTCCCAGAACTTTTAAGCTTTGTATGTTCATGGTCCTGGCTGTCTGCAATCCTAACAGAAGCACTTCATATTCAGCCACATTATTAGTGGCTTCATATTCTAGTTTGAAGGACAATGGTACCCATCTGCCTATAGGAGAAATCAATAGTACCCCAGCTCCGTTACCTTCTCTTGAATTTTCCCCATCACTGATCTCTGAGGGCCGTTCAGTCTTGATCTGGAAAAAGGATGGTTCATGAGCATAATCTTGATCTTCTTCCAGCATCAAGCATGAGAAATCTCCTTCTTTACTGTAGATTGGAGAATTAACTGAGTTGTCAGCCTTAGTCACCATATTGAAAAATCTAGTCTCCCTGTACAATCTCCTCTCCTGGCCACCAAAAACTGGGATAGTGGCATATGTTAAATCCATCTTGAGTGATCCACCAATTTTTGTTCCTCAAGACCTTGACAGCAACATACCAAAATGAGCTGGGATGTCAGCCACCACGATGTCCATTACTACGTTTTTTTCTGGGATTTGAGCCAAATTGACCACCAAATCCTTAATCATCCCCAAGCATTTAACTCTTTTGGAGTCAAATGAATAGAGGTCCTTGTATGGACGGGTGATTTTTAATCCTAGTTGTTCCATGACTGACAGAGGTATTAGATTGTGGGAAGCTCCAGAATCTAACAAAAAATTATGTAATAGCAGATCATGAATCACTAGAGACACATAAAAGGGAGGAGTAGAAGCATCTAATTCCTCAACATGTGGACCAAAGACAACCATGGGTCTTTCTTCTTGAAGGTTGAGACTATCTAGGATGATTGGTGCTTCTGGAGGGAGCATAAATGAGGTGACTTGAGCTTGGTATGCTGGTTGCTTCAACAGTTCAGTCAAGGGAACTTGGATTTTGAATTTTTCAAGTTCCTTTTGCAAACTGAAAACTTTGGGGGATTTCTGTATTACAACCTCTTTTGACTCTTTATTTTCAGCTGGGGGTTTGACTTCCTTTGACACTGACTCGGTATTAGGATGAATGACTACTTTTGGAGCGGAAGGAATTTGATCATTAGACTGCAAAGGTTTGTTTAGAGGGACCTTACCTTTGTCTGCGACTTTCTACATTGTAGCCTCCTTCTGAGAAGGTGCTTCCTTATGGGGTAGCTCTTCTTCTTGCTCTTGGGTACGAGTCCTCTTCCTAGAAGATCTGAGATCATATCTTCTATTGAAATGTGCTTGCTTGAAATCATCAAATTGTTTATAATAATGATCAAATTCTGCTTCATCTGTGTCTCTGGTCTTTTCTTCTTCTTGCAATGAGCACCCAGCTTCATCATTCCCTTGCAAAGGGCATTCTTCTCCATCACTATTTGAAAAGGAAAAATTTGCATCCTCTAATCCATAGACAGTATCTTCAGTAGAATCATCTGCCGGCCCTTCCAGGTACAATAGGTGTGGTACCTGATCCTGTTGTTCCTTTGTTTCCCTTGGAAATATTTGCAGGGGTGGTTTCCTATACTGAGGATTGAAACCTCTGTTTGGAGCATTCTGGAAATTCCTAAAAGCTGAATTCTTGGCCTCCAATTAAATCTTACCCAGCTTATTTGTAAGGTTGCTGATATTTTTGTTCATTTCTTCGATTATGCTAGTACTGGAGTCTCTGTCTTGGCTAGAACTAGACACCTCTTCTTTGCCCCTTCTTCTAGCATCTTGTTCAGATTTTCCTTTTGATTTACCAGTGGAGGAAAAGTTTGCTTCCAACTCTAGTGCATCTGCCTGAGCATCATCCAGAGTAGCAGGCTTTCTTTATCTGAGAGAGAAACCAAATTCTGAATCAAAGGCTGCTACAAAAACAACTTTAGCAGCAGTTTGATGGGGCTTCATATCAACAGGGAGACTCAGATACAATTTATTAAATATCTTGATAAATTCTGACACTCCTTCATTGTGTCTTTTATTTAGTGTATTGAACTCAATGAGACAATTTCCATGATCTTTCTTCTCTCCCCATTTCCTGAGAAAAGTGTCTTCCATGTTATCCCAAGTGGTAATAGAACGGCCAGCCAATGTCTTAAACCATTTTCGAGCTTCACCATCAAGAGATTGCACAAACAGTCTTAAGACGACATAAAAATGTTCAACACTAAAGTTCTCTGCAAAGGAGCAGAAAGTCTCAAGATGTTTTTGAGCATCAATCTCATTTTCCCCATTGAATCTGGGTAAGATCTTCAGATAATCCTGGGGCATATCATTCAACACTTGGGGTAATGCCAGGGGAGCATATTTATTCATCAAGCATGCCAGAACATTGGCCATTGGAGGAGGTGGAGGTAATGCAATAGTTTGATGAGTAAGAGGAGGAGGAGGAGGTGGAAGTGGAGTATGAATAATAATAGGAATATACTCAACTGCAGCTTGAGGTGTTGAGGGGAATAATGGTCTGTTAACAGCAGATACTTTGGTTACTTCCTTGACCTCTTCAACCTCAGGAGTAGGATGAAGATTGTTTTTATTTCCGATACCCTCTCGGGTTGGACTATTTGAGTAATATTCGGGATTTTCCTCAGTGTAGTAGGGATTTTCTACTTGGACTTCTTGAGAGGAAGAGGATGGGTAGTCTTCTTGAGAGAATTCGGGAATCTCAGAATGGAATAATTTCCTTTCCCTCCAATTTATTCTATGTATGATCTTTTCAGGGTCAGACACTGAAGATGTCTTTGGCTTAGACGTATCTGACCTTAGGTGTGGCTTACGAGGATCCAGGACTGCAAATAGATTTATCAAATAACAAATGTGGAGTCGCCAAGGTGAGGGATCTCCAACTCTCAACTCTCCATACTCACCTACTTGAAGAGTGAATTAGATTTTTTCGAGGCCCAGGGATTTTAAAATTTCTCAACTTTGTTCCCTGGCAATGACACTAGAAATATGTTGTCGCTCCTAGAGACAACCTAGAGTTGTGATAGACCAGTGCCTAGGACATCTTAGCATAGCAAGGAGCGTATAATATAATGTATGAAGTTGTCAACTTCAGCTCACCTGCTATCTCCTGTAAACAGGGAAAATTAATCTGAATGGGACCAGGACCTTCAGAAACTGACACAGAGGAAGGACTACTGTAGAGGCAATATGCAAAACTCCAGCATAAAAGCAACAGACAATTCAGAGACAACTTACTGCAAAGCGGGCCAATTCAGAAATAATTCACAGAAATAAGTTATCAGAAGGTGCATGTAGTGAATGAAATGTAGAGGTGATATTAGTTAATGTTGAGCTGATACCCAAATACACAATACCACCATGCATGGGCTTACCAATCTAAGAATCCATACATAACAGTAGCGTTTTAAAACCACCCTCCCAAAGAAACTAATATAGCAAAAATGCGGTTAAGATGCATAATGGAACAGAATATCATGCATGAGCCATATTTAAAGCACTTGACTGATCTGAGCATGGGCATCAACTAGGATGAATCCATACCAAAAATCAGTGAGCCACTCGCATTCCAAAACATGATACAAGAAGCATGGATGAAATGAAATGATATATTAAAATAACACATAAGAGAAAGTTACAGACTGTGAAATACCAAAGACCAGAATCCTCTTTAACAGATGGAACTCCTCCTCACTAAGACCCTATGGGCTCTGAGACTCCATACAAAAGTTTTACAAAAATATATACAAAAAGCCTTTCACTGCATAATTTTCTGATAAAATCTGGAACCCTCAATAATCTGTTCTTCGGGGTTTTTATAGGAAACAAGGAAGACTCATAAATAAAGTGGGTGATGAACATTTAATTGTATCATTAAAACAAAATGGCCGAGACGTGCACGCCCATACTGCTAAATGGTTCTGAAGTGCCGCATGTATTCTGAGGCCGACGTTCTAAAATAAATGCACTTGATGAAGATCTCTTTAGGAACACGGTAAAGGAATAGAAACCTTATGGGCGGTCTGTCCTTCCTGGAGAGAAAATTATACTAACATAAAACCTTGAGGGCATTGTTTTCTGTGCGTTTTACCCTCTGCCTTCCCAATCATGAATTTAGCTTTAATATCTTCAACGCTGAACGCTGAACTCCTCAATCATTCACTGATCTTCCTCTGTTTCTCCATTAATGTTTTCATCTGTGAAATTAGCGCCTTGAATGCCCCTGGGAAGCTTTCCAAAGTATAACCTTGTTTCTTTAATGCATGTCGTGTCACAACAGCTACCCAAGACTTTCTTTATAAATTTCGCCTTTGAAAAACTGGTCATTTGACACGTTCTCGGCTTTTGTAATGGATGCTGCAAATTATGATAATTCATGATCGCTGTAAACCTGCAAAACACACAAAGTTGTGAATAAAATAAATGCATGGGGGATGAAAATGCAATGGAGGCGACTGTATAGTGAAGCAACATGATTAGATGGAGGAAGCATGCAGAGTGGTGATGAAGAAAATGCAGTGGAAATAATGGTAGGCGAATTAGCGAAATTTTTAAACAAAAAACAATGAAATTTGACTTATGACTGACATATGTAATGGGCAGAGGAGAAATGCGACGCACACGTGGGATAATGACGTGGTGGGAGACTAGGTCGAAGGTGTGCATGTGACTATATGTGGACCGCTTGATCTCAGGGGGAGATCGATGGTTGAAAGAGCATCGGAGGCGATGGAAAGTGGGCCAGGGGCGCATTTTCCATGGGTTAAAACTCGTGCAGCTTCGATGCATGATGTCCGTTCGATGAAGGTCTCCAGATCCGACGGCTGACTGCGATATCGCTGCACATATTTTGTTGAACAATAGCGTGCAATGAAAGGTGGTTTTGGAACCGTACTCTGGGACGTGTGACAGACAGTGTATGGAATCGCTGGCCCAAGGAGAATTACCGCCTACCGCCGAAAGGTAGTGCGATACATACCACACGGTTTTGGAGTAGTGCACTGCGGGGGGCCACTGGAGCGGGTGAGCTTATAGCCATTGATCTGCAGGCTAATCGAATGGTGGATAGATTATTAGAGCTTTGAACAGAGTGGGGTCCGGGCATGATGAAGCACTACAAATGACGTCCGATCTGTATAGATCGACGGTTATATACGCGCCCAACATGTATCTGTGGTAAGCGCTTATAGGGCCAGCGCCCAGTTTTGTATTTCGGTCACGTGGAGGAAAGGATAAAAGGGGCTAGGCTGAAGTGGCTAAGGCCTGATGTATTTTCAAAGGTGGGTTTCTCGACCCTTTTATGCAATTCTGACACTGGGAGAAGGCAACGATAAGCAGATAATGGATTTTCCAGGCTATCAAAAGAATTTTGAAGGGTTAAAATGGAATGGCCTACCAAAGATTCAATAGGGGTTTGAAATGATCAACACCTTGAAATGTAGAAGGTGCATTGGTAAGGCCAAAAGAAATGACCAAAAATTCATAATGACCCTCATGACTTTGAAATGATGTTTTTGGAATATCTTCAGTCTTCATTCTAATTTGATGATACCCTGAACGAAGATCCAACTTGGTAAAATAAATGTGTCCATGTAATTCATCCAATAATTAATCAATCATAGGAATGGGGAATTTATCTTTAATGGTGAGCTTATTGAGCTCCCTATAATCTGGACACATGCACCATGATCCATCCTTCTTATGTACCAATACTATCGGAGCAGAGAAAGAACTTTGACTAGGATGAATTATACCCGACTGTAACATTTCTGCAATCATACGTTCAATTTCGCTCTTTTGGACATAAGGATATCTATAAGGCCTGATGTTTGGAGGAAAAATTCCTCAAATCAAATGAATAGCATGATCATGGTCAGGAATAGGTGGGAGTCCTTTGGGAGTTTCAAAAACCTTGGAATGATTGTCCAAGACTTTTTGGAGATCTGCAGAAATATATGATTTTGATGTTGGAACTTTTTGTGAGAATAATTGTGCAATTATGCCTCGTTGCTCTTTTTTTAGAAGCTTTGTCATGACATTAGAGCTTATTATCTTTCCCAGCTTCCCTGCAATACCCCGTAATTCAACTTCCTTTCCTTCTGAAAAAAATTTCAAGAAAAGTTCTTGAAACTTAAAAGCTACCGTCCCCAAAGGTTGTAACCATTGTACTCCTAGTACAACATCAACAACTCCCATAGGAGTGGAAAGAATTTGACTATTCAATACATATTCCCCCATGGTTAGCTTGATATAATGTCATTTTCCAGAGAAATTTATAGTTCCTCAATTTGCAACCATCACTTGACATTATGGTGCTGGGTATAGGAAACAATTCAATTCCTTGGCTACCTTACAATGAATAAAATTATGGTTACTACCTGAATCAATCAACACTATTACCTTTTTCTTCTCGATATGTCCTTCTATCTTGAGAGTTTGAGGAGTGGTAATTCCTGCCAATGCATTACACCATATGGTCGGACTCATTTCTTCCTCTTCTTGGGTTGGTTCCCGGTGTATATCCTCTTCTTGTTCATTTTCTTCTTCCTCTTCACAATCTATGTAAAATAATTTCTTCTCAGCACACTTATGAACTTTAGTGTATTTGCTATCACAATTGTAGCAAAGCCCTTTTGCTCTTTTTTCTTCCAATTTTTGTGGTGTCAACCTTGTAGGTTGTGGAAATATAGGAGTAGCAACACTTCCCTCTTTATAGAAGTGAGTGGTAGGCTTCCTTGTCACCAAAATTTTACATTCAATTTTTCTTTCCAACCTGAATGCCTTCTCCAATGAATCAGGTTCCAAAAGCGAACTTCATGTTGGATGTTATCCTTTAAAGTACCTATGAAGAAATCAATCCTGTGTTCCTCTGGAATATCAGTTACCCTTATATTCAATTTTTGGAAGTCCTCAATGTGCTCCCCCATTAAACCCTTTTGTTTGAGATTTATCATGGCTAAAGAAGGTGTTTCTCTTTGTATCCTCATAATGTGCTATCATTTCCTTCGTAAAAATTGACCAAGTGACAATTTTTTTACGGGAGCAAAGCCATTGATACCATACAAATGTATTTTGTTCTAAATGTAAATTTGCAATGCGTACCTTTTGTGTGTTTTGAACATTATGGAGATCCAAATATTTCTCCATTTATAGTATCCATGTTATAGGATCCTTTCCATCAAACTTCCTCATATCCATTTTTGGAATATGGTGGTTCTTTTCGCCAACATTAGATTTTATGAAATCGCGATTAAGATTTATTTTGTTCTCATCATGCGTTTCCTCTAATATCTTTTCACCATTAGGAAACATTTCTTGTATCAACTTTGTCAAACCTTTCATGTCTAATTTTAGATAATTCTTCATGTTTTCCATTTTCTCATCGATCTTAGCTTCCATGTCATCCATCTTAGATTCCATGCGAACTTCCATGCCATCTATCTTAGATTCCATGCCATTCTTCAAACCATCCATCTTAGATTCCATGCCAGCTTCCATGTCATCTATCTTAGATTCCATGCCATTCATCAAGCCATCCATATTAGATTCCATGCCTTTCTTCAAACCATCCATCTTAGTTTCCGCGCCTTTCTTCAAAACTTCCATGTCATTTTTTGTTGCTCTTTGCGAGAGAAAAATTTGTTGCACTTGCTCTTGTAATTTTGATATGTCATGTTGCCATTATTCGTCTTCATGAGTCATAGTAGAGCCTTCTAAAGGATTAATGGGTGTTGAATTATTTTTAAGGGCCATTTTAGAATCCAATACTGATATCTATTCTACAATATGCCCTTGGAATCAATTCAACTTTATTCTTCAAACAAGACTTATGCAATTTGGGAAAAAACAAAAATACACACCTTTTACTTGCTTTTGGGGAGCTCTATATTGAAATTGAATTATCTATATAATTGCAGATCCTAAATATCTGAAATTTGGCCTTATAGTATCCCTCTGAAGCTTCTTTCAAGTGTCATAGGTTTGAATTGATTTGGATTATTCAAGACAAAGATATATCCGAACTCCCACAATGACCCAATTATGGACTGGTTCAGTAGAGCGAACTTGTACGAATTTCCACGTCTTCGTGTTTCCTTATTTTGCTCTGAAATTGATAGAAAAGAAACTTCAGTCTGTGTACTTGCAGCCACTTTTTACAGCATTCCAATCCGATGCTCAGAGAGATTTATGAATCTTTTCCCATGATCACCTCTTTGAGATGAAATTTGGGAGCCTGAAAAAGAACTACCTTCCACAGATCATATCTCTGAAAATATTGCGAACCAAGCTCTAAAATTTTGCAAGGAGTTTCCTCAGGATTTCGGCTTCACACCCTAAACATTTCAGATTCTAAACCTTCGTAGAAAAAAAGTTATAGAAAAAATGCCGCGATTACCTATTTAAGTGAAATTCAAGAGCCTGCAAAATGCCCTACCTTCCACATATCGTATCTCCGAAAATGTTGTGAACTAAGCTCTGAAATTTGCGACGATGTTCCTCAGGATTTCAGATTTGCACCCTAAAAATTTCAGCTTCTGAAACTTCGTAGAAAATTTTTTATAGCGAAAATACCACGATGACTTGTTTGGAGCAGCGAAACCCTAGAATCCAAAGCTCTGATACCAAATGTTGTGAAACCAACTCCAAAAATAGAAGAAAAGAGATATCAACACCTTATAAATAAGCCACTTCAAGGGGGAAACCTCCAATACATTACATGAATGAACAATTATTGGATGATTCAAATTACAAAAACTCCTTTCTATATATAGGAGTCCATGGGGCCACAATGTAATCCTAGTGGGGCCACAATATAATCCTAGCCGACCTAACAATAATAATTCAAGGGCACAATAATAACAATATGGGAGTTACAAGGGTACAATAATAACAATAAGGGGGCTACACTAACAACAATAAGGGACTGTACAAGTAATATAGGGAGCTAACAGAAGGTAAAAATCCATCTTTGAAAATGTTGTAAACTATATGCGGTTGAGGCTGTAAGTGATAAGAAAAAATCCTCCTTAAATCAATACCTAGTTTGTTAGAATTCGAGGATGTTTTCCCTAAGGAGTTTCTTGTATTACCGCCTGTGAGGGAGATTGATTTCCCAATTGGCCTAAAACCTGGTGCAGAACCAATATCCAAGAAACCCTACAGGATAAAACTCCATAAATTTGTGAGTTGTAGATACAATTAAAAGATATTTTAGACTTGTGATTTATTATACCTTATATTTCACCTTGGGGTGCACCAATGATTTCATCAAGAAAACATGTGGTTTCTTAAGGCTATTCATAGATTATAGGGACTTGGATCAAGCCAAAATAAGTAATAGGTATCTGATACCTAGAATAGATGACCAATTTGACCAAATGGAGGGACCAACAATTTTCTCAAAGATCGATTTGAAAACTAGATACCACCAGTTGAGGATTAAGGAAGGTGACATCTCAAAAACTACATTTCAGACTCGGTTTAGGCACTACAAGTTTGTATTTGTACCATTTGGTTTTACCAATGCACCAACAATATTCATGAGTCTCATGAATCGTGTGTTCAGGAAGTATTTGGACCAATTTGTGTAAGTCTTTTTAAATGATATTCTTGTGTATTCCAAGAATGAAAAGGAGCATGAAGAACACCTAAGGGTTGTATTAATGATCCAAATTTATGAAGGAACGAAATGAAATATAGATATAAATAGAAACGTATAGATACAATGAAAACAAAAATTCAATTCATTAATAACAAAGTACTCGAATTTGTTTATATGTAGAATGGAAATAAACTAGCTCGGGCGATTGTAGCTTATCTTTGAGAAGGGATATGGCGACTACATGTATTATAAAATATATTATCATGGGGCTTAGAGGCCCATTTATTATTGAGAAACAATGGAAAACCCTAAACATCCAATAACTTAACCCTAGGAGATGAAGCGCCAAAAGTCTGTGGTCCTCGTTGGGGTAAATTGGCACATCAACTTCCCAGGGTCATAACTTTGGCATACAATATTTGTTTGACACATATAATACCTCGTTACAAATATCTCAGCCAAGGACTTCAAATTTATACTACAAACATGAGTCAAAGACTCATGTTTACTTGTTTTCCAAAAAATGTTGTTTAGGGCCTCAAAACGACTCTGAAAAGTCAGGACCCGAAAAACTACAAAAAAATAGTAAATTGTGCTACAATTAAGGAAATTGAAAGAAACAATGATGGGGGTCTAAGTGGAATAGGCAGGTGACCACCTATTACACCAATTTTTGGTCTTCTAACCTGTAACTATTAGATGGACCAAAGTACACCATGTAAGACCAATTTTACCCTAAGTAAAATTTCTTTCAATATGAACAATAACTTAGTAATCCATAATTTATTAATTTGCTTATGGTTTAAACAGGAAACCCCATTAGGAAATATTCAATAAATCCATATTTGTTTGATTTTACTCAAGGGATAACTAATTAATTTTTTTTTTAATTAATATTCCTGATCATATTTAACCCAAAACACGAAAATTAATTAGATAAATCACTATTTATCTTATTATTTTCTAGGAATAATTATTTAAACATTATTTAAATAATATTCCTTGTCAAATTTGACTAAATCATTTATAAATAATTGAATAAATCACTATTTATTTAATTATTACTCAACCATACGCTTAGAATAATAAATAAATCATTTATTTATTTCTAATTTGCAAATAAAGGGATTTGACCAAATTCAAATTCTTTTTCCCTCCAACAAATCTAATAAAATATTCCATAGAAGTTCAGATTTCATTAATAATATTTTAATTATGTACCAAGATCTAGACTAACTCAATATTTTGTTATAAATAGAAGGGTTTTTCCATTCATTCACTACCTTTTGTTGCCTAAAGATCACTCTAGATTTGTATTTTTGGCTTGACTTTGATCCTCCATCATTGTCATATTTTGCTACCATTTTTCTTGTGAACTCCATTTGAGTTCCTTTTTTTGTCTGGCTTTTCTACATCATCAAGAGAGAGAGATCTTAGATCTGAAGCATTGAGGACATATAAGAACCTATCCCATTGAGGGGGACCAGTAACATCTTTCTATGTTCCTTTTCTAGGTGTCATAAATACAAAAATTCTTTAAAAATATTATTGTCTTGTCTATTGGATGTGTAGAAGTTTGATAACTGATATGTTATACACCGAGATTCTCCTAATCACACACTATTTTAACTTCATGCACAATACATAATCTATTCTACCATTGATCATTAATTGCAGAAATAAAAACAATCGCATGCGCACATTAAAACCATAAACAATCACACATATGAACACAATATTTTATGGGAAAGCTTAAAGATAAAAACCCCCAACTATCTGTATAATATATGTCATAGAGATCATGTAACAATAATTATACAAAGCTCCTCACAAAGCTCTCAATACAATCTCCAATTGCTACACACTAATCAAGCCCGATCTAGCAAATCACATGATGCAATCTCTACCACCTGATAGCCTGCCTCTACTGTGCAATCACTGCTGAAGAATGGATTTGAATGAACTCAAATTGCTCCAGCCTTGCTCACGCAATCCTCATTGGCATCTCCAATCACCGGTTGTTGCAAATCATGCAACACTATAGTCACAACTAATAGTCACACTGCTCTTTCACCTACCTCTTCACTGGTCTCCACTGAAATTGTCCATGCACTGTAGTTAACTGATGTATTGTTTAGTTTATTAATGAGTTAATAATTGTGAATTATTAATAATTAATTCACACCACTCTCACTAGTGTATCAATCAATTAGACTAGATACAACTAGCTCAACTATGTTTAACTTAGTTAAACTGAACACAACTCCATCAGCTACCTCAATAACTCCACCAAACTCTGTCACATGAGTTCTAACTAAAGTATCCATGCAATAGCTCCACTTAAACCTCAGGAATAGCGTAATTCCTTATGTCATCTCCTGTGCCACATCTGTGCACTTAACTGAAGTGCTCCAAGAGAATAAGATAATGTTTCTAGTCTAAATATTATTAAGAGCTAATAATATTCGACACTGGTTGGTTCGAAATGCGTCGACCACGTTCCTAGCATGTGATTATTAGCAAAAGAGTTTCTACTAATATTCGACATATCTATTTTTAGACTGACAATATAAAAATAGATTCCGCCCAATATGTCTAAAAATAGAAGTCCATATATTTTTCCAACTTGACCAACCATCCACAAATAGCATCCTGCAACTCATAGAATATGATCGACATGTCTAAAAATATACATAGTCTAAAAATAGACTTGCACCAAAAATAGCTTGCGGGCCCACTTAGTGAAGGCGACTTCTTTCCACTAAGCTCATCATCTTGTTGCAATCTCAACACTCCCTCTAAAAAATATAAGGATTATCTGCCACACCTATCCTGCCCCTGTGGTATTCGAATTTGCTCCTAGTGAGCGCCTTCATCAAGATATCAGCATCCTGATCCTCCATGGGAATGTATGAAAGTAACATGATCTTCCGCTGCACACAATCTATGATATGATGATACCAGATGTCAATGTGTTTAGATCTATCATGAAATACTGGATTAACCGAGAGTTTGATGCAACTATGATTATCACAATATATCACAGTAGGATCTAGGTGTGAACCGAACAACCTGACTAGGATCTTCCTCATCCATATAGCCTCGCATGCAGCCAAAATCGCTGCCATATACTCAACCTCTGCTAAACTAAGTTCCATAGATCTCTACTTCCTGCTGTACCAAGAAAATGTTGTCGACCCGATACTGAAAATCCCTCCATATGTGCTCTTTCTGTCCGTTGGGCTCCCTTCCCAATCTGCATCCGTGAAGCCACATAGCCTCACCTCATCCGACTGTCTGTACCATAATCCATATCCCAATGTGCCTCTGAGATATTTCAATACATGCTTTCCTACCTTCCAAAAGAGCTTGGTAGGCTTAACCATAGCTTGTGAAAGATGGTTAACAGCATAGCATATGTCGGGTCGTGTATTGACCAAATACATGAGCAACCCCAACATTTGTCGATAAATAGTGGCATCCACTACCTCTGCCGATGTAGCATCCTCTTTCCTCCATCCACCAGGAAGAGGAGTGTCGATACGCTTGCAACCATGCAGGTTGAACTTCTCTAGTATCTCCCGGGCATACTTGCCTTGAGACACAAACTGTCCATCACTGCACTGCCAAATTTCCAATCCCAGGAAATAATGAAGGAGGCCCAAGTCCTTCATCTCAAACTCCTTTGCAAGATTAGCCTTGCATGAGTGTATCAACAGTTCATCACCTGTAAAAATCAAATCATATACATAAAGTACAATGATCAACAACTTACCCTCCACCACAATCTGGTATAGGTTCAGATCTGCCTCACTCTTGGAGAATCCAAGTTTGGTGAAATAACTGTCTATCCATGTGAACTAAGCACGAGGTGCTTGTTTCAACCCATACAACACTCTCTTGAGCCTGCACACATGTGACTTGCTGTTGAAGATCTAGAAACCTTCGGGCTACTCTATGTACACCTCCTCCTCAATCACTCCGTTGAGGAACACAATCTTCACATCCATATGATGAATGTGCCACCCCATCTGCACTGAGAGAGCAAGAATCGTCCATATGGAAGAATACCTTGCGACAAGTGCAAAGGTCTCCTCATAATCGATCCCCTCAATTTGTGAGAAGCCTCGGGCAAAAAATCTTGCCTTGTACTTCTCCACACTCTCGTCAGCTGCTTGCTTCACTTTGTAGATCCATCTCGAACCTACCATTGATTTCCCTTCTGGCCTTGGGACAATCTCCCATGCATTGTTTCTGACAATCGAATCATACTCTTCCACCATGGCATCTACCCATGCGGGATCCTCCACAGCTTCCTTGAAATAGGATGGCTCTGTCACGATACACTTTCTCATAAGAGCCATGTATCTAGTATACCGGTCAGGTGACTGTCTCTATCTACGGTGTGATGTAGGTGCTCCTACAATCTTCTCTGCATCTTGAGCTAGTCGCTTAGCTTCTGTAGTGCGCTTCCGCCCTCTCATGGTTGGCGCTGCATGAGTGGTCTCTTCCACTCCATGAGCCTCCTCTTGTGGCTGATCCACATCCTGAGGCTCATCCTTAGGAACTAATAGCTCCTCATCTGCATGCAAGTGTGGCTCCCTCTCAAGTGAACTCTTCATGGCTTTCTCCTCATGAAATTTAATATCCCGTCATACAACAGTCTTGTGACTGTCTGGAAAATACACACGATAGTTGTGGGGTGTATCAGTGTACCCAAAAAATATCCCAACCTCTGCAGTCGTCTCTAGCTTCTTCCTGGCATCCTTCATCACATGAATGTAAACAAGTGAACCAAAAATCCTCAAATGGGAAATATCAGGCTTCTTACCAGAAAATGCCTCTTCGGGTGTACTCATGCCAAGTATCCTGTGAGGACAATGGTTTTGCACATAAACTGTAGTATTGCATGCCTCAACCCATAAGTGTATGGGAAGGCCCTGATCATGCAACATCACCCGTGTAGCACCCACGATCGTTCTGTTCTTTTGCTCAACAACCCCATTCTGCTGTGGGTTATGAGGCGCTATGAGCTCTCTTCGAATTCCTTCTGCGTTGCAAAAGTCCTTGAATTCACCAGAGATGAATTCACCACCATTGTCACTCCTAAGAGCCTTCACCTACTTCCCCAATTCTTTCTCAACCAGTGCCTTGAACTCACAGAATTTTGAGTATGTCTCGCTCTTCTTCTGCATGAAGAAGATCCAGCACTTACGAGAAAAATCATCAACAAATATCACATAGTACCTGTGATTTGCTGTCGAAGCTACTGAGAAAGGTCCACACACGTCTGTGTGAATTCTCTTAAGGATCGTCATGGCATGACTATCCTTCTCGTGAAAGGTGGCTTTCACAATTTTTCCCAAAGTACATCCCTTACACTGATCTGAATGCGCAAGTGTACCTTTGGGAAGCCCAGTAGAAATCTGCTGCAAAATTTTCAAAGCTCCATGGTGAAGGTGGCCCAATCTCCTGTGCCACAGATTGCCATCATCCCAGCTCACCACTCCTTCTGCCTTTCCTGCCATTGCTGCGTAGCCATCTACCTACAATTGATAAAGGTTCTTAACTCGAACCCCTATCCTCTGGGTTTCACCAGTTGCCTTATTGTGCAGGAAAGTCTTTCCCTCACTAAAGACAACATCATATCCCTTGTCTTCTAACATCGCCACAGAGATAAAGATTATTCTTCAATCCTAGAACATGCATCACTTCCTTCAATACGAAGGGTTTACCAGACTCCCTCTCAAAGGAAATGGTGCCGATACCAGTCGCATTGTATCTACCATCATCGCCCATCTCGATGTGCACTCCAAGATCTTTCTCATCCAGATCAGTAAACAAATCTTTGTCTCCTGTCATGTGAAAAGACGCACCACTGTCAAGAAACCACACTGAATCCATCACACTTGAGACAAAGCATGCGATCAACGAAAAATCTAGCTCAAACTATGAGGTTAAGGCCTCTCCAGCTGCAGATCCAGCAACCTGCTTATTTTTCTTCTTCTGTGGACAATTAGTGGTGTAATGTCCGTGTTGGTGACAGTGAAAACACTTCACCTTGGACATGTCCTGTTTCTTTTCTTTTGCACCGGATTGAGAAGCATTCTTCTTGCTCTTCCCATTCCTTTCTTTGGCAGCCAAAGCGCAATTTTCTTCATCTGATTTCTTTTATGAAGATTCGTCATTGGTACTTTTCCTTATCTCCTCTTGCACAAGATCCGACCAAAGTCGCTCCCATCCTGGAAATTTCTCCCGACCATTGATAGAGTCTTGATAGGAATGCCAACTCTTTGGAAGTCGAAGGAGAGCCAAGCTCACCAAGTCCACATCATACATAGTCACCCCCACACTTCCTAGCTCATCCCTGCATTGGATGAACTTCGTGAGGTACTTGGGCATACTGTCGCCTTTCTCCATTTTTATGTTCTTGAGTTTATCCTTGAGCGCCAGCTTCCTCTGGTCACTCTTGCTTTGGAATAAGTCTCTCAACAATTTCCACATCAAGAATGGAGAAGCCTTACCATGAAGGCTAGACACTATGTGATCCTTTACACCTTCCAACAGAATTATTTGACACTTTGCTGTCTTCTTTTGCCATGCGTCAAGTGCGGCAGCATCGCTAGAAGCAGGTTTTGGAATTTCTGCATCTATGAACACCTTCAACCCATTGTCATCCAACACCGCCTCCATCCTGTCCTTCCATGAAATATAATTCGAGCTACCCTCAAGGGCATACTCCAATCGAAATCCATTGAAAGACATATAAACTTCGACACCAAGAAAACACTGCTGCAAATTCGAATTCCACCAGCTCAAAACTCAACCGCTTCAATGTTTTGCAATTGCTCCAATGATCAATATCGCTCTGATACCATGTAGAATTTTTATAAATGATATGTTATACACCGATATTCTCCTGATCACACACTATTTTAACTTCATGCACAATACATAATCTCTTCTACCATTGATCATTAATTTCAGAAATAAAAACAATCGCATGCGCACATTAAAACCATAAAAAATCACACATATGAACACAGTATTTTATGGGAAAGCTTAAAGCTGAAAACCCCCAAATATCTGTATATAATATGTCATAGAGATCATGTAACAATCATTATACAAATCTCCTCTTAAATCTCTCAGTACAATCTTCAATTGCTACACACTAATCAAGCCCAATCTAGCAAATCACATGTTCCAATCTCTGCCACCTGATAGCCTGCCTCTACTGCACAATCACTGCTGAATAATGGATCTGAATGAACTCGAATTTCTCTAGCCTTGCTCATGCAATCCTCATTGTCATATCCAATCACTGGTTGTTGCAAATCATGCAACACTATAGTCAAAACTGATAGTCACACTGCTCTTTCACCTACCTCTTCACTGGTCTCCACTGAAACTGTCCATGCACTGTAGTTAACTGATGCAATCTTTAGTTGATTAATGAGTTGATAATTAGTTAATTAATTAATAATTAATTTACACCACTCTCACTAGTGTATCAATCAGTTAGACTAGATACAACTAGCTCAACTATGTTTAACTTAGTTAAACTAAACACAACTCCATCAACTACCTCAATAACTCCACCAAAATTTGTCACATGAGTTCTAAATAAAGTATCCATGAAATAGCTCCACTTAACCCTCAGGAATAGCATAATTCCTTCTGTTGGCTCCTGTGCCACATTTGTGCACTTAACTGAAGTGCTCCAAGAGAATAAGACAATTTTTATAGTCCAAATATTATTAAGAACTAATAATATTCGACATATCTATTTTTAGACTGGAAATCTAAAAATAGATTCCACCCAATATGTCTAAAAATATAAGTCCATATATTTTTCCAACATGACCAACCATCCACAAATAGCATCTTGCAACTCATAGAATATGATCTACATGTCTAAAAATAGTCTTGCGCCAAAAATAGCCTGCGGGCCCACTTAGTGAAGGCGACTTCTTTCCACTAAGCTCATCATCTTGTTGCAATCTCAACAGGATGCATGGAGAAAATCTTTCTTTTATTTACTGCTTAATGTCTTTAACTGCATAGATCTGGATTTTGTAGCATTTTTCTTGGTCAACTAACTACAAATCTAAAGAAATTGGCATCCATATTTGATGTTAGGGTTGTTTGTTATGCACAAATAAAGTGGGATTTTTTTTGTACTCATCAAAGTAGGAACCAAGCCCCCCAGGGCTTCAGCACGCTTCCACCTTTCTAGGAGGAGTTTAGTTGAAGCAGATCGTCTGAGATTTCAGTGTGTTCAGCCATTTTTCCAGATCTAATCCTATACCTTTAGATCCATTTCAGATTCATTATTCATCCATCCAAAAAACCTCTTTTTAGTTTTGTTTGGTCCTCCTCTAGGGTCCCCTCCATTTCTCTTCAGGTTGTAGCCTTTCTCCACCTCATGTGCAACACTTTTCCCTTTGGTTTTTTGCTATTTTCTGCACCTATTTCTAGCATATCTGACCTCTAGATCATTTTCCCTCTCGAATTTAGATCCAATGGCCATTTTTTGTGTGTTTTGACTAGATTTTTCCCACCCATATACTAGTTGTTGGGAAGCCCTCCTCCTTGGGTTTAGGTTGATGCATCTTTAGTTGTTTATTTTCTATCATATTCAATTTACTTTACTGTTATTTGCATATTTATTTACAATTATACAACACATTTTTTATTTTTCTCTACACACGTCTGGGTTTAAAAAATAAAATTAACACACTTAACTTGCACACCCTAAGTGAAGAGCACCTGGTTTACACTGCCATGCCAAGACTATAAAATTGTAATCATTTGATCCTACACCTCTTTTCCCTTGTTTTGACATTGTAATCATTTGATCTTGCACCTCCTTGCCCTTGTTGGTCTCTCTTCCTTTTGTGATCTTTGTTTGTTTTTCCATCATTTAACCCCTAAGGCGTTTATCCTGGAGACTTCTTGGCCTTCATCCTCAGTTTTCGATAGGAAGACTTACTCTTCTGTGTAGGGTTCGAGTTCGTCCTCCACTGAGTCCCCATTCTGACTCTGCTTCTGGTTCATCAGGTTCCCCTTCTAGTTCTATCCCCGACTCTCCTCCTTTCATCTTCACCATGTCTTGTTCAGGACCTAACGCTAGTGGTAGCCCCGACCTTAATGATGGGATACCACTAGTGGGACCACAACAAGAACTATGCCGGCTACTCCCTTGCTCCCTTATATGGCAGGTCTCAGTCTTCTCGATTTTAACCATTTGATAAATGACCCCATATACCATGATCTTGGTTGGCTTGCTATGCCAACCAAGCTCCTTTTCAACATCCCCAAGGTTGAAGTTCTTGCTGGAGAAGATCATACAAACCATGTTCGATCTTTCCACATGTGGTGTTTGTCTAACTCCATCACTGATTACTCTGCCCGTCTTCGGTTTTTCCAACGTACACTTACCAAAGAAGCTTATAAGTGGTATGTTGACTAGGCATCCTCCTCTCATACTACCTTTACAAATATTTCCAGGGCTTTTCTATCTTATTTCCAACTTCCCCTTTGTTACGACACTAGTATCGAACTTTTGACCTATTTCTGTCAATCGTCTGCGACCCACCTATCCGATCATGTCTAGGAATGGTGGAGAAGAAAGAGCCTATGTCAGGCCCCAACTATCGAAGATCGTGCCTACATGGACTGGTTTATCAGATCCCTTTTGTCTGCTATTGGCAAAGATTTCGCATCTCATTTCCCTCATATCGAAGAAGCTGCCCTCCATATTGCGTTGAAATATGACCTGATCTATGCACTATTTGGTTATGTTTATACCATCTTACCTGATCTTCCTAGACCTAGTGGTGCCAATGAACCAGGGGCATCCCATGCTGCCAACTGTATCGTTGGAGCCCTTTCTCATTCGTACACTCATCCTGCCAAGGGTTATGGTTGCCCTCAGGAAGGGGCCAACTCCCCCGGAACTTTCCCCCTCCCGATAGCATGTATCTAGGATACATCATGCCTCTTCCTTTTGCCCAAATTGTTTACCACAATGTTTCCCAACCTCCTTATTATCCACATCCATAGCCTGGTGCTCCAACTCCTCCAACATTAGCACCTCAGCCTCACTTGCCTTTTCAACCCTTGCAACAACAGCCACCACCCCCTCAGGGGCAGGTGTATGCACAGCAGGGTGTGACTAATCCTCCTACTTCCAAAAATAAGAGGAAAGGAAACCAAAATCAATCTGCCCTAGGTAATCTAGGACCCAATCCCCAAGGGAATACACCTAACACTGCTAACCAACAACAAGGCACTCAACCCAAGTAGGACATGCCTATTCACACGAACAAACCTTGTTCTTGTTGTGGTGTCTATGGTCACTATACCTACGATTGTCCTATTTTACCTCAGATGCAGCAGATGTGGGAAGCTCAAGTAGCATCCTGAGGATAGCAAGCCTCCCCTTCGGTTCCTCCCCATGTTGCACCTATCCATCCGAATGTGTTTACCAATCCTTTCCCCTAACAAGGATTTGTGGCTACCCAACCCCCTGAAGATCAGGCAATCACTCAACCTCCTCCATTTGGTATCTCTGATTACCAGATTATGATGATGAAATCTGACCAACTCATTACCGTTGACCTCAACCTTCAAACTCGGTCTTGTCAATACAACAAGCCTCCCACTACATCTGCCCCCGAGCCCCCTTCTTCAGGTTCCATAGAGCCTCTTTCGACAACCAATGGTCCTTTATTGATCTCTCAGCCTAAGGCAAAGGTTCATCCCAAGATCCCCAAGGGACCATTATGCCGAAACGTTGCTTGTGGTAAAGCTTCCCATTCGTATAGAGTAGTAGATGATTTGGCACAATACCCTGCTGCCATCTCAATGCTAGAACTCCTCCAATCATTCCCTTCACAACGAAAAGCTCTACTAACTGACATGGGTGCTGTGGATCCTTTAGATGATCATTTGATCGTCTTCAATGTTGATTGGTTATAAAATCCCCCCCCTTCCTGCTTCTGTTGCCTTCCAAATCTCTGTTAAGATCCGAAGTGCCAATGTCTCCCGTTGTATCATTGATGAGGGGGCATCCATCTGTGTGATGTCCACTTCGGTTTCGAAGCAACTTGAATCTCTAGAATTTTCCCCTTCCACTATTACCCTCCGAGTGTGGGATAACCACTATTCCCAGCCCATAGGCCTATTCCGCAATTGTCCTATTACTCTTGCGGGAAAGACTGTTTGTGTTGATGTAGAGGTCATTGATGCCCCCTTAGATTACAACATTATATTGGGCCGTAGCTACACTTATGTGATGTCTATTTTCCCATATGTGGTTCACCATAAGATGTTCTTTCCTCACAATGGAAATATTGTCACCATCGACCAATTGGCATATTATGAATCGAAGTCTCAAACCTCCCCTGAGTCCATCATCTCTTCGGTGGAAAATAAACAGATAGTCAAACCTTTGGCTAATGTTTCACCTGGAGTCTACAAAGACTCCTGTTTTCTTGGTTCTTTCCCTGGTATTTCTCCTCCTGTCTTTGATCCCAACTTGTCGAACGTTTTCATGATGCAATCGTCCTGATCTGACCTCAAGCGGCCCACTTCGACTAGTCAGCAGCCCCACCCTCTGCAACCTTCTCCTAGCACCTTGACTCAGCCTTCAGGATGCCCTCCTCAAGGCCCCTCATTTGCAGGTGGTATCCATGAGCCTCCCTACCCTCCTGGTACATTTCCTTCTAGCCTTAACCATCTCGGAGCTGTCCCGCCTGGCCATTACCCCTCTGGTTAGATACCATTTCTAGATCCCCCTCCTGGAGTATTTTCAGTACCTGTTATGGATACCTTATCCCTTCCTAACATGACCCTGGCGATCCCAGTCTGGTACATTGATCCCCCAGCCACTATCCTGCCTGGTCAGCCCAAACCTTATCTTTCTTTGACCCCGGTTCAACTGGTCCCCATGACCCCTCCATTTTATTCCGTGCCTCAGCCACCTCAATAGGAACCTACTCCTATTGTGATAGCTTCAGGTGAGGGGGGCAAAGATTGCAAGAAGGAACCTAAATACAAGGCTTCCCCAAAAAATGCCACTCCTCCTCAGCCTCCAAGGCATACCCCCCCCCCCCCCCCCCCCATGTGCTTTGTGTGATGTTGTCGGTCATGCCACCCAACATTGTCCTAAACTGCCTCACATCAAGCCCATGGTCTATGTCATGTTCCCTGAGTCTACGGTCCTAGAAACCTATGTTCCTTCCTCGACTGAAACTAAGAACCCCAATAATATTCACACCAACCACCCCTGTGCTTTATGTGATCTCCATGGCCATTATACCCACCATTGTCCTCGCCTCACACATTATTGCGCCTCTTTGGAGGTATTTTGGGAGTACGAGATTAAACAGAACTAGTCTGCCTCTCCCGTCCTCCGTGGTATGCTTCGGGCCAACTAGAGGACATGAAAGCTCCATTGACATTCCCCCTCCTTATGTCGAGATGATGAGGCCTTCATCCACCATTTTTTACCTACCATCATCTATGAGATCCATGGTGGAATACCCCCCTAGGACTTCCCATTCTATTTCACCTGACCTCCCTTCAGCGATCACCTTGGGCTCAACATCAATGGATCCTTCATCTACTTGCTAGTCACCCAATCACCCTTTGTGACGATGCACATGTGAACCTCTCTTCTCATGATGATGAGTCAGGTAGCTTCGCCGCATCAGGTAGTCTTTCTTCCACCAGTCACCCCATCTTCTATTATGATGATGACATTATGGAAGCAACCACCACCCCTAACTTTATCTATCCCCCCTTACTTCTAACCCATGCATTCGAACCACATACACCTTGTGGCCATTACATTGACACCCAATGTTTGGGTAAGGGGGCACCCATATTTGAGAGTCCAGGAGAAACAATTCTCCACAACCCTCCTAGTGCATCTGGTTGTGTTGACTTTAGTACCATTATTCTTCCCCATTTAGAAGAACCTCTAGTGTCCCATATCACTTCAGACCACTCTAGGGATGATCCCCTTCATTATTCCTTCATCTTACATCAACAACCTAGTCCCTTAGGCATTGTTGTTGATCTACCTATGGGTTTTCTAGAAGAGCACCAATTCATTATCTCCAAATCCACTCTTTGGGATAGTGACACCATGTATGCCAACCGAGAAAATTAATCTATTTTCTTCATACATGCAGTACCGAAAGAGATTGATAATCCTCCATTCCCTTTCTCGAACTACAAAACCATAATGAAAATAAATGGTGCACCACATCATAAAAATGTGTTTAGATTCTCATTTTCTAAATACATTTTGGCATGAACATAACATGCTTGGGGGCACCTATGCCCCTCAACCATAAAAATCCCAGCTGTTAGCCAAAAAAAACACTAAAACCCCCTTTTCTCTGATAGGTCGCACTTTTCAGGTCATTTCCTGGGGCAGGTCACAGTTTTCTGCCCAGTACCTACTACCTAGGTCACAAAATAGACCCCAAAAAGTGTGACATGACTTGTTCCTGGGCTATAGGTGCCTAATCTGAAACTTTAATCCCCTGAAGTTAAAGAGTATGGTTAGGCCTCTTACCTTTAACTGATGGATCTTGATTCCAACGGTTGGTTTGTCCGCTACGTTTGCCGCAATATTTAGGGCCTTTTTTCCTCTCTACATTCACAACAGCTACACTTGCAAAAGAATTGATTTAGAGGGAAAATTCCTTTTTAAAAGAGAAACCCCATATTTTTCTTTCACCAGCTACAACTAAACCATAACTCTGTTTGACATACCGTCAACACTATTGGAAATCTCTCACCGAGCTCTCAAATAGGTATCCTTTAGTTTTTTGTGATTTGATACTTCACCTCGACATTGTTTTACAAGAAGGGTCACTTCACCACTCCTCAAAACCAAATTTCTTCACTTTCAACACTTGTACTTGGGGCACCATTTTGCCTCCATACTTGTGCATTCTCGTGTCTATTTTCGTCGTGAGTGACCATCTTGTACTCATGTTTTTATGGTCCCCACTGTTAGGTAAACTTAACTCAGGATAGAGTCAATGCTGGCTAGGGTAAATAGTAGTGGTTTTGGGGCACATGGTTTTGTGAACCCATGGTTTTAGCCCATGGTATCGCATGTAATGGAGCCTATAAAAAGGCTGGAAAGAATTCATTGTAATGCAGGCTTGGAGGTGAGCGATGAAGGCTCACTTGGCCGGATTAGCCAGGGTTTTGGCCAATGTTTAATGAAATTTAATTGGTTGGGTTTTTTCCTCGGTGTTTGGGGTTTTTTCCTGGATAAACAATTGTGTTTATGTTTATGATTTTTTGCTGGGTTCTTTATGTTTATTTCTCTTAGTAAAATTGTTTATTATTCCTGCGGTAATTTCCTAACAACTGGTATCAGAGCTATGAAGATCTGAAATCTAGAATGAGCTGCCAAGTTTAGTGATTTTACTATATCTATAGTTTGCTGCTACTGCATGAAATTTTCTCCTGGACAGATATACGTAAAAGGAAAAATCTATGTGTGAAGGTGTTAGATATATATCTAGATCTGCGTGTGAACATGATCGAGCAAACATATATTAAGAGGAGGAGTTGTTGTACCTAGGCCATTGAGATGTTCATGGTCGTAGGCCAGTCATTGTGTAGCATCCTTTCGTTCGATTAGGAGGCAACCTTGTGGTAATCCACATGGAATCCGAAAGCGAGCCAAAAAATCTCTGCATCGTCAGCTAGCGCTGAATCGATGGCTGTTGGGAGAGGGTCCAGAAGGGCAGGTGGGAGTCGGAAGGGTTTTAGAGTGACTTCATCACCTGGTTATATGCAGTAGAGGCACTTGGGTGTTTTGGAGACTCTTATTTTTGTTTCTTAGATTTCGTTCCTTTGGTTTTCGGATCACAATGGAAATGGTGGCTTCCGCCATGATGAGATCATATGTTAAGGCAGGTTCTTTCTCGGAAAATCATCGTCCTTCTGTGGTGGCTGATGCAAAGATTCGATCGAAGATAACCAACACCCATGGCACAATTAGATTTCCCTTCGGAAGAAATTTCTTTGGATCCACTGCAGAGTTTGGCCAGGCTTCAACCTTACAATGTCAGAGTGTTAGGAATTTGTAGCCAGTTAGAGCTACTGCAATAGAGGCCCCTGCTAGAGTTCAAAGATCCTCGAGAAAGGAGAGGACCAAGATCATAATAAATGAATTTGGTTTTATTGGGAGGTTGGTTTTGCTTGTTGCATTGAGCAGGGAAGATATTGAAGTAGTAGCGATCAATGACCCTTTCATTGATGCCAAATACATGGCTTACATGTTTAAGTACGAGTCAACTCATGGGTATACAAAGGGAGTTTGAAGATTGTTGGTGTCTATCGTTGGTGCCCTCCAGGAGTGAAATTCTATTTGGAAGGAAATGGGAACTTGGAGACTGATCAGATGCTCACAGGGTTCGATGGGTTCAAGAAAAAAATCAAGAGCAGATCTGGGTTTCATGGTAGTGTGATTCAAGCATTGCGGCAGAATTAGAGTTGAACGCACAGGCCGTGGAAAAAGAATTAGAATGTTTGGTGCAGATCATAGTGCTGAAGAGATGCATAGTAGAGGCTATAAAAGGTTTTGTGAGGGCCATGTCAAAATAGTGGTCGATGGTGGAGATTTGGGGAAAGTCCCAGATTGGTGTTGCAGCTGCCAAGGAATAATGTAGAGTAAGAAACTATGGGGATTGGTTACATGAAAAGTGTTTGACAGAATGTGTCAGTCAAATTATTTGAAGAATGTCAAAATAAGAGAGGATATGAGCACGTGGATTAATTAAAAATTGATGAACCATGTATCTGAAGAGAATTCCTAGAGGACTGGCGGTTACAGAGGTTGGTGACCCATGTAATCTGGTAGATGGGTTCTTTTTATATGGACATTGATGTCATATGTACAACTATTTATAACTATGATTTCCTCTTTGGAGAGGACATCATGAATGAATGTAGAGAATGGTCATACAAAGAATAGCAACAATGAAAAAATAAAATAAAAATTATTATAATGGAGTTAATTTTATTACATGTAAATGGGCATACTGTTGTAAGACCTGGTATGGCATGCGTACCCCTGGGTGATCACTGGTAAATTCTTGGTTAGACCTAGGTGATAGGGGGGATGTCAAGTTAACAATTACCCTGGGTTAAAAAAAAAAAAAAAAAAAAAAATTGAGGTGGGAAGAGCTAGAGTGAGCGGGGTTATCTCATTTAGCAGGTTTCGCTGGATTTAGTCAATAATCCCCAAGTCAATTTTAAGACGGGAATTTTTAGGTAAAATTGACTTGAGATAGAGTCAATGTTGACTAGGGTAAATAATAGTGGTTTTGGGGCACATGGTTTTGTGCACCCATGGTTTTAGCCCATGGTATCGCATGTAATGGAGCCTATAAAAAGGCTGGGAAGACTTCATTGTAATGCAGGCCTGGAGGTGAGTGGTGAAGGCTCATTTGGCCAGATTGGCCAGGGTTTTGGCCAATGTTTAATGAAATTTCATTGGTTGGATTTTTTCCCAGATAAACAATTGTGTTTATGTTTATGATTTGTTGTTGGGTTCTTTATGTTTATTTCTCTCAGTAAAATTGTTTATTATTCCTACGGTAATTTCCTAACACCCACCAGACCTTCTCTGTGTGGCAGCATCATCATGTCACCCTTGTTTAGAGCATCTGAGTTGAGTCATCATCGCATCGATGGAGTCTATCCCGAGTCCCTTTATATCATGCTATAGTCCTCCATCCTTCATTGCTTGGTTCCTCTCTCGTGTCGCACATTGTGGCCTTCAGTCATACTGTCCCCTATCCCCTTTGATATTACGTCAGTTGCTACCAGGTCATCCATGCCCTTCATGCTCTAATAAGGGAAGTCACCAGCCTGCTACTCAGTACCCCCATTCCACCATCATCCCTAGTTTCAGTGTATCAGTCTCTTTACTATTATCTCTCATGCCTTAGTTGAGGATCCCTTATTGCCTCACCTATGGAGGAACTCCTTCTGTCAACATCAACTCATTCATTCCAGAAGAGAAATATAGAGGGCGATGTATCTTGGTTCCAGCTTCCACTCTTGTTAGGTGCCTCAGATCAGGAAAAGGGACTCTTTATTGCCCTTTGACTTGATTGTTTCTTAGGTCTAGCTACTTACGACATGATCGAGATCCGTATACTTGGTGCTTCAGTGATGCAACAGACTGTACCAGTAATTCTCGGGTGTGTGTGAGATGTTTCAGATCTCATGAGGGGCTGGACCTTTAGGTAGCCCCCCACATGCTTGGATGACTTCTCCATACAGCCTTCGATGCAGCTCCATATATTTTATGGTTCCAGCCTCAGCCACTTGCAGTGCCTTTTAGTTTGCATGTATCATTCATATTTTAGAGCCCTCTCCTATTTTACATGGCCTCTTTAGTTGTACTTATATCTCATGTACTCAGATATTATTTTATAAGTCTTGGCTGTTGTCCCAGGCACAGTTGTATGTGGGATCCATTATCATGTCTTTATTTGGCCCATGTTTATGCCAGCATGAACTATATAGTTCAGTCCCTTTTTTATTGGACGCATTATTCTTTGTACTTTGTTATCTCGGTGGGCATAGGTATGACTCCCCCGCCTCTTGTAGAATAGGTACTCACTCATAAAAGAGACTTGTCACACTTGTAAGTCTCGCTTCCTCAGGGTCTTGTCCTCTAGTGATTTATTCGACCTTATATTTCTCTCTCTGACTTCCCCTTCGGTGTTTGGTGATTGAGTTCTTACAACATACTTCGGTCATACGATTAGCTCCTAACGCTCGCACGCTATGGGGCAATCTGTTACACAAATTTTTGGTCATATAACCTGTTACTATTAGATGGACCAAAGTACACCATGTAAGACCAATTTTACCCTAAGTAAAATTGCTTTCACTATGAAAAATAACTTAGTAATCCATAATTTATTAAGTTGTTTATGGTCTAAACAGGAAACCCCATGACGAAATATTCAATAAATCCATATTTTTTTATTTTCCTTAAGGGATAATTAATTAAAAAATAGTTTAATTAATATTCTTGGTCATATTTAACCCAAAATAGGAAAATTAATTAGATAAATCACTATTTATCTTATTATTTTCTAGGAATAATTATTTAAACATTATTTAAATAGTATTCCTTGTTAAAATTGACTAAATCATTTATAAATAATTGAACAAATCACTATTTATTTAATTATTGCTCAACCATACTCTTAAATAATAAATAAACCATTTATTTATTTATTATTTACAAATAAATGGATTTGAACAAATTCAAATTAATTTTCCCTTCAACAAATATAATAAAATATTCCATTTAAAGTTGGATCTAGATTTGGTTAATAATATTTTAATTATGCACCAAGATCTAGACTAACTCAATATTTTGTTATAAATAGAAGGGTTTTTCCATTCATTCACTACCTTTTTTTGCCTAAATATCACTTTGGATCTATACTTTTGGTCTAACTTTGATCCTCCATCATTGTCATATTTTGCTACCATTTTTCTTGTGAACTCCCTTTGAGTTCCATTTTTTGTCTAGGTTTTCTACACCATCAAGAGAGAGAGATCTTAGATCTGAAGCACTGAGGACATAGAAGAACCCATCCCATTGAGGGGGACTGGTAACATATTTCTATGTTCCCTTCCCAGGTGTCATAAATACAAAAATTCCTTAAAAATATTATTTTCTTGTCTATTGGTTGCATGGAGCAACTCTTTCTTTTATTTACTTCTTAATGTCTTTAACTGCATAGATCTGGATTTTGTAGCATTTTCTTGGTCAACTAACTGCAGATCTAAAGAAATTGGCATCCATCTTTGATGTTAGGGTTCTTTGTTATGCACAGCTAAAGTGGGATTTTTTCGTATGCTTGCGATTAGAATTCACACTAACACCACCAATATCCACCTGGATCATTCCTCCCCCCATAGGAAGAAATGGTCCCCATTGCGTGGAGTGCTTCCATGAGATGGGGAAAATTCAGTTTAACTTGGTCATTAGTGAGCCACTTGCCTTGGTGTAGGAGTTGGCCAAATTTGAGAACCCGATAGAATTGGATATTCTATTTGAAAGTGTTCTTAATATGTGTTTCCATGATCTAATCAGTTTTGGTATGTTCCATGGAGTTTGGGTTTAACTCTATTGGTGTGAGATGTTCTGCAATGTATGATGTGTCTAGGAAAGGTGGAAAGTATGGCCGAAGGCGGTCCACATTGAACACTAGTTGCAGGCCAATGAATTGGGAAATGTTGAGCTCAAAATCATTGTCTCCCACGAACTTGGTGATTGTGTAAGGCCCATATCAAACTGGTTTTAGTTTTCAATGGGATTTGGTAAGGAATTATTTCTGTAGATGTAACTAAATTTTGTCACCCACCTGAAACTTGTGTGGAACCCGATGTTGATCATGTCATTGCTTGTACTTGGAGTTAAAATTCTCCAAGATGTCAAGAAACGGTTGGCATATGTGTTGGATGCATTCAGTAAACTTGGTTTCTTTATTATCCTCAGACTATACATGTGTGGATTTTGTTCGTGTAGTCTAATGAGGCAAGGAAACATCAATAAGACATAATGGTTGAAATCCCAGACCCACCTGAAAGGGACTGCGACTAGTCAAGCTATGGATAGTTTTTTTATAGTTGAGATGCACATAGGGAACGATCTCATCCTAGGTTTGTGGATACATGTAGAGTATTTGCAAAATAATCCTATTGAAAAACCTTTGCCTGGCCATCAGTCTAGGGATGGAATGTAGTCAACTTGGTGAGATTGGTATCCAATAGTGACCATAGGCTTGACTAGAATTTTTTCAGGAACCTACTATCCTGATCTAATATAATGGTCCACGGGATCCCAAAATGTACCCACACTCATTCAAAGAAGAGTTTGAAAGTTTCCTCTACTGTAATACTCTTCTTATATACCACTAATATAGCCATCTTAGAAAAATTTTCCACGAACAAAAATACATAGTCATTAGCATGCTTGGTAGAAGCGAGGCTAGAGAGATAGTCCATGGATATGGATTCCTAGGGCTGGTCGGTAGTAGGAAAAAGAGTGTACAAGCATTTTTTTATTGATGGTTGTATTTGTGATGGAATATACAGTGCGTGATCTGATATATTTCCCAACATCCTGTCATAATTTTGGTCAATAAAAGTACTTTTGTATTATGGCCATAGTTTTCTCCACACTAAAGTGTCCTGCAACCCAACTATAGTGCACCTCCCAAATTAGCTTGGCACACTCGCTAGAAGGAACACAAAGGTGGCCTAGGTATCATAATAATGCATCCTAAAGTTGGAAATCAAGATCTTGCTTGCCATCCACTAGAATCTGGTATGTGTTGGTGAACTCTCGATATTTTTTGTAGAGTTGTGGCCATTCAAAGGCCTCATGGCCACAAGAGTTGAGAACAATAGTCAGCACTGCAATTGGGGGTCGGTTGAGGAAATCTACAACATGATTGGTGTTTCCCTTTTTTCACTTAATATTCAAGTGGAATTGTTGCATATATGTAGATCACTTATGATATCAATCATTCGTCAAATTCCCTTATGTTTTTATAACTTAACAAGTCAGTGATTGGTGTGGATGACCCTCTCCTTTCCCATAATGTAATTTTTCTATTGTCAGCAAACATGCATGATAGAATACATCTATTTATCATATGTGGGGTACTTCTAAGTTTTATTTGAAATTTCCTCACTATGATAGGCCACTGGTTGCCCATGTTGGGTGAGGGTTCTACCAATATCATAGTCATAGGCATATATGTTAGTGTTGAAGAGGTAAATCCCCTCTGCGGGAAGAGGCGATCCCTACTAGCCCAGACCGGGCCTAGCAAAAATCGTCACACGCTATAGTGCAGGTTCCTAATTGCAAATAAACCAACTAGCGATGGAGGCTTACCTGGAATTCAACGCTGTCGCTTGTAGAGAAAGTGGCACTCCCTTTCCTTAGCTCTGGCAGATCACGATCCTCACGATCTCCATGACCAGACACCTGCACACGCAAGAAACAAAAAAAATGCAAGCGTAAAATCCAGTATATGCAACTATATGTCAGTTAGAGAAGACATAACTCATTATCATAATCAACAACAAGAGTGGAACCATAACTAATAGTCGCTTATTATTAATCAATCAAAGGAGGATACAACCTGGCTCTGACGCTGAATTCTCCTTCGGAGGGTCGCCAGCGGAACACGTCTCGAAAAAGCCTGTTGGGGATGGGACAAGTCTCTCTCTTCGGATGTCTCGACAATAATCTCCTTGCTTGGATTTGGCCTTAAGGGAATGAATCAAGGCTCTTACAGCATAAGGCTCTGATGGCTCTTGGGAACTTGGAGATTCAACCATTCAACTATTTATAGAGGAGAGGAGAAGGTTGGGATCCCTACAATAGTGGAAGGGAGGCCTTATCCCTTCGGAGGTTCCCCATAAGGTGGAAACAAGAGGCCAAAGGAGGAAGGCCGTGGTTATTCAGTCGAAACCACTCTTTATGACTCATCCACGAAGTTGTTGTAATCGAAAATTCACCTCTTTTTTTAAAAAACTTTCCAAAAGCAGATTTGCGCAAGTGTTTAACTAGGACAGAGTGCCAATTGGCGCGGGCTCAGTGTTAATTTTCCTCATTGGCGCGAGTACATAACGGGCTACCAGCGCCAAGGCAAAAACAAGTGTTTTTAGGGGTCTGCTCAGGAAATGATCAACAAAAGGAATGTTTTCCTCATGGAAAGGGATGCAATGATGGTATTTTCAAGGCATGACACTGCTTATTGGTCACAGAAATGACCCTCCAATGGGCGAGATGGGGATTGGAGGGACGGTGACAAATTAATTTGTAACAGTTAGGTCCCTATATTACTAGTATAGTCCCTTATTGTTGTTAGTGTAACCCCCTTATTGTTATTATTGTACCCTTGTAACCCCCATATTGTTATTATCGTGCCCTTAAATTATTATTGTTAGGTCGGCTAGGATTACATTGTGGCCCCATGGACTCCTATATATAGAAAGGAGGTTTTGTAATTTGAATCATCCAAGAATTGTTCATTCATGTAATGTATTGGAGGTTTCCCCCTCGAAGTGGCTTATTTCTAAGGCATTGATATCTCTTTTCTTCTCTTTTGGAGCTGGTTTCACAACATTTGGTATCAGAGCTTTGAGATTCTATGGTTTCATTGCTCCAAACAGGTCATCGTGGAATTTTCGCTATAATTTTTTTTATACGAAGTTTCAGAATATGAAATTTTTAGAGTGCAAAGCCAAAATCCTAAGGAACATCATCGCAAAATTTCATAGCTTTGTTCATAATATTTTCAGAGATATGATCTGTGCAAGTTAGGTCATTTTGGAGGCTCTTGAATTTAACCTAAACAGGTCATCGTGGTATTTTCATAATAACTTTTTTTTTTACGAAGGTTCAGAAGATGCACTTTAGAGTGAAAATCCAAAATCCCGAGGAACGTCATCGCAAATTTTAGATATTGGTTCACAATATTTTCAGAGATATGATCTGTGGAATTTAGGGCTTTTTGAGGCTTCTGAATTTCATCTCAAAGAGGTGATCATAGGAAAATATTCATAGCTCTCTCTCTAAGCATCGGATTGGAATGCTGTAATAAATTACCACAAGTACATGAAAATTATTTTTCGGTCTATCAATTTCAAAGCCAAAGGAGGAAACAGTGACACGTGGCAAGCCGTACAAGTTCGCTCTACTGAACCAGTCCAAAATTGGGTCCATTGTAGGAGATTGACACAAATTTGTCTTGAAGAATCCAAATCAGATCAGACCTGTGGCATTGGAAAGAAGCTTCAGAGGGCTACTACAGGGCCAAATTTCAGATGTTTTGGATCCATAATTATAGAGATAATTCAATTTCAATATCGAGCTCCTCCAAAGCAAGTAAAAGGTGTGTATTTTTTTTTTTTTTTGAATTGCATAAGTCTTGTTTTAAGAATCAAGTTGAATTTATTCCAAGGGCATATTGTAGAATAGATATCAGTATTGGATTCTAAAATGGCCCCTAAAAAGAATTCAACACCCATTAAGCCTTTATAAGGCTCTACTATGACTCATGAAGACGAATAATGGCAACATGACATATCAAAATTACAAGAGCAAGTGCAACAAATTTCGCTCTCGCAAAGAGCAACAAAAAATGACATGGAAGTTTTGAAGAAAGGCGTGGAAACTAAGATGGATGGTTTGAAGAAAGGCGTGGAATCTAAGATGGATGGTTTGAAGAATGGCATGGATGGCATGGAAGCTAAGATGGATGGCATGGAAGCTGGCATGGAATCTAAGATGGATGACATGGAAGCTAAGATCGATGAAAAAATGGAAAACATGAAGAATGATCTAAAAGCAGACATGGAAGGTTTGACAAAGTTGATATAAGAAATGTTTCCTAATGGTGAAAAGATAGTAGAGGAAACTCATGATGAGAACAAAATAAATGTTAATCGTGATTTCATAAACTCTAATGTTGGCGGGAAGAACCACCATATTCCAAAAATGGATATGAGGAATTTTGATGGAAAGGATCCTGTAACATGGATACTACAGATGGAGCAATATTTTGATCTCCATAATGTGCAAAACACACAAAAGGTATGCATTGCAACTTTACATTTAGAACAAAATAAATTTTTATGGTATCGATGGCTTTTCTCCCGTAAAAAAATTGTTACTTGGTCAATTTTATAGAGGAAATAAAAGCACATTATGAGGATACAAAGAGCAACACATTCTTTAGCCAATTGATAAATATCAAACAAAAGGGCTTAGTGGGGGAGCACATTGAGGACTTCAAAAAATTGAATATAAGGGTAATTGATACTCCAGAGGAACACAGGATTGATCTCTTCATAGGTACTTTAAAGGATAACATCCAACATGAAGTTCGTGTTTTGGAACCTGATTCATTGGAGAAGGAATTTAGGTTGGCAAGAAAAATTGAATGTAAAATTATGGTGACAAGGAAGCCTACCACTCAATTCTATAAAGGGGGAAGTGTTGCTACTCCTAGATTTCCACAACCTACAAGGTTGAAACCACAAAAATTGGAAGAAAAAAGAGCAAAAGGGTTTTGCTGTAGTTGTGATAACAAATACACTAAAGGTCTTAAGTGTGTTGAGAAGAAATTATTTTACATAGATTGTGAAGAGGAAGAAGAAATTGAACAAGAAGAGGATATACACCAGGAACCAACCCAAGAAGAGGAAGAAATGAGTCTGACCATATCATGTAATGCATTGGCAGGAATTACCACTCAAACTCTCAAGATAGAAGGACATATCAAGAAGAAAAAGGTAATAGTGTTTATTGATTCAGGTAGTATCCATAATTTTATTCATTGTAAGGTAGCCAAGGAATTGAATTGTTTCCTATACCCAGCACCATAATTTCAAGTGATGGTTGCAAATGGAGTAACTATAAATTGCTCTGGAAAATGCCATAATATCAAGCTAACCATGGGGGAATATGTATTGAATAGTCCAATGCTTTCCATTCATATGGGAGGTGTTGATGTTGTACTAGGAGTACAATGGTTACAATCTTTCGGGACGGTAGCTTTTAATTTTCAAGAACTTTTCTTGATTTTTTTTTTAGAAGGAAAGGAAGTAAAATTACGGGGTATTGCAGGGAAGCTAGGAAATACAATAAGCTCTAATTTCATGACAAATATTCTAAAGAAAGAACAACGAGGCATAATTTCACAATTATGCTCACCAAAAGTTCCGACATCAAAATCATCTATTTCTGCAAATCTCCAAAAAGTCTTGGACAATCATTCCAAGGTTTTTGAAACTCCCAAAGGACTCCCACCTATTCGTGATCATGATCATGCTATTCATTTGATTCAAGGAAGTGTTCCTCCAAACATCAGGCCTTATAGATACACTTATGTCCAAAAGAGCGAAATTGAATGTATGATTGCAAAAATGTTAGAGGCGGGTATAATTCAACCTAGTCAAATTTTTTTCTCTGCTCTGGTAGTATTGGTACACAAGAAGGATGGATCATGGCCCATGTGTTCGGATTATACGGAGCTCAATAAGCTCACCATTAAAGATAAATTTTCCATTCCTGTGATTGATGAAGTATTGGATGAATTACATGGAGAAATTTATTTTACCAAGTTGGATCTTCGTTTAGGGTATCATCAAATTAGAATGAAGATTGAAGATATTCTGAAAACAACATTTCGAACTCATGAGGGTCATTATGAATTTTTGGTCATGCCTTTTGGCCTTACCAATGCACCTTCTACATTTCAAGGGTTGATGAATTCCCATTTCAAACCCTTCCTTAAAAAATTTGTGCTATTATTTTTTGATGATATAATAATCTACAACAAATCTTGGAAGGATCATGTTCAACATGTTGACAGGGTGCTCAAACTATTGCAAGAGAAACAATTATATGCAAAAACATCCAAATGTTTTTTTGGAGTACAAGAGGTGGAATATCTGGGTCATATTGTATCTCATGAGGGTGTTAAGGTAGACCCTAACAAAATTTAAGCCATTAAGGAATGGAAAGTTCCCACAAACATAAAGTAGTTGCGAGGATTTCTTGGGTTAATAGGGTATTATCGAAAGTTTGTAAAGAATTATGGGAGAATAGAAGCACCTCTAACAAAATTATTGAAGAAAGATGCATTTTCATGGACTCCTGAAGCCACTAAGGCCTTTGAACATCTTAAAGAGGAAATGTGCCTAGCACCAGTCTTAGCTATGCCAGACTTCACAAAAACCTTTATTGTGGAATGTTATTCCTCAGGAAATGGAATTGGTGTTGTTTTGATGCAAGAAGGAAAACCCATTGCTTTTGAAAGTCTTCCAATCAGAGGAAAGTATCTACAGAAACCTATTTATGAGAAGGAAATGTTAGCAATACTGCATGCACTAAAGAAATGGAGAACTTACCTAATGGGAAGACACTTCAAGGTAAAAACTGATCATGATAGTCTTAAACACTTTTTGGAACAAATATTATCTTCAGAAGAGCAACAAAAATGGGTCACAAAGATGTTGGGTTATGGCTTTGAAATAATATACAAAAAAGGGAACTAAATGTTGTTGCAGATGCACTCTCAAGAAAGAATGAAGAGGTGGAAGCATTGCTTTGTGCCATTTCTATTATCCAACCAGATTGGATAACCGAAGCAAGAGATGAATGGAAGAAGGATGAAGAAGTGTGGAAACTCATTCAAAAGTTGTAGCAAGATCCTAGTTCATCTGATACATTTAGTTGGAAAAATGATTCCTTATGGTACAAAGATCGCTTATATCTTTGTAAGAATTCCCAACTAAAACAAAATATTCTTTTGGAATTGCACACTTCTCCTTTAGGAGGACACTCAGGATTTTTAAAAACTTACCACAGGGTGAAGAAAGAATTTTTTTGGGATGGCCTTAAATCTGATATTCAAAAGTTTGTGGTAGAATGTTTGGTTTTCCAGCAGAATAAAGTTGAGACAATTAAGACCCCGGGACTTCTACAACCCTTATCCATTCCAAGTCAACATTGGGAGGAGATTTCAATGGATTTTATCACAGGTTTACCTAAGTCCGAAGGAAAGAGTGTCATCATGGTGGTAGTTGATAGACTTACTAAGTATGCACACTTTTGTGCATTATCTCATCCATTTAAAGCAAGTATAGTTGCTACTACATTTATGGACACAATTCAAAAGCTACATGGAAACCCAAGGGTTATTGTGAGCGACAGAGATCCCATTTTACTGGAAATTTTTGGACGGAGTTATTTTCTTGTTTGGGTACTCAATTAGCTCATAGCTCATCTTATCATCCTCAATCCGATGGTCAAACTGAGATAGTAAATAAATTTTTGGAAGGATATATTCATTTTTTTGTATCTAATAAACAAACACAATGGGTCAAGTGGTTACCTCTAGCTAAATGGTGGTATAAAACTTCCTTCCATACCGCAGCAAAAATGACCCCATTTATGGCACTTTATGGATATCATCCACCATCCATCACATCATATTTAAGAGAAAATTCGAAGGTTCAAGTAGTGGAAGATCACATCGAGCATGAACAAGAAGTTCTCCAACTCTTAAAGGACAACCTGAATTTGGCACAAAATGAAATGAAACAATAGGCAGATCAACATCGTAGTGAGAGAAGTTTTGATGTAGGAGACTGGGTATTTTTATGGCTACAACCATACAAACAAATGTCCCTAAAGAAAGCTAAGAAGGATAATAAATTATCGCCAAAGTATTATGGTCCTTACAGGGTGTTGCAAAATATTTGTACTATGGCATACAAATTGGAGCTTCCTGCTTCTTCAAGAGTGCATCCAATTTTCCATGTTTCATACTTAAAGAAGGTTATAGGTGAAAATATTCCAGTTCAAACAATATTTCCAGAGCTTGATGAGGAAGGAAAAATCATATTGGAACCTGAAGCGGTCACAGAAACAAGAAATCGACATCTATGGAATTGATCAATTTTCGAGTATCTCATCAAGTGGAAGAACTTACCCACTAAAGATTCTACATGGGAGGATGATAATTTTATACAAAAGCACCCAGAGCTACTCAAGCGTTGAGGACAACACTTTTTTGAAGGAGAGGGGCATCTTAGGTCCCTATATTACTAGTGTAATGCCTTATTGTTGTTAGTGTAACCCCCTTATCATTATTATTGTACCCTTGTAACCCCCATATTGTTATTATTGTGCCCTTAAATTATTATTGTTAGGTTGGCTAGGATTACATTGTGGCCCCATGGACTCCTATATATAGAAATGAAGTTTTGTAACTTGAATCATCCAAGAATTGTTCATTCATGTAATGTATTGGAGGTTGCCCCCTCGAAGTGGCTTATTTCTAAGGCGTTGATATATCTTTTCTTCTCTTTTTGGAGCTGGCTTCACAAAAATATATCTCAATTTCAAATGGTTGTTGCAGGTCTGGAAATGTTAGTACAAGTGTAGAGAAAAAACGATGCCTCAGCTCAAAAAAAACCTTATAGTGGGACTCAGACCAGGAAAACCTTGCTTTCTCTCTGCCCTTGGTAATTTGACTTAGAGCCAAGTGATATGGGAAAATCCTAACATGCATCTTTGGTAAAACATTTCAATGCTCAAAAATATGTGAAGCTCTGTTAGAGTGGTCAGGGCTAGCCAATCCCTAATGACTTGGATCTTAGTTGGATCCACATGCACGCCTTTCTCATCTATGATGTAACCCAAATATTGGACTTGGTTCATGCCAAAGGTGCATTTCTCTAAGTTGACACACACTTTGTGTTGTCGTGGGGTTTGAAGGACTAGCCAAATATGTTGTAAGTCCTTTTCCCAACTCCTGCTGAAGATGAGGATGACATCCAGATAAAAAACCATGAATGAGTTGGTGAAGGAACAAAAGATGTCATCCATCAGCCTCATAAAAGTAAGATGAGAATTTTTCAACCTGAAGGGAATGACAAATCATTCAAAAAATATTTCCTTGGATTTGAAGGTGGTCTTCCATACATCTGTGGGCTCCATTAGAACTTAATGATATCTAGACTTTAGATCGATCTTGCTGAAATACTTGGTTCCCTTGGGCTGGTTAAGAAGGTCATCAATCCACGAGATTGGATACCTATTCATGATAATGATTTTCTTCAGTGCTCGATAATCAATGCATATATTCCAACACTACAAGGAAAATACCCTCTAGCGGAGGTTATAAAGGAGGTTTTTAGTGTTATAACATTGGCCAAAATTGTCAAAAAAACATATGCTACCACATCCGTTTTTGGTAAGGAAGTTTTTGGTGGAGCTTTTAACGGAAATTATACACAACTAAAAAAAAATGGGTAGTCGGAGGTTATTACAGATGTTTCTTCATCGGTGCTCTTATCAGGTTTTCATGCATCGATGCGTATCGGTAGACAGTGCACTGGGGTGGTCGAAGGAGTATGCACCGGGACGTCAAGGAAAATAATAGCACTGGGCCTGGTGTTGGTGATACAATGCACGGGGCCATTCTAATTGGTCTTGGGATTTGAGGGGTGCCCATAGGTCATATCAACGCGCCGGTGCGTATGCTTATATAAACGCCCCGATGCATCTTATCACACAAGTGTACTGAGGTTTACAATTAGTATCGGTATTCGTGCGGTGAAAATATGTCATACAAATGCACCGGTGCTTATCGAAACATAAATGGCCCGGTGCGTACTATCACACAATGCACCGAGATTTATACTTGGTATCGGTATTCGTGCAGTGCCTATTGGTCATCCAAATGCATTGGTGCGTATAGACAGAAAAAACACCCTGGTGCATAGTATCACATAGACGCACCACAATTTATAATTGGTATCGGTATTCGTGCGCTGCTCATAGGCAGTGAAATGACACTGATGCGTATAGATACATAAAAACACCGGAGCGCCGTACAACACACATGCCTTGATATTTTTACTGGTTTTGGTATTTGTGCGGTCCCAATAGGTAGTAAAAATGCACCGGTGCACTTAATAATACAAGCGCACCACTTTTCATTTTGTATTTTTTAGAAACATCGACCTGTGGCAATGCAATTATTGTGATTGTTTTAAATTCATTATTAATCAAAAGTTGACACATATTATAACAATATTCATATGAATTAAATTTTTATTATTGCATTTGAGAACGACAATGGAGAATGCAATAGCTACAATAGAGAAAAAAATAGAATAAATTAAAACATATTATATATATATATATATAAGAAATTCTTTGTCATACAAAATGGGACAGTTATTGGTATCCCTTTATCTTTCAATTGGGACACTATGTCCATTACGTTAAATAAATTGTTTGATTTCACAAACATTTTTCCAAAAATAGTACAACGCCTTGCTTTTGTATCCAAACATAGTGATCATCATTCTTCGCTTGGATTGCCATCACTGCTAGAGCTACTTCCATGACTTGGGTTATTTTCAAAAATGTTTTGTTCATGATGTTGATTGTTTTCTTCTTCTTCACCTTCTTCCATCTACAAACATAAAAATAAACTGTAATGGGTGTATATACATTGGTGAGAATAATGAAAATTTCAATATTAAATAATATACATCAATATAAATAGAAAAGAAATGACGTACCAATGCAAAAATTGACTCCTAAACTATACACATTCTTTCAAAACCATGTAACATGTCATCTTTCAAGATTTGATCTGTTGGTGTAGTGCCATACTTTGTTTCCTGCAAGTTTTATACCCCATAAGAAAACATATATTTAATATAAAAGATTTATTTTTTCTACTAATTATAGACGGAGCTAAGTAAAACAAGATCGATAGATGCTTACAAATTCCACAATTAAGTTCTGATATGCCAACATATACGCACAACCCATATTTAAACCAATTTAAATCAATTCCTCTGATGGTTCTTCTTTGTATGTTAGCACCTATTTGGAGACATTCAATGATGATTTTTGTAAAACAACTTAAAAATACAAAAATTAAATCTAGTTAAGTTGTTATAAGGAAGTAACAATTACTCACAAACTTAGATATCAATCCTTTTCTTCCTTGACGTCCTGTTTTATGTTCTGAATGGGTTCCAATTTCTTTTCTTTTTTGCAAGAAAATACTTGAAAATTAATATTTAATGCTAAATTGTTTATTTATTGTACCTAATGATAAAAAAATTCAATGATTACATATTACATTTGAAGCATGTTTTTGTTGAGATGGCTCCTCATGCGATGCAATTTCGTCCATTTATTTGACCATCTCCTTGTACACCTTTTTGGACATTCCTACTGGCATATTTCTGATATCATCTCATTCATCTTTTGATATTTTCACAATCTTCCTGAAAATGTAGCATGACAATAAACTATTTATTTTTTATATTGATATATGAAAAGTAAGTATAACAAAAGTGATATTTATAAATAATTATAGACAAACATATAAAGGAATATTACTTTTTCATTCCTTCTTTTTTGTTGTTGTACGTTTTTTCTATTAAAAGTCTGACATGTCTCATTGACCAATTCTCTAGAAACTCTTCTTGTAGTTAACATAAAATCTAGTTCTTGTAATCATTGAATTGGTTTTTGTATTGTAAGTGGAAATAACGTCTATACATTTCTTCCACTAGATCCCTCAAACATTTGTAAAAGTTTCCCCCCCTTTTGTTAACCTCCAACACCACTCCAGATGAGCTAAGGAGCAATTCATTTTCATTTGCATGTTCTATTGTTTTTCTTTTCTTAGAAAAACATTCCTTTTCTAGGTTTTTAGTCCCTGTAGAACATTAAACAGAGGTGAATTAATATATTTTTTCACACATGTTATCTAATAATTTTAATTATATTATTAATGAAAACTAAAAAAAGAAACTCATATTGGATCGATAGTATTTTTTCATTCACCTGATTCATCCTTTTGCAATTTTTCCATCAAGCTTATACGTTCTGCTGGTCCTAGATCAGAAATAATCTTATCGAGCTTCATCATTTTGTGACTCTGCATGATACACATTAAACAATACATATTATTTAAACTTACATATAGTTCAGAAATAATTTTTTTGTAAAAAATTTACAAAGAACTTGCCTTTTTTGCTTTTGATCTTGATGTGTTATCAGTATTTTTGTTACTTGATCTCTTGTCAGTCATTTATTTAACAATATCAAATCTGTATCATATCACTCAATAATATATTTTTAAATAAACTGTCAACTTCTCAATTAAAAAAAAATCTAACAAAACTGGTGCGACATTCATGCTAAACGCATTGACGTTGGTGCATGTTTGTCTTTACACGCACCGCAAAAGAGGTATAATACAACGTATGATGCTCTATGTCAACAAGAAGCCCCAGTGCGTTACATGTCAATGAGCGCACCGGTTAACCATCATAAAAATAATAAAAATCGTCCAGTGTTAGTTTTTTTAGCATAAATCGGTGCTATAGTTTACATATGGCACATCGTTAATTTTTTTTTATTTTTTCATATTACTTATCTGGTGCTCTTGTAAACAACAGAGCACCGGTGCGCTACCTTAAATAGGGTGCACCGGTAAAAAATCTGTTTTTTTAAATCAATCTAAGGCTGACATGGATTAGGATATGACTATGCTAATCTTCCCATCGGTTGCATGTCTTAGGTATATATTTAGCAATACAAACCCTATAAATATAAATTGAAAAGTCCTAATTTTGAATCACAGAAAGAATAAGAAGAAAGGGGAGAAACAAAAGAAAGTAAGGTTTGTAATTTTTGAAAGTTTTTTTTTCGAAACTGAACGTTCGCAGTGCGTCATAATGAAATAGCGCACCGGCTGCATATTTTTCTAATTTTTTTTATGACAGTACTTTTGCAGTGTGCTATGCTAACAGAGTGCCCCGGTGCTCTTGTTCAGACAGGGTGCACCTAATTTTATTTATTTATTTATTTACACAAGGGCTGACATGGATTGGGATCCGACTATGTAGGTCAACCCATTCGTTGGATGTCTTAGGTTTATATTTAGCAATATAAACCCTATAAATATAAATTGAAAAGCCCTAATTTTGAAATCACAACAAGTGGGAGAAGACAAGGCAGAAACAAAAATAATGTAGGGTATGTTTGTAAAATGGTTTTTTTTCAAAACAACACGTTGCACGGTGCGCCATAATGTAATAGCGCATCGGTGCCATATGTTACCTATGGCGCACTGATAAAAAAATAATTTTTTTTTTAAATTTTTTGTCACTGTACTTGTGCGGTGTGCTGGTATAACCAAGCGCACCGGTGCGTAATGTTACGCAGGGCGCATCGGCGAAAAAAAATCTGTATTTTTTTAAGATTGACGCTAGGGCCAATATGGATTGGGATCCGACTATGCAAGTCATCCCGTGGGTTGGATTTCTTATGAGTACAGAAACCTTATAAATCTAAATTGAAAGAAAGAGGGAGAAAAAATGGGAGAAACAAAAAGAATCTAGGGTTTTGTTTCTAAAAATTGATTTCTTTTTTTATTTTTGTTTCTGAAAACTGCAAAAAAGGTAAAAAAACTGCAGAAACAAAAAGTTAAAAAAACAATAAGATTTGATTTTGTATTTTACTTCATAAAAAACTAGAGAAAAAATAAAATAAAAAAATAGACTTTGATTTCTTATTTCACTGCATAAAAAAAACAGCAGAAAAAAGTACAAAAATAAAATAAAATTTACTCACATCATTTAAAATTCTATGGTACAGGGTTTGAATTACCAGAGGTTTAGAATTCGGATTGTCTGAATACTTCTGTTCAAACATATTTCTCTGCTCCACAGTGCTCTCATGCTCTGTTTTCTCCAGGTATGGATCCTGCAAATTTCTGGCTGAGTTTTTTTGCAAAAATAGTGAAATAATGAAAAGTGTTTAGTATTTAAAGAAATGTTTTATGAAATTAGATTTTCGAAAATATTTTTCTGCCCAATTTTCAATTTACCATTTTTTTTTTCACTTAAAGAAAATAGGGTTGCGCTTTTTTTATTGCGGTTATTCGTTTACCGGTGCGTCGTTTATTGAAACCGCACCAGTGCTACTTGGTAAAAAAGCGCACTGGTGAGCAAAATAAATAACTTACCAGTGCAGTTATTTGAACAGTACGCACGAGAATTACATTTAGGTTTGTGCACCAAATTTTATTGTTGTTTTGCTCAAATGTAGGGAGAAAATATCATATATTATATGAAATGGACAATTCTTTAAAATCCAGCTCGTTCCATAATATTTCTCAAAGTCCATCGCAAAGATCTCCCTATCCATGTGGAGACGTAATATTTACTTCAGATTTGTTTTATTTTTTCACTATCTAATTGAATTTACATAAGTTTTTTATCCATGTAGTCAATCATGCACAACTTAATTAAATTTATAATGTATACAAGTTTGCAAGTTCATGCAGATTCATCATCGAGTTCAGATGCACAAAATTATATTCAAAGTACTACTCCAAAACATTTAAAGTTGTTATCAGGAGCTGCATACCGCAAGACACTTTTGGTAGATGAAAATGGACAACCACTTCACCCTTCCAATTGTAACAATATTGCATCTTCTAGCCACCATCCCGGGACAATGATGGTAATTATAATTATAATTTTTTGGTATATATATTGATTAATATCTATGTAATTATTTCAACGCCAAACCAATTTATAATCATGCAATATTGTCAACGTGGTTACAAATTGATATCATAATATTTTGTACTAATCATGTTCAATTTTTTTTTTTTTTTTAATTACTAGGATTCTAGTGATGATGAACGACCTACCTACCATCTTCTGTTGCACCCCACGACAATGTCAAATCAAGAGAAGATTGAATTAAGAGAAAAATCGGAGAGGAACGATACTAAGAATGGTTGAATCAACCACCAATTCAATTCCCACTACGTCTAGATTCACCAATTAGGAATGACTACAACAATAGTAGTTCTTCACAAGCTGGCAATGGAGACAATCAAATAGAGGTTGGCATGGATGATTAATTAAGGGATACGACTGCCATGGAGACAATGTTGTTATATGCATTCCAAAATGATGATCAGCTAGGGGATGATGCTCATATCACTGACACCTTTTTCGAAAGCCTTAAATTTTCTTCCACCACCCCTCCCTTTGGACCCGACGGGCAGTCAAAGTCTACCCAGTTGGGGACAATGATGTTACTGTACAACTTAAAAGAAAAGTTTGGCTTTTCAAATTCATGTTTCTTGAAACTTTTGAGGTAAGTTACCATAAATTACTTCCCTTATATATAAATTTGAAATATAATCAGTACACTGCAATGAACATTACAAATGTTAAATTTTATGAACGTTAATAATTATATTGAAATTAATGTAAATTTATCAATATAGTTTTCCATGACCACAAACTACAGGTTATTCAAATATAAGGTTCTTCTGAGTGATAATGTCTTGCCCAGTAGCTGTGAAGAAGCAAAAAAATTGTTGAAAATGTTGGGTGTTGAGTACATATCATATCATGCATGTCCATATGATTGTATTCTATATAGAGGAGAATATGCAGACAAAGAGATGTGTCCGAAATGTGGGCATGACAGGTATGATAAATATAAAATAAGGATAAATCACATATTGGTCCTCATTTTAAGATATTGAGGCACATGCCTATAATCCCAAGGATTCAAAGGCTCTTTCGTTGCAAAGAATTAGCTATGTTGCAGGGATGGCATGCCTCACACAGAAGTGAGTTGGGAGTTATGTGAATACCAACTGATTCAATAGCAATGAAGCATATAGAGGATACATGGCCCAAAAAATTCAAGAATGAAGTACAAAGTCTACGACTCAGCATAGCCATGGATGGCGTCAACGCATATTTCCTCCAGAACACCAACTATTCTGTTTGGGCTGTAGTAGTGATCAATAACAATATCCCCCCATGGTTGTCTGTGAAGAATGAAAATCTTATGTTGGCTCTCATAGTCCCTGGTAGAAGACAAGTGAACAATATGGATGCCTACTTACAACCACTAGTAGATAAATTGAAGGAATTATGGGATGGGATAAATGTATATGATGTATCAAGACCCATTGCAGTAGAGAGGAGGTTTACATTGTATGGCATATGTGCTTACACGACACATGATTATCCAAGCTTAGGAGTTTTCTCTAGTAAATTACATGTTTAATTTATTAATTTGTTTATATATAATGTAACAATATTCTTTTACATATTAGTTATTTATTTCGTTGTAATATTATTTGTTCTGATCTTCATGATATTCTTTAACATGCCATGCATATTAATTAATGTATACAAATATAATATCGTAGGTCTTGTAACAAAAGGGTATTTTGGATGTAAATGTTGTGGACCTTCTCTGAAAGCTAGATGGTCCAAGGATCTACGAAAGCTAGTGTATGATTGCTTCCGGATATTCCTACCAGAAAAACACCCTTACATAAGAGTAGAATCTGCTTTCTATGGTAAAAGAGAAAGAACCCAAAGGCCTCCAATAATGACACTAGCTGAATGGCTTAGAGAATATGAGAGAGAGAAGGAGAAGGAGTTCACAGAAATGTTCGACTCAAATGGGGAGCCTAAGTTCAATGATCCAGATTTCTTCAACACCTATGTTGGGAAATTTCCCATTGGGATGAAAAGGAAATCTATCTTTTATGACCTCCCATATTGGGAGCATCTTAAGATTTCCCACTTATTAGATCCCATGCATATATTTAAAAATGTTTCATCTTCTTTATGGAGGCACATATCATCGAAACAAAGTGACACATTGGCGGTTAGGAAAGATCTTATTACTTCAAAAACTAAAAAAGAAATATTGGCCAAGACGATTAGAAAGTACGGTATCAGAGGAAGACGCTGGTCCCTCTAACTCGTGGTTTTTCAAAGAAGGTGATGTCCCATGGATTTTAAAAAAAGATGATATATCTTTGGCAAAGGAAGTTTTTTTGGATGTGAGGGTGCCAATTTCATATGGGTCTTCACTACGACGCTGCTTCACCGTGGATGACCATTTGTCAGGGTTGAAATTGCATGACTATTTGAATCTTCTAAGAGTACATATAATGTCAAAATCATGATTTTATTATTTTTTATATTAATAAATTTTATCCCATGCGGTGATCATAAAACATAACTAAGTTTGTATATTATTGCACGTTTTTATAACTTTGCAGTGTAATTATCTTTTGTTTGTGGGTGGGTATGTGAAACATGAATTCCCTCAAGACCCAGGACATGCCATATCTAAATTATCTACATTTTTATGTTGGATCACATCAAAGGAGATTCATGTGGTTAGCATTCCACGGTGGCATCAAGAGATAGTTGAGATTGTTTGTATGTTTGAGAAGGAATTGCCAACGAGTTTCATGGACTTACAGGTTCATGTTCTAATCCACATGGTAGATGAGGTTGAATTAGTTGGGGTTGTTTCTTGTCGTTGGATGTTCTTCTTAGAGAGTTACATGAAAAAATTGAAAGGTTTTGTTCGACAAAGGGAAAAACCTGAGGGGTATATGGCAGAGGGGTACATATCGTATGAGTCTTTCTACTATGCCAGTGAGTACATCAAGAAGATCGACAACAGACTAGGTGTGGTGATTTGGAGCGATGAATTGGATGAAGAAAAAAGAAAAGAGAGTTGCTCCAAACAAGTGGAAAAAAGCGCTTGATAAAGAGTAAGTGAATTACAATTTTTCAAATTTACAAAAAGTGATTAATTATATTCATGTTTAACTTCGATATAATGTATATTTTGATCTATAAGTACTATATAATGTTGGTTTGATTTCATCAGCGAATGCAGAAATTGAAGCAATCAATAAATTCATTCTTTACAATTCTGAAGCGACATAACCATGGGTCACATTGTACGAACAAAAAAGAATGAAATGGGATAGTGACAGGAAATAATTCAGATGGTTGAATGGTAGAAGCGTGCCTTATCCCAATCATTTAAAGGAAAATATGCCAAAAATATGCCCCAACAGTTGGGTTGCTGACCAAGTCAGAGAGAAATACGGTGCTACCGGTCGTTACCCGCATGCTAAAGAGGATGCGCTAAATTTAGGGATTGGGTGCAACAACTCGATAATAATTTATATGTAAATTTGAAACTTATATTAAGACATCTACATTTCATATTTTAACTGTTGGATTATTATTTATAAGACACATGACACTTATATGATTTTTTAAACTTTTTTATAATAGGTGCATTTGTTCCCATCTATGTGGGCATATGAACACCATTTTCGCACAGAAAATGCCAATGCTGGAGACATCACACAAGACTACAGAGTGGAAGTCCAGTTCGATCAATCTAGCCGATCTAGCCATTGTGATCAACAACTAGTAATAGGTACGTTAGGTTACGTTAGAAAGATACAAGAGAACATTGAAGTGGATTTTTCTTCTTTCCAATGTGTTAATTTTAGGTGCAAGTGGTGGGACACCTTTGATCAGAATAATGTAAAGGAAAATCGTGATAGTAGGCTGATATGTATCAACTCTAGAAATATGTGGGATAAAGCTAAGGAGCCCGATGTTTTCCCTAAACACTGAAACCAGGTGTTTTTCTACCCAGATGTGTTGGATAGGGATTGGTGGTTTGTATTGACACATGACCCTAGATCAAAACATATTTTTGAGAACGATAGTGTTATCATGCCATGCGAGCTAGAAGATAATGAGGGTGATCATGAGAACCGAGAGTGATATGGTACAATATGTGTTATTTCATCAATATTTATACTTTTTAATATGATTTTTTCGAAATATTAATGTAATATGTATTAATTTGAACTAATTGGTAATTTGCATTGTGTTAATGTTAAAATCAATAATTCACTTGATAATTTGGTATTATGTACTTGATCTAAAAAACAATGGTATACTGTATAAATTAATTCTTTTTTTGTATCTAAGATCATAATAAAATAATGATAATTCTAATTAAGTACAGGTATTTATTTGCATTATTTTCTAAATTTCCTTATGTTACAATAAATAATATTATTCTATATTTATTATTTTACAATTATTTAAAATTTACAAATTTACAAATTTAAGAATTCAAATAAATTCATTTCACATTAATACAATTAAAATTTTACAAATATTTTACATATAATTAGAATTAGAATTAGAATTAGAATTAGAATTATTAGAATTAGAATTACAATTTTACAATTTCATGTATAATAACAACTTTAGAATTTTACATATATACAATTACAATTACAATTTTAGAAATTTACATATTTATCATTACAATTACAATTTTAGAATTTTAAATACAATTACAAATACAAATATTACAAATTTACAATATCATGTTCATTTGGTATTTATAAATTCATTAATAAACATCACGTTCATGATCAGCATCGTACAAACATCATGATATTTGACTAAAAAATACATTCAAAATCACTTACTGCATCATCGTGATCATGATCATCTAGCAAAACACAATTAACATTATATATTAACATCATCAGTACAACACAAACATCAAATATACATCTCATGCTATCACATACACATCTATCTACAAGCTGGACATTAAATGAACATATCTAACATGACCTAACAACATACACATAATGATGATCACCAACATGTAAATTAAGTACAATTGCAAAATGAACATAAAATACATGGAACATATATATATATATATATAAAACTCAATAATGGTAAAAATATACAATTGTAATATAAATTTCATGGATCAGACGATGATCGAGCCTCATCTCTGTTAGCGCTCAAATCTACCTCAGGCTGAAATGAAGTAAAACTCAAGGCTACATCAAACCACGCTCAGCCTCGTAGCTAGCCCTACGAGGACAGGAGAGGGCTCTCTCCGTCAATCTTGAGAAAATGAGCAATAGGATGCGAGATGAATTACAATAAGAACTGATTTTAGGCTAGTAAAGAGATAGGTATGTTTGATTTTTTGGTTTTTGGGTTTTCGCTGGAGAAATGGGAAAACAGATTTTGGGTCCGGGGATAAGGTCAGACCTTTGCAGAGTTCGAGTTGGGGCGAGGTAGGTGAATGTCTTGATGCTTTTGATTGGATATATGGACAGATTAGACCGACGAGGAGCTGAAGAGGGCAAAGAAGAACTTGGATCCTCTCCAAACAGCTGAAAACATATAGAACTAACTGAATTCAAAGGCCAAGCACTGTAAACGATGGATTCAACCTTATTCACTCATTCAATTTAGTTCAGAAGCATATGAAAGGATGGCATACATTAAACATGAAGAAACTTACAGTAAACAAAGAAGAAACACCATCAAGAACAGAACACCACAAGGATCCCAACAAGTGCCGCAAAACCCCTGATCTTTCCTTAGCCAAAATATAAAAAATATGTACAATGATATCAAAAGTATCCCAAGAGTCCAACCTCTCCAACCTCTGAAAATGATTGAGAAATTACAATATATAGATCACTCTAACACCTTGCCCCACCTCTAGGGGTCGAATTCCCTCTTCAGGGATCAGTTTCAACCAATTCTAATCATGGAACTACAATCTAGGCAGCTAACAACTTGCCTCTAAAAGAGTGGAAACTGATTCATTACATGATTTTTTACCCTTTTGAGAGTGAATCTTCTAGAAGAGATAAAAATAAGCCAAAGTTACATGTCAAACATGAATTTACATCATAAAAACCCAAAAATTCTATCCACAAGCAAAACTGGTCCATACTAGGCGAAAAACTGAGCTGGCAGCTGAAAATTCAGGAAAAATTTAAGTGGGTCGCTCTTGAGCCGAGTGGGTCGCTCATTTTCCAGCCTTAATTTGAGGTACTTCCCGGCATCCAAATTGAGCTCATGATATCCCGTTGGAAAGCCCTAGATGTTGACTATCCAACCCAAGTGGAATTTCTGAATTTGGAGCTCATTTGACCCTCCAAAACCTCATTCTCCCAGAGGTACTCCCTGTTGGTGCAAAAGGTGGCAGCAAGGTGGTTTTCATGGTGTTTTTGAGCTTTTTGACCATCCAGATTTTGATGAAATGCTAAGTTGACTTCTGAGGATGCATAACTAACCATGAAAAATCCAAAAATGTAAAAATTTCCTCCAGAAAGTGTCCCAAAAAAAAGTGAGCGCATGAGTGCGCGACCCGCTTAACTGCAAAACCTGTTTTTTGACCCAAAAATTTGAAAATGACAAAATTTTCTCCGAATTTGCCCAAATTCGGAGCGGAGGTCCTCCATCATGTTTCCTACCCATTCAATGAAGCCTCGGCCAAAATCCGAAGTGGATTAGGCCTTTTCCTCCGTCTAAGTGCTTTGCGCAACCTCCTCTTCATGATCTTCATTCTCGCTTTGCAGACATGCATGCGAGCCCAATAATGGCCCTTCATGTGACGAAGCATGTCTTTGTCTCGATTGGCCTTCGCCAAAAATTTCTCCAGATGGATGTTCACACGTGTGAGTACAGTATCTCTATCAGTTGGTGTCATGTCACCAGGTCTCGTTCGATTCCACTGTCGGTCCTCACGGATTCGATGCAACTCATAATATGTGAGCTCATCCTCAAGCTGTTTGTTGCGTTGCTCCACATAGTTGATCACCCACTGAGCCTTCTGCAATTGATCTTTCAACTTGTCATCCTCGGCCCTTTACTCCTGGATGACTTCCCTTAATTTTGAGCTGGGAGAGCCCGCATCAACATCAATGACTGTGAAATCTGTGTCCTGGCCTCCTGATGGGCCCTCATCATGCATGAGCCTCTTGCCCCTGTCCTGTACCTGTACCTGCGCTGAAGAAGAAGGCGAGACCCCTTCCACATCATGTGGAGATAATACTCGCCGTGTCGCTGCAAATAAGGCCCTGTGGCCTCGCTGATATGTCTGAACCAAAGGAGTGCTGATATGTTCAACCTCAAGTATGTCCGGCTGGTGTGAAGGCTCTCCTGCATCATGAACTGTCTCGAGAAGCGGCTGTGGCACTCTGAAAAAGTCTCTAGAAATGAAATCCTCCCAAGTGATGCCCTGCTCTGCCAACTGATGCGACACCATGATCTTGATCAAAGCGAAATGGTATATACTCCTGTACTGCTGCACTGGGCTCGTCTTCTTCTGCACAAACATCACCATGCTCTCTATGTTGCGGTATATGAAATACGGAATATTCATCATACGTACCCTTGTGAAGTGCATCAAAAAACGAATATGGTACGCGAAAATACGAGCATACCTGCCCTCACAACTAAAATACTGAATGATGAGCTTCATCAGCGGTGCATACTCATCTCTCAAGAATCTGAATGGAAAAACTCTGCTCAAGTAACCCATATATCCAGTTTTAATGTATGGCTCATAGTGGAATTTCTCTAAATGCCGACGCTTGTTCCATTCCTCGCCCATGTTTGGTATGCCAGTGCCTTGAGCAATAGTCAAGGGTGACAAAATGAAATCAACCCCGGCAAGATTTACCCGACCATCCCGTAAATGTAGAACAAACAGACGGGCCAATTCACGATGAATCCGGGTTTGTGCAACCATCTCACAAAATCTGAAACATGACAAATATCGAAAACAATCCATTGCTAATGGACATGCCTGCAACCGAGCCAAAGAAGTAGGCTCCTCTCTGCGATGATTACCACTTCTGTTATCTTTATGAGCCCCCCGTGGCACATTACCTTCAGTCACAGAATCACTGCCTGACCCTAGCTCATACTCTGACTCTGTCTCTGACATGGCTCTGAACAAGCTATTGGCACTATGTATACTGATATGAAAGCAGTGAAAACAAAGTTATGATGTGTGTTTCAACACCCAACAAATATCCCCACCGTCAAAACACCATAAGGAAACAAACACTGATAATATCTCTGTTTTAATTACAAGTGAAACTTGACCAAAGGAAGCAGGCATCCTTCAGAATATTGAGCAAATCTTGTCAAAGGGAGCACGGCATCATATGAATGTGTTTGTCTATGAGCAATAACAACAGAGTTATAAGTGTCAATGGGCAGTGAAACAGAGTTATGAGAATGTTTTTATCATTGGGCAGTGAGACACAATATAACCATAGTCACCATGGAACAAAAGTCTTGAACATGGCAAAGTAATAACAATGACCACAATGGTATAATGGGTATAAGAATAATGGGGTTTTGATAATATATGCAAGGGTGGATATATCACTGATATAAGATAGGAGAAATACTCATGCAACCATCCATATTCATTTTAAAACCCCGAAGAACAATACTGCCATGACTGTAGGGTTTAAATCTTCCATTTCAAATGTTTGAAATCATAAATGATGCCACCAACACATTAAAAACCATTGAGCATTTGTTAAAAACCTGTTTGAAGGCCGTTGGGGGTGATCCCAAACGAAACTGGGCGCTCAAATCGATTTTCCAGACTTCTATTGGCGAGTGGGTCGCTCTGCCCAGGTGGGTCGCTCACGTTGTAATTTTACACTGCGAAAATCACCCAAGTGGGTCGCTCTGCCCAGGTGGGTCGCTCGCGCCTAAGTGGGTCGCTCGAGCTCCAAAACCCTGTCAACGATGTTTCAAAACTTGAATTCGGCCCTCCAACTCCAAATCTCGATTTGTATGCTGCAGATTGGTGGAAATGAAACTTGTTTGGCTTTTTATATATGATGTAAATGTCTTTCACAATCAGATTTGATTCAAATCCAATTGATAACCCATATTACAATGTTTTTGTATTTTCACATTTGGCTTTTTAATACAATCTCCTTTTGGTTTTTCTGAGCTCATATTTGATGATTTTGTTGTCTTCTTGCAGGGGTATGGCTATTTAGCTAAGGAAAAGACCAGAGGTCTGCTTTTGACATTTTTCTTGGTGGAATGAGCACAATTTATTACAAAAATAATAATGAACAATTTCTAGTTCCAAAACAGAGTTTTGGACTAGAAATGTTTTTGAAACGCTGATGATAATAAAACAAAAAATCAAAATATGCGGAACCTTCCTCATTCTGCAGGCTTTATGACTGGTATACAAATGACTCAAAAACCCTAGACACTAGGACCAAAGACACTTATTGACATTTTAATGACCATAAATGAAATGACAATGATTTTGAGTGATTTTTGAGGAATTTTTTTTTAAAATAGCACTGCAGGTGTAAACATGAGGAAACATAAGACAACAGACCCCTTCGTCAGTCCATGGCATGCTCCTAGCGAAATGCAACGAAGTGGAACAAGCGAGACACCTAAGAATGAATATGCAAAAGACGAAATGATCACTGACGGAGGGCTGCAAGGACCGACTCTAACAATCTCCATGATGACTGCTGGTAGATTCTACTGGAGGCTTTGCATGCAAATATGGCGCGGTGCGAGGCTGTGAATGATCATGAGATGTCGATGGTATGCTGCACGTCGCAGACTATCCATCATGTCCTGTGGCTTGCTCGTAACGTGCGACAGTCCTTGTGAGTTGCGTAGAAGCTGTTGTAACTCCTACGACATGCCGCATCAGGCTGTACATGTCATGTGGCATGCCTCTCCACATCTGTAAGAGCCTATCATCGGCCTCTATATCTGTGAAATCAACGGGGTGAATGCGTGCATCAACAAGCAATGCAATGAGTTGGTTTCCCAACAACATCCTGTATCTAGCATCACTCATACGTCGACCGCGGGCCAACACACCAGTAGGAGCAGGTATCTGATTATCTACACTGGCCTCATGCTGATCCTCAGCATCAAGATCATCAAGATCCACAACTGGATCGACAGGTGGTGGTGGCGGCATCTCCTCGCCATCGTAAGAGCCAATGTCTACAAAATATATACAATTACATAACAATAATTATACAATTTCATTACACAATTTAATAAAAACAAGTTAAAGAAAATGTTAGAATAAATTTAAATAAAATAGTAATATTAGCTCTATCATCTGGCGGCTCATCATTTGGGAAGAGGATTTTGGCACACCCTCGCCAATCCAACCCTGCATAAGGACAGGGGATCATAATGAAGGGATGCTCAAAAACACTGGCTAGCAACCCCAGTGCATCATTTTATATCTGCGTTGGAAATAGAGTCTCCTCCCTCTTGGGCATCATCTGCCCCCACATATGCATACATGCCTCAGTCATCGGCCTACGAGGTTGCCGAAGAAAAGAAGGCCTCGTCTCTAGAAACCTCTCAAACAATAAACAAAAAAGCTTTGAAGCAGAAGGGAAGTTGACCCTCCCTTGTGCACGAGCACGACATCTATCTAATGCTGTACAAAACTGCCATAAAAAAAATCACAGACCACCTGAAAAGTCATGGCTGTTGTAGTAAAGGATCAACATAATATAAATTATTGAAACTAATGCCTTTCCCGTCACTAGTGTTGCACGAAATGGTCGAAATGATAATTGAGAGACACTGGACCTCCTCACCACCAAATGCACCAACACGTAACTGTCCTCTAGAGACCTAAAAATCTGAGGGAGACAACATGTCTGCTCTAATGTATCTCTGGGAGTAAAGTAACTGACTCCCTGCCACATAGCCAGCTGGAACCTCGGGGAATGAGGGAAAATCCACCCCTCTCCTCGAAAGCCCTGTAATAAAATAAACATCCTCCTCAGTGGGCGTGTACCATTGGTCGATACCAACTCGGAAAGCCTATCACTGGGCATTCCACCTTCAGATAAGATGTCTCAAAAGACCACTATGGGACTTTAGGGAAGTAGCCTCATCATAGAACTTGAGGAGGCCTACCTGCCTTAGGAGCCCCTGTGTCACTTCTGTAATAGGGCGAGGGTACACATCTCTCTCCCTCTCTCTTGCCTCCCATAGGTGAACCATGATATATTGTTCCACCTGTTGTTTTTGATGTTGCTCATCTTCTCTCCTTTCACGTCTCTTCTCTGAATGATAGACATATTAAACATAATTTTTTAATTAAACGACACATGTATTTACAAATATACATATATAAATATTTTTTGAAAAATAAATAAAAAAAGAGAAGGTGCACCAAAAACACAGTCATGCACTGGTAACGTTGTGTCCCTACCCAAAGACACACCATCTATGGTGCACATAATGATATAAAAATCACCGGGAGCGGTGTTGCAGAAAATATTTTTAGCGCACCATTTACTAAGTGTGGTGTGAGGAGACTGGTGCGCTAACTTCACTATACGCCCCGGGGCTTATAGCTAAGTCAGCATACCGCCCTTCTGCCACCGTACATAGTCGTACGGTGCGGCCAGGTATTCGAGCACCCCGTTTTTTGTCATAAAATTTTTAATTACACGGTGCGCCTTTGGAATCCGCCCTGGAACCGATGCGGATACACTTAGCACTGGTTTACCAACCCGAACCATTTCCAATATTGATTGGCAGTTCCGGTGTGCCAAAAAATTTACGTGCCCTGTGGCGGATAAGTTCGTCAATGCACTGGGTGGCCGCGATTCAACATTGTCAACGGTGCGGCCTAGTAAATGACCGAACCACACTTTTTAAAAAATTTAAAATTACACCGTGCGCCTCGCAGTACTGCCCCAGAACTGGTGCGGACGCCTTCAGCACCGGGTGTGGTGCGGCCTATAAATTCACAGGTAGCACCAAAAACCAATGCCGCATGTAAATTTATAGGCAGCACCACAACCGGTGCGAGCCGAACGGCTCGAGCGCAACACGCGACAATTTTTTTTTTTTTTAATGGTAATTTTAAGGTTTCTTCAAATTCTGATCTGCTAAAAGGTTTAATTATGGAAAAACTATAAAAATACCTGTACATTTACTCGTCGAGGAGGCATATTGGCTGTAAAATTAAAAAAAGAAAAATTTTCAACTATTTTATAAAATTCAAGCTAGAGATTGGTGGCAATGTACAACAGTAGTGCGTGCAATAAGTGCAATGGGAGCACGGATGTCAGTGCGGCTCAAGCAAGGATAACTTGCACTGGTGCTTGAGAGCCCTGTAGCACTGAAAAAAGTGAAAATGTGATTTTTTGGCCAGTATTTTTTATTTATTTAACCCTGTTCTGGTGCGCCAGGTTTCTGTCGAAGTACCGGTGCATTTTATCAATGCTGCACTGGGATCTTTCTGTTTTCCCGCGCTTTTAGGAAGCACCAGGGCGATGTAACTGTCACACACCGGTGCACTACAGTAACGAGACACATTGGTAACAACGTCTGGTTAACCAATCATTTTTGTGGTTTTTGGCCATAATTTTTTTATTTAACCCTATTCCGGTGCGCGGGCTTTTTACAGTAGGACCGATGCGTTTCCTGTATGCGGCGCCGGGATTTTTCTATTTCGCGCACTTTTAAGAGGCACCGGGGCTGTGTATTTTTAATGCACCAGTGCTCTACAGTAATATGACACACCGGTAATTATTTTTATTTAACCCTGTTTTGGTGCGCGAGATGTTTTCTAGAGTACCGGTGTGTTGTATATATGCCGCATCGGGCTCTTTATGTTTTCGCGCGCTTTTAGGAGGCTATGGGGTGGAGTATTTTTAAATAACCGGTGCTCTACATTATCATGACGCATCGGTAATAATGTCTGGTGAACCAATGATTTCTGCGGTTTTTTGGCCGTAGTTTTTTTTATTTAACACTATTCCGGTGCGTGGCATTTATGGGGACCCCGGTGCATTTCCATCATTCTGCCCCGGGATGTTTATGTTCTACTCACTTTTATGATGCACCGGGGAATGGAGAGGTGATGCACTGGGGCTATACAGTAACCTGACGCACCAGTAACGGTGCCCAGTGAACCAATGATTTTTGCGGTTTTTTGGGCTTAATTTTGTTTGTTTTAAACCCTTTTCCCATGCGCGGCATTTACAGGGATCTTGGTGCATTTCAGTCATTCGGCACCGGGTCATTTATGTTTCGCGTGATTTTTATGAGGCACCGAGGTTGATGATATTACACGCACCGGTGCAGTTGCTGAATTAAAAGCACTAGGAGGGTGTGTACGGAGTGCATTGTTTCCGGTGTGCCAATATTTTATGCGATTTTTTTGCCATATTTTTTTTTATTTAACCATCCACCGGTGGGCGCGTTTTGTGGGTGCCCTAGTGTGTTTCATTTATTCCACACTGGGAGGTATCTATGCAATTGACATGTAAAGGATTGGTGCTCTACAAAAATAAAACGCACCGGGCCTATGTGTACGGAGCGCACGGTGTCCGGTGTGCCAATTTTTGTAATGCACCGGTGTTTTGTCATATTGAACGCACCGGTGCATTTTAGGTTAATAAGAGCACCAGAAGAGATACATCCGCAAAAACCTCTGCCCTCCAACCTCCTCTAGGATACTCCACTAGAAACGAACGTTTGGGGTATTTTTCTGTGGGGTTCCTCAAAAACATCTGCTAGAGGGTATTTTCCTTGTAGTGCAAGTCCCATCCTTCTTTTGTACAAGTTCAATTAGGATCCCATAAGGTGAGGAACTTGGTCAGATGTTCTCTTTTTACGGAAGCTACTAGATTTGTTGTTTGATCTCTTCATTTTCCATAGTGGAGCAATGATATATCGACCCATTGTATAGAGGTGCTATGGGGGCCAGATCAATCTAATGCTTGACCTGATAGTGTAATGGCACCCATGTGGGTGAGGCAAAGATGTCAGTCTATTATTCCACGACCTTATCCACTTGATTCTGCTACATGGAAGAACCTTTCCTAGGGGCCATGAATGTGGCCATGATCTTCCCCATACTTTGAGAGAAAATAAAAAATAAAACAAATTTCCTGATTTGGGAGATGATCTTACTGCATTGCTTAGCGAGGATCAAAGACATGACGGTAGGCAAGGCTACCTCTGGTATCTTGTATAACTTGTTTCCTAAAGTAATAATAATAGTGCAAGGCTTAGACTCATATAAAACACGGTGTTTCCACAATTATGGTTGGCATAATAATACATCACAAACCTCAAGAGCAGAAACATCACACAACACCTCATTCGTGAATGGATTGATGATGTAGGGAAAGCAACACTACTAGATGATGTAGAGATCTTGTCCATGGTGAAGCCACTCAACGGTGTATGGTTGTGGGTGTGGTGTGTCGAAAATGAACTATAGCAGATATGCCTTCACCCACATCTACAATTTGAAGAGACACTCCCCTTCCTTTGGATATTCAGGCTCAATATTATGGAACTTGGTGGTGGAAATGGTGGTGTTGGGCTCCACATAAATAATATTCTTCCCTTTTTCATTTCCATTTTCAAGTTATGGCTTAGAGTTGGAACATGCATATGAATTTGAAGCCTTCATCTTGGACACTAATCACTACTTGGCTCGACACTCACTTGTGTTGTGAGTGGGGCTCTTATGGAACTAACACCACTTTCTTGTGCCCTTCTTTGTCTTTGTGTTGTTATTTGATTTCATTTTTGGTGGGTTGTACTGGGTCACCCCACCTTGGATTTTTACTTTTTTGTACGGTTTGGGGGCACCTTTCCCTTGTTTTGGATTCGCGAATCAAAATTATCTCTTTTTTTATTATTATTTTTTGCGCAATATTAACATCATATCGATAGGTGATGCCTAGTGAGGAGATTCCCAAGAAATCTATCTTGTCTTAGATGTATTTTTGTAGATAGTCGTGGTACTTGAGTACCAGATGTCACTCAGAATCCTTGATACCCAAATTTGTGCGAAGGTTATTAAAAATATTTGTGAACTCCAACATGTCTTGGTCCCTTCCTTGCTGCAGTGTGGCCCACTTTATGTAGTTATCTTCATAGCTCGCAAAAGGGTAATTTTGTTCTTTGATGGTGTCTCAGAAGGAATTCCAAGTGGTTGCAACTGAAAATAGTGAGAGTTCCATCTAGTCCCCCTTCTCATAATAGGTTTCCCACCAGTCCTTGACATGGCAGGAAAATTTAAGGAGTGCAAAAGTTATATTTTCCCGATTGGAAAAATTATAAGCCGAAAAATTTACTTCCACCAGATTTAACCATTTATATACGAAATTTACGTCTATTTTGCCTTCAAATATGGGAATGTCAAAGTTTAATCATACCTTAAAGGGAGTGATGCATCTAGGGTGTCTGTTGGATGAATATGCATCGCTTACGGGCAACTGCTAAAGGATTCGGGAAAATTTGTCCATCATCGCGTTCCTTTGTCACTCGAGGGATTCTTTGAGCAATATTTTGAAAGGATCTCCTACTCTCTCTTCCTTATTTTATTCCACCATGGAAGGTCTTCGGGGTTGGCAAGGCCAGCCTTGCAAAGGTTCAACTAGTTTGAGCCATAATTCCTTATACCCCTACCTCGTTGGGGACATGCACAAAAAACAGAGAAAGAGAAGACCGCTCTGATATCACTGATCCATATTTATGAAGGAATGAAATGAAATACATATAGAAACATAAACACTAAGATACAACGAAAATAAAATTTAAATTCATTAATAACAAAGGATTGAAAATTGTTTAAATGAAGAATGGAAATAAACTAGCTCAGGCGATGGTAGCTTATCTCTAAGAAGATATGTGATGGCTACATGCCTTATGAATAGTGTTACAATGAGGCTCCAATTCATATTATTATTGATAAATAATAGAAAAACCTAAACATCCAGAAACCTAACCCTAAGAGATGAAGCACCAAAAGTCAGTGAGCCTCGTTGGGGTAAATTGGTACATATACTTCTGATGCTCGTAACATTGGCATACGATCTATGTTTGACATGTACAATACCTCTTTAGAAATATCTATCTGAGGACTAAAACTATAAACTACAAACATATTCTAAGCTTTTTGCTTAACTATTTTCCAAAAAAACGTCGTTTAGGGCCTCAAAAAGGCTTCAAAATTTCAGGACCCAAAAAACTGGAAAAAATAGTAAATTGTGCTACAATTAAGGAAAATAAAAGTAACAATAGTGGGGGTCCAAGTGGAATAGTTGGGTGGCCAAAAATATCCACCTAGATCAATTAACCCACTTAAGGGAAAATAAATTGTATGGAAAATTATCAAAATGCTCCTTCTTTCAGAAGAAAATTCATTATCTTGGGAACATCATTTTAGGAGAATGGATTTCATTTGACTCGGAAAAGGTAAAGGCCACAATGGATTGGCCAGTACCAAAAAATTCTCATCAGTTGCGTAGCTTCATGGGGCTAGCAGGTTATTATTGCATATTTGTTGAAGGGTTTTCAAATATTCCAAAACCCATCACCACATTACAATGAAAAAGGGGTTAGGTATGAATGGACATATGAATGTGACATTAGATTCACCAAACCAAATATGTTACTAACTAGTGCACCAATCCTTAGAGTGCTTGAAATGGAAAAGGATTACATTGTTTGCATAGATGCTTCAAAGCAAGGATTAGGAGTATTATTGACGTACGAATGTGCAGTAATAGCTTACACATCTAGAAATTTGAAGAAACATGAATATTTTTACACTACCCATGACTTGGAGTTAGTAGCAGCGTTGTTATCTTTGAAATTGTGGAGACACTACCTCGTCGAAAGAATCTTTAAGTTAAGAAATTATCATCAAAGCCTGAAGCACCTCTTCACTCATGAGGATTTTAATGTTTGACATATGTGGTGGATCATATTCATGAGTGACTATGATTTTGGGATCCCATAGATTAAGGGGAAGGAAAATGTGGTGGATGATGCATTAAGAAGGAGGCCATGATCCTTATTCATCGTACCATTGAGGGGTAATTTGAGGGAACATGTGTTGGAGAAAATCTTTCAAGATAGTTAGTATCTAAAGGTTATATCAACACTCTAGAGTGGGAAGCGAATAGAACCAAAGCTTGAGGGTTATGTCCTTGAACCAAATGGACTATTGATATTTCACAGGAGAATGTACATCCCTAAGGGAGGAAATATAATAAGAACTATACTCTAAGAGTCACATAGAGCACTGTATTGTCCAATTCCTAGAGTGAAGAAGATGTATGCATACATGAAGAAACTCTTCTTTTGGGTAGGCATGACGCACGACATAGTCCAGTTTGTCGCCAAATGTCTTGAATGTCAATGAGTGAAGGCTGATCATAGCTATCCAATAAGACTCCTATCGATTTTATTATGGGTTTTCCACTCACTTAATAGAGGCAAAATTTTATATAGGTTTTAGTTGATAAATTTACCAAAATTTCCCATTTCATCCCAGTGAGAGACACATATGATGTTACTGATGTGGCATGTTTTTTTATAAGTGAAGTTAGTTGGCTACATGGGTTACCCAAAAATATCATTTCTGATAGACACTCACTTTACATATAGGTTTTAGACAAGTTTTTGGTCACCGTTGGGGACTCGGTTGAACTTGAGCACTGGATATCATCCAAAAATAGACAAGCTGACTGAAAGAGTAAATCAGGTTATGTAAGACATGCTTAGAATGTATTTCATGGATAATTAGACTCAGTGGGAAAGGTACTTACCATTGGTAGAGTTTTCCTATAATAACTGTTTGGTCTCAATCTAGTCTCCTAAATTGAGCTCATTTAATTGTCAACCAGGGTTGGTAAACTGCTGAAGTGAAGTGTACTGTATGTACCTAGGTGTTTGTTTCTTAATGCATTGTGTGTAGTATTTTATGATGTTTTTGGTCTTTTGTGATGATTTCTGATGTTTTTGGTCTTTTGGTAGTTTTATGTTCACAAGGAAAAATGACTAGAAAGCTAATGGAAAGGAGCTAATGATTAAAAACAGAGTGAAGCCTAATTGGTTGATGACAAATGACAAATGCAAGTGCAATACTGAAACAGAATCAAATCTAGACTATGACTAAGCAGAAACAAAGCTTGATAATGAATTTTAAACAAATGATTCAAAACATAAATTCAACTTGTCAAATGCTTTCATCAAAGGTGTTTTGAGAGAGAGCTTGAGACATGGTCAATTAAGTATGCAAATCCTCCTATCTAAACAGTTAAACAACTAACTTATAATGATGCAACATTTTGTCCTTGATTAGAGATTTGTTGGACAATAATTGGAGTAAAATATTGATACCATCATAAGGTCTTTTACTCTAAGGCTAGTTCCTAACTCTATTCTGCCACTTATTTTGATAACACTACACTTCACTCAAAGGTTAGAGGTTTTTTTAAAATAGTCTCCTGAGGAAATGTTTGTTTGTAAGATGATCAAGAAGTTGCAGAAGTACTTCAGGCCTTAAAATGATATTGTCTTCTGTTCATATGGTTATGAATCAATTATGGGTTTTAGAACAAGAAGAGGTTTGTGAATAATGAAGGTTTTTTTGTTAAGTTTAACAACTAAAGTAATCTAATATGCAGTGAATGACAACTGAATGTGGAGTGCCAATGCAATGAGTGAAGCTAAAAATTGTGCTTAAGATGTCACTAGTCTAAAACAGTGTTAAACTACAAGTCATTATCAAACTTAAAGCAAAACAACTGAACATGAGTTAAGTGCAATTAAACTCCGGAGCATCCTAACTATGCTATGTAAACATAAAGACTGAAAGAAATTAAAAACTAAGATATCATGGCTATCTCCCACTCATAATTATGATATGTTGGACAAGCGTTTAAGAGCAAGGACAGCTATGGTACTTAGTGCAAACACACAAATGAAGCGTTCAGGATCACAATCATGCTTAAAACATTATAAAGATTTCTTGGAAGAGTTTCTTCTTGTGGAAGAGTATTTAGCATAAGTATAACTATGATGGTGAGCAAAAGAGATTACAATTAAATCCTACAATACTATAGCCATTTCCCATTCCTTTTCATAATCTTTTGGAAGAGCTTCTTCTTTTGGAAGAGTTTTTAGAACGAGTTATAACTATAGTAACTAATGAAAACAACTACGAATTCAACTTCAAGAAATGTAAAGGCAGCTAGGATACTTATCTAAATTATGCAAATAAATCCGTGCAAGAGGCAGGGGCCCTCTACCACCTGACGGAATCTAACTCCAAATAAAATTAACGCTTTCAAAACAACACTTTCTGCTTCATTAAAAGAGGAATAACTTGAACAGAGCAATCTGCGTCTTCAGAAATGTAGCACAGAAGCTAAGCAAAATCTAGAACAAAATCTAGCCTAGCTCTCGGTTTCCCAAGTGTTTATATAACAAATATACATAACAAGACTTGCAACAATTCCAGGAGCATTGTCTTTCCTTATCGAAATCACATTAGGACTCTTGAAGTGGCAACGTAAAAATGAAAAGGACATCTGGACTGAGATAGTCCTAATAGAAGTCTGCCTTCCTAAATGTGTTCCCACGTATCAAAACCATATCTAGAATCCGTTTCTTCCTTCATGGTGAGCAACGAACAATGTAGACATGACGTGGATTATGCCCATATGCGGTTTTTCTTGAGAGGCCACCTGGAACATACCCAAATGTGAAGACAGCTGCAGAATCGCCGGTTAGCTACGGAATGTCTGCATTCTGCAGCTAGTTCCGGTCAAAATGCTTTACAATGGCAAAAATCACAAAACTTAGCAATTCAGTCATGTAAATCATTCTAAAAGTAATTTTAACTAAATTCATTGATCAATTGGGTCTAGGATATCAATGGACAAAGGAAAATGAGGTAAAGTAAGATGAAAGGAAGCACAATTTTGAGGCTCAACATAACATTTACCATAGTTCAATCAGGATGCCTCCTTATCAAGATCTATATGGGAGGCCATGCATGACTCCATTTAGTTGGAAAAAGTTGGAGGATTAGCAATAATTGGGTCAGAATTGGTGCAAGAAATTGAGGAACAAGTAAAATAGATTCGATAAAGCTTAAAGGAAGAACAATATAGAGAAAATAGTTATTTTTATGCACATAAGACTAATAAAAGCTATGAAATAGGAGAGGATTAGCAATAATTGGGTCGGAATTGGTGCAAGAAATGGAGGAAAAAGTAAAACAAATTCGACAAAGCTTAAAGGAAGAACAATATAGACAAAAGAGTTATGTTGATGCACATAAGACTAATCAAAGTTATGAAATAGGAGAGCAATTTTTTATTTGTATCTGACCTAACAAAAGAACCATTCGGTTTGGGAAAGGGATGAAGTTTTCACCTCGATTTATAGGAACTTTTAGAATCAAGGAGAAGATTGGAACAATTGCCTATAGTCTTGTATTGCCACCCTATTTGCATTAAAATCACGATGTTTTTAATGTATCTATTCTATGACATTATGTTTTTGATGAATCTCACAAACTAGATTGGAGAGAATTGTAGGTCTTGGACATGGGAAACGTAATGGTCGAACCATTTCGCATATTGGACCATAGGGTTTGAAAACTCATACGTTGCATGGTGGAACAAATTAAGGTCCAGTGGGACAAGTATAGCCCAGGATCAACTATGTAGTAGGATGCAAAGACTATACATCATGACTATCCCTCACTTTTTGAGCCTCTGTGATGCCCATTTTTACTTAGATAGCTACCTGTGCTAAGGATCCATTTGTAGTTTCATGATGTTTTATTTATGAACGCTATGAAATATAGATGCATTTTATTTGGATAGATGAAACTACTTATATAAATCATTTGATGGATTAGGTATTCTTGATTAAAATATTTGATGTATGACTTATTTGATGAATGATTTACCTAATGTATAACTTACTTGGTTATGATTTATATCGTGTATGACTTTAATAATTATTTTTATTTGATGTATGAATTAAAGGGGATATGATTTATCCATTGAATGAATTATCGAAATTATGATTTATATAATGTAATATTTATTTCCAGTATGTTGTTATGAAGTACAAAATTGGGACGTGGATATTAGACTTAATAATATGATGATGAAGATCACTTATATATATATATATAAGTGATCTTGTCTTCTGTTCATATGGTTATGAATCAATTATGGGTTTTAGAACAAGAAGAGGTTTGTGAATAATGAAGGCTGTTTTGTTAAGTTTAACAACTGAAGTAATCTAATATGCAGTGAATGACAACTGAATGTGGAGTGGCAATGCAATGAGTGAAGCTAAAAACTGTGCTTAAGATGTCACTAGTCTAAAACAGTGTTAAACTACTAGTCATTATCAAACTTAAAGAAAAACAACTGAACATGAGTTAAGTGCAATTAAACTCCGGAGTATCCTAACTATGCTATGTAAACATAAAGACTGAAAGAAATTAAAAAATAAGATATCATGGCTATCTCCCACTCATAATTATGATATGTTGGACAAGTGTTTAAGAGCAAGGATAACTATGGTACTTAGTGCAAACACACAAATGAAGCATTCAGGATCACAATCATGCTTAAAACATTATAAAGATTTCTTGGAAGAGTTTCTTCTTGTGGAAGAGTATTTAGCATAAGTATAACTGTGATGGTGAGCAAAAGAGATTACAATTAAATCCTACAATACTATAGCCATTTCCCATTCATTTTCATAATCTGTTGGAAGAGCTTCTTCTTGTGAAAGAGTATTTAGAACGAGTTATAACTATAGTAACTAATGAAAACAACTATGAATTCAACTTTTAAAAAAATGTAAAGGCAGCTAGGATACTTATCTAAATTACGCAAATAAATCTGTGCAAGAGGCAGGGGCCCTCTACCACCTAACGGAATCTAACTCCAAATCAAATTAACGCTTTCAAAACAACACTGTCTGCTTCATTAAAAGAGGAATAACTTGAACAGAACAATCTGCGTCTTCAGAAATGTAGCACAGAATCTGAGCAAAATCTAGAACAAAATCTAGCTTAGCTCTCGGTTTCCCAAGTGTTTTTATAACAAATGTACATAACAGAACTTGCAACAATTCCAGGATCATTTTCTTTCCTTATCTAAATCACATTAGGACTCTTGAAGTGGTTGCGTAAAAAGGAAAAGGACATATGGACTAAGACAGTCCTATTAGAAGTCTGCCTTCCTAAATGTGTTCCCATGTACCAAAACCATATCCAGAATTCGTTTCTTCCTTCATGGTGAGCAACGAACAATGTAGACATGACGTGGAATATACCCATATGCGGTTTTTCTTGAGAGGCCACCTGGAACATACCCAAACATGAAGACAGCTGCAGAATTTCCGGTTAGCTACGGAATGTCTGCATTCTGCAGCTAGTTCCGGTCAAAATGCTTTACAATGGCAAAAATCACAAAACTTAGCAAGTCAGTCATGTAAATCATTCTAAAAGTAATTTTAACTAAATTAATTGATCAATTGGGTCTAGGATATCAATGGACAAAGGAAAATGAGTTAAAGTAAGATGAAAGGAAGCACAATTTTGAGGCTCAACAATAACATTTACCATAGTTCAATCAGGATGCCTCCTTATCAAGCTCTATATGGGAGGCCATGCATGACGCCATTTAGTTGGAAAAACTTGGAGGATTAGCAATAATTGGGTCGGAATTGGTGCAAGAAATTGAGGAACAAGTAAAATAGATTCGATAAAGCTTAAAGGAAGAACAATATAGAGAAAATAGTTATTTTTATGCACATAAGACTAATAAAAGTTATGAAATAGGAGAGGATTAGCAATAATTGGGTCGGAATTGGTGAAAGAAATGGAGGAAAAAGCAAAAAAAAATCGACAAAGCTTAAAGGAAGAACAATATAGACAAAAGAGTTATGTTGACGCACATAAGACTAATCAAAGTTATGAAATAGGAGAGCAATTTTTTATTTGTATCTGACCTAACAAAAGAACCATTCGGTTTGGGAAAGGGATGAAGTTTTCACCTCGATTTATAGGACCTTTTAGAATCAAGGAGAAGATTGGAACAATTGCCTATAGTCTTGTATTTCCACCCTATTTGCATTAAAATCACGATGTTTTTAATGTATCTATTCTATGACATTATGTTTTTGATGAATCTCACAAACTAGATTGGAGAGAATTGTAGGTCTTGGACATGGGAACCGTAATGGTCGAACCATTTCGCATATTGGACCATAGGGTTTGAAAACTCATACGTTGCATGGTGGAACAAATTAAGGTCCAGTGGGACAAGTATAGCCCAGGATCAACTATGTAGGAGGATGCAAAGACTATACATCATGACCATCCCTCACTTTTTGAGCCTCTGTGATGCCCATTTTTACTTAGATAGCTACCTATGCTAAGGATCCATTTGTAGTTTCATGATGTTTTATTTATGAACGCTATGAAATATAGATGCATTTTATTTGGATAGATAAAACTACTTATATAAATCATTTGATGGATTAGGTATTCTTGATTAAAATATTTGATGTATGACTTATTTGATGAATGATTTACTTGATGTATAACTTACTTGGTTATGATTTATATCGTGTATGACTTTAATAATTATTTTTATTTGATGTATGAATTAAAGGGGATATGATTTATCTATTGAATGAATTATCGAAATTATGATTTATATAATGTAATATTTATTTCCAGTATGTTGTTATGAAGTACAAAATTGGGACGTGGATATTAGACTTAATAATATGATGATGAAGATCACTTATATATATATATATATATATATATATATATATATATATATATATATATATATATATATATATATATATATATATATATATATATGCATGAATGATAACTAACCTAAAAATTGGAAAGAACTATATGATAACCAATATATACACTTCCAATGGGGTAATGTTGAGACATCCAATGAAGAATGGTATCATGTACATTTTGTATCTACTTTATATGCACTATTATGACATGGGTAAAGTGTAAATGACAGGTGACAAGACTGGATGACTGGATTATTCGATGAAAAATATCCAACTAGCGTCATAGTGTGGTCCATATTAGGGTGTTAACCTCAGTTTTGAGGAGGGTTGGAGGAATTTCCTACCATGTAACCTACAAGACTGGAATCATGGGAGGGAAGTGATGGACATGCTCCTCTAGACGTGTGATGATGATTTCCAATTTTGTAATATCCCCAAATGGGAACAAGCAGCAATATTAAACAATAATGCTCAGAAATAATGCAATTCAGTAAAGTAAGAGCAAGAGGCCAATATGGAGGCTCAAAAATGACATTTACATCATAAAATTAGATTTACATAGTGGCCCATAAGATATAGAACAGGAAATAGAAGACTTTTACATGAAAAAATCCTCAAAATGAGGTGTTGCAACCATATATTATGACTGAAAGAGCTTGACAACATTATTTTATTGGCTGAAAATAGCTGTAGATTACACTTCAAATATAGAGAAGATCTTTGTAAAAAATGTTAGATCTATATCAGATTTGTACACTAGATAGGCTCCTCTTCAAATGCCCCTTGGGGTTTTCAGCAAAAAGTGAAGTACATGGAGTAGATATGAGATCTAGTGCTTCAGATTTGTAGAAATATTCAGAAAATATGCAGCTTCAGATCTGATCTAATCAATACAATATGAGGATCCCAGCCAATGGATCTCAAATGTGAAGGGAAAATCCCCAATCATATGAAAACCAGTACTCCAAAAGTGTGCCAAAACACCTTGCAACTCCACCCTTGCAAATAACACATACCTGGAAGGGAAAATGTGTTGTAGGCTCTAGAACATGTTTGGCCACAAGCCAAGATCTGAAAAATGTGCTCCAATCATCCAATACTCTCTTGCCAATGGGATAGAAGCCTTCCCCATTGAAAAGAGGCACCAGATTGGCATAGATCTGAGTAGATCTAGCCTCCACTTGCTGCAGCTTACAAAGACAACCAAACCCTCAATAGGATCTGTGTTGTAGTTGAAAGAAGAGCTTGGCCGAATGCCTGATAGTGGACAAGAAATGAAAAAATCCTCCAAAGGCTACTCAAGGAAAGAGGTGGGATTCCCGATCAGGAACACCTAGTGCTAAACAACACTATTCTTTGCTAGACAAAAAAGAGAATAAGAAATGTCTAAACAGAAAAAATATTCATAAATAATATAATCATCAACAACCTTCTCATGTTGTCCTCCTCTTCCTTTTATAAGATTGAGAGCTTGCAAAACCCTAAACCATCTCAATGAAATAGCTCTTTTCACATGAGCGACCTCTAACTAAAACTGCGCTATGCCTCAATGAAGATCACTCCTTCTAGATAGCGATGTTGATTTGGTCATGGTTGACCAAGTCAAAACATTCAACCCCTTTCACACCTAAGTGTGCTCATTTAGTTTGCCCAGATTTAGCCTTGTTCAAATTTGGCATTGATTTATTTGATATTTTAGGAGTTTTTATTGTCCTCCTTTACACATTTATTCATACAACAGAAAAATGAAACAAAATTGAATATTCCCATTAGCTTGGGCTAATTGGAAATATTACAAATTTCATGTTGGGGAAGTTAGGTCGATATAGTCGACGCTTCCACCATATTGGTTTTATCAATGATTAGATTAGTATAGGCGATTACATAGTATATTGTTGCAGAGGATTGTTATGATGGTAGCGGAAGTATTTGAGGGAGGATAGGAGGCTATAGGTTAGTTGGAGACTTGTGATGGGAAGTGGTATAATTGCTTAAGTTAATTAATTTCACTATTATATCTCTCTTTATTTTCTTATGTCTTAATGTCAAAATTCTTTCTAATTCCTTGTGTCCTTTTCACTCTAACTTCAGGAAGAATTTTTTGAATGAGGGTATATGCAATTCTCCCTTGGGAAAATATAGCTCGAGCGGGAAGGATATTTTGAGAGGAGTCGCCAGCGGAGGAGACTAGAGTATAGATCGAAGGGATAAAGGTAGGGAATGAGCAGAGATGACGGGAGCAGGAGGCCAACGGGATGCAACGCTGACCAGTGTGGATGGGTGGAGGAAAACGTTGACTAAGGAAGGAGGTTAGACATCCGCGGAGTTAAGGAGAAAATTGCGCAGAAGGAAAGAGAACGAAACAGAGGTGAGGGAGATGAGGTTGTGAGGGAGAGGAGATGGGTGGGATACTTATTCTTTATTTTGGCATTGGAGGAATTTATTTGGGAGGAGGAATGTGGAAAAGGAGAAGGGAGAGAATGGAGAGAAAAATGAGAGAAACCAAACTTGGATCTATTAGAGAGTGTTGGTTTTAACTTGAAATCAATACTGTTGGTTAGACTTAGGCTCGGAGGTCTAGGGAACCTATGGAGGTTCCCTGGGCTATGAAATCATTCCAAGTTGGCTGGGAGGTAAATTCAGCCGATTAACTTGGCTAGAGCATCCCAACCAAGCCATTTATCCAAGTATTCTTCCATTTGTTGATTATTTATGTAAATTTTTGCAATGAAATTTCTTACTTGTTTAATATGTTGTAAATAAATTTTACTTGCATATTATCATCAAATCAATGTTTAGTAATAAATATACTATTTTCCTTCTTATTTTTTTTAATTAAATGATAAATATGGTTTAGTTAGAAGACCTAGATTAGGTCCTCACATTTCACATGTAATAATGAATTTCTAAAATATATTATGGGTATTGGTTTTGAAAACCAGGGAATAAAAGTTGTTTTCACTAACAAGGAAATCACCTAAGTATCATATATTAGTCACGTGCACCTGTTACAATAATTTTCATCTGTCTTCTTACATTGTGATGGCATGTTGTGATCCTTTTCTCTAATATTTTAACAATAAATCTTAGCTCCTTATAGAAAAAAACTCCAAGATTAAAAGAATATGTTAAACAAAAATGTTTCAGATTCATAATTACCAAATATAATATGATTTCTATGCATGTAGATATATCTTGATTATCATTTTCTTTAACTACATCTCTTCTATTTATGTCCATTATTCTTTTCATCAATATGTTATGTTTCTTTTTCCATTTTTTTAGATGCACAGAGTCTATAAAAAAATTGTAGCTAGCTCATTATTCTTTGTAAAGTTTTCTTTTTTGCAATGTGATTCTTGCATTGTTTTATTGATTTATCAATTTTTCAAATCCTATGATTAGTAAAACAATATTAGAAATCATTTTTCCTCCGCACATAGTTTATGTTTACATAGACTTCTCCATCACACATGACTTGATTTTGTATAGTATTTAACTATGTTCATTTGAAATAAAGTGAACCAATATAAACTTATATTATGATTTATCGAAAAATAATGCGCTAATCTGCATCCTTAACAATTTATGGAATTTATGTGACATTTTTTCAAAATGTTACCACAAAATAGGGTAGTGTATGGAAGAAATGTGTGGAGGGGGAATGTGTGCGAAGATGTAGAAGTGGGGAATAGAGGTTCTCTAGAACATACTCCTCTTATGTGCATCGTTTCAATCTTCTACGATGGATACTGGTTGTAGAACCCTCTTCATCTTATAACTAGTAAATGTTATAGAACTCAAAAGATGTCCTGATTATGGATTGATTCACTCAATAAATATCAAAAATATTTACATTTACTAGAGCCATAACTTTTTTTAATCGTAGGATTAACCAATTCTTCTTTTATATTGAATTTTATTTGTAATCTTGGCACTTTGTTTCATTATTTAAAAATATAAAATAGATAAAAATTTAAACAAAGCAATAAGTCAAGTTAATGCTAGCATTTTACCTTTCTGAAAGGAAGGAACAAGTCCCATCTGTTTGCAATTCTACAATTTGATTAGAAAACAGTAGAAAATACTTTCATAGATAACATTTACACTAGTATAATGATCCAATTTGGCATAATTTACATAATTTATGTCCCATGAACATGATTAGAGTATAAGTGATGCAAGGTTATTAGACTATTCTACTATATGTTCTTAGAAATTACTTGTTTTACTAATTTTAGAAATTTGCAATAAATAAATTTTAGCATATAATGAATTTCAAAATTGGTTGAGCAAGTAGAAAATTTTTCTGAAAATTTCTTTATTAATAAAAAATGGTTCATGGAGGTTGGGGCTCCTCCTAATTGTGATTTCATAATGGAGGCATGTTTTCTCCATTCATGCTTTGCAATATCTCTTCTATTTGAGTTCTTATGGTGTCTATTTCATCTTCTAGCCACCCAAGCCTTTGCACAAGTTCCAACATGTTATTCACCAACATTAAGTTACCTTGGCTCATTGTATATAACTCTTCTTGTATGCTTCTGCCATTTCTTCCTTGGGAAATAGCTCTCATTTTTACTATTGCAATAGCAACAACTACATTGTGGTATTCTCTAACAAAATAATAGAAATTGAGTGACACAATGCCCCTGGGCTACTAGTTCTCTGAAACTACTAAAATAAATTCTAATCCAATACCAAATTAGTAAGGACAAGAATATAAAATTTGTCTTTTAAAATCCTGATAGAGTTTCCATTTAAAGAAATTTCAGCGTAAAACAAAAACGCATTTTTAGAAGAATCTTCATTGGAAAAATATTTCCGACAATGATGATACCAAAAACAGTCAAGAAATTCTAAAAACAAAAGACATGATAAGCCAAACCGGAATAACACTTGTCAGTTTCAGAACAAACGAATCAAATTGTTTTCCTAGATCTTTTATAAATGAGTTCATAGCCAACAAACCTACAATAAGATAGGAAATTCAAAACGAAATAGACATATGATAAACCAAAACTCGATAACACTCATTATTTTTACAAAAAATGTAGCAAAAACCTTTCCCAAAGCTTTTAGAAATGAGTTAAAATCCAATAGGCCTATATATAGTGCGTCAGAATCCATAAGTCATCTAAATCACAAATTGACATCAAAGCTCTGAAATGAAATTTGACTGCTAACCATTTTAATGGTATTCATTTTCCACTAATTATCATCAATCTAGAGAGTACTTATTTTCTTGATATCCAATCAAAAAAATATTGTTCTAATATTAGTTACTAAAAATGATATTCACTTTTCTTAAATTCCTACTCAAGGTAGTCCAATTCATAGGATTGTGTTTCATGATTGTTGCCTCTGGCACACTTTGGAAATCAATATCAACATACTGTTGAGAATATTTAAATAGTGTCATTTAATACAAATTTATTTTTCATAGAAAGCTAAGCTAAAAAATTAAGTAAAGGAATGAAAAACCTCACCAAGTTTTCTTTTTTGAAGTTCATATCATAATAATATTCAACTAAATTCTATAATAATATTTGACTAAATTTTATTTTATTAATATCCTTATTTTGATTTTATTTACATTTATATAACGATATAGTAACATTTAAATATTAATTTCATTGCATTTAGATTAAGAGAGTATATATATATATATATATATATATATATATATATATATATATATATATATATCAGAAAGTTGCGTAGAAAAACCAAGGTCGTTGATTTGGAAAGGTAGTGGACCGTTGGATCTAATTCGGCATGAAGGGCAGTGTTTTTTTTGTATGTTAGCTTGAGCCCCATGTTGGATTTGGGACACATATCTCAAGTAATTGATACACAAATATGAAACAATTTTTTGTTAAAAATTATAAAACATAGGATCTAATACACTAAAATAGAAACTTTGTCCACGACTTAATTTTGAGCTTGCACATGGACCATTTTTCATAGATTTTGCTAAAGTAATTAAGTAATTCACGATATTGCAATAGAAATTTTCTCCTAGTTAAACCTAGTTGGATAGCCATTTGATATCAGTTTCCTATAAACCAAATCCATATCATTATATTTTTGATAAGTTTTCTTAATAGGAAAATGTGTTCTCACCTCATACTGAATGTAAAAATCATTCTGTTATGCAAAATTATGATCACAGATAAATAAAATTCCCTAAGTGTGGTGCTAGGCACTTAGAACAACAGATGAAAGATTTTGTTATAAATTTCTCTAAGAATAAATAAACACACTGAATGATAGAAGAACCTACTTGTGATCCAAGTGCTTCTTCTTCTCCTTCTATCGCTTTTGTTGTATCTTCCAATCCAACTTAGATCGCCAAATTGATTTCTGCAAGTATAAAGAGAGAACAAAAAACAAATTGAAATATCTAGATGCCTATTTATCTTAATCACTCAAATTGAATAGATGTGAAACATATATATAATTCAAGGGTCCATTGCATGAGAAATAGAAACATAAATAGATACATATATGGGAAAATGGACAAAAATCTTTATTAAAGAGCAGAAGGGGGAGGTTACAACCAATGATCAATTTGATGTCACCAGCTCTAGCTTCATGCCAGCCTCATCACATCCAACATCACACCAGTAGTATATCAGTACTTTCACTCTCTCAAATGAGAATCCAATAACATTTCTTTACTAAAATTCTTCCTTCCCTAACATTAGGATCTGTGCTCAATTTATAGGGATACTGATGGTAGTTTTTCAATGAATGAATTTATAATAATAGGAAAGACATGTTCCCAAGTTCAGAGGTGTTAGAAGGACACTTGGATTCAAAGTTTGACACATATGGACTCTTCTAGAAGGCATTGGCCACGTGGAGATTCTAGAACAATGAGAATTTCACTCCCAATTGACCAACACACTCTTGAATGCCAGGAAGTGCATTGTAGTGCACCCTTGAATGGAGGGAGCTGCATATGAAACAAAGTTAGTACCTTGAGATGTAGCATTGGTGAGCTCATAAGTGATAGAAAATTTACTTCAAACCTTGGAAATATCACAATAGAAACCATGAATGGTTTTTCTTCTCTTAGGGCATATAGAAACTGAAATGTAAGGGGATGATAGACCCTATTTCATTGGTCCTGGGGATGATGTCCAGTTTGACTAGGTCATGGGGTATGATGCCCAAATTGACCTATAACAGTTGCCCCATAAAGCATGACTTAGATTTAATAAAAATATTTTGAATGAGATGCTTTATGCTGTGATGAGATGGAACTGAAGTGGAGTGGTGACCTGCATCAATAATTTTTTTTTTTGGTAAATAAAACTAATTCTATTATGTGATCATATGGTACAAGAAGAGATTAAATTCAAGAGAGGAAAGAAGCGGGCCAACTGGAAATGATAAATAATCAACCTTAGTCGCTAAGTGTAAAAATAAAGTAGACAAAAGAATAGTGAAGCATGACTAGGAAACAAAAGAAGATAGAAATAGGGTTCTACCCAAAATGGGCAGAGTCATCCATGCAGAATTCTTTTGCTTTATTTTTGTTGACTTTGACCCATCCAGCTTGGTGCGGTTTGGCTAGAACCACCTGTATATTTTTGTTTAATGTTGGAGGCGTCTCCTAATCTGTGTCAAAAGAGGAGGATTCATGGGTGCATTTCTGAGAGGTCATCATGACAGGGGGCCCCTCAGGGAAATTGAAGGATGAGTCTTTCATCTACCTTGCCTGCTCCATTTTTGCATCATTCTCCTCCACATATAAGCTCGAGGTGTCATCGTCGTTCACAGGAGGCAGATGACAAGGTATCCATCTTTTTTGTTTTGGCTTGAGGTTGCTTTTATTTTTTTGGGCAAGGAACTTGGCGCAACAATTCTAAAGGTGCCATGTTTGGTGACAGTGGCGGAAACAGAAGGAAGCATTCTCATAATCCAGAATCATTTTCCACAGGAAATCGCCAATCTTGAGATTGATTTGATCTAGAAAACCTTTACTTATTTCTATTTCAACACATATTCTGCCATATGTGTATAGCCCTTGGTACCCCTGAAAGGGATCTGTTGTCAGGTAGCGGCCCAGGGAGTTTCCTGTTCCTTGGAAGACTGACTGGTGCCATAACTGAGTAGGTAAATTAGGAAGCATGAACCAAACTGGAATCTTGGTGATGATTGCTGTGGAGGGGTCGAAATCTGGGAACTAGAGGGTAAGGAATAGTCCTGCTAGTCCCCAAAACCACGAAACTTCTGTTACAGCCCTCTGGTAATCCTTGCCATGATTAAACACTACAATGAAGAATCCATTTGAGTAGAAGATGATCGTGTAGTTGTGGGTCTAGTTGGCATAGATCCAGTTGTTGAGATCCTTTGTGCGAGGCAAAATTCCATTGAATCTACAGATCATGCCCTTTTCTGCATATTTTTGAAGTTGCGCTTCCAGATCTAGATGGGAAATCTCTATGGAGGAAAATTTCTCTATATTATCAACTAGAAAGGGTTTGGGGGCAGCAGGGGATTGATATTATTTCTTGGGCTATGCATGAAAAAAATCCTTGTAGGAGAAAGTTGGTGCAGATGAAGAGTGCCCCGCAGCCCCCCCTCTCAAATGAAGGGCTAAAACTAGAGTAGAATCTCTCTCAATGTTATAGAATGAAAGGGGAAAATAGATATCAAGCTGTTTACCTTCATATAAAAGACTTTGAAGAGCTCATGGAATCCCCAACCTGTGCTCCAGGGTGTGCAAGAGTTTCTGTACTTTGTCCGTTGAGCGGACCCATATCATTAAGGATATTCCCGTGAGGAGCGAGATCTGGATTTGAAAGGCAAGAGAGGATGGATCTAGGAAACCCAAGCTATCAGGAAACTTTGTAGAGCCCAGATTGAATACCCATGCCTGATCGCTACAATCCGCGTCCTTTTCTGAGTTCCTGCCATAGTCCTGTGAGCACAGGTTGCTGTCGGGGGCCTTCTTTTTCCCATTTTCAAGGTTGCTGGGGAGTTGCAGGTGAGGTGGAGGTTTACCCTGGTAAGCTTCGACATCAACAACTCTCACGGGGCTCTAGAAACATGAGCATAGTTCTTGTACCCACAGTTGGCTACACGCATTTTTTTTTGTAGGAGTGATCCAGAGCGACAACATAGCCAAAGACCTCTGGGAGCTCAGATACGCGGTGCCCTGCGTTGTCTTGACAACGATAGAGTGGCGGGGATTCATCGTAGGTGTGCTAGGGTTCCAACCCGTCTTAGTATTAATATTATTCATTCGTTGATGTATAATCAATATCCTTGTCACCGACCTGCATCAATCTTACAATACATTACATCATGATATTTTCATCTTGATCATGAATTTCTAAGGGAGGCATTCCCATGCTCAGCACATAAACTATCTAATAACATGTACATAGTGCAAAAATTCATCTACATTGGAATGTTGCCCAATACAGACATGCCTACTAATATAGGCCCATGCTCGGATGATGATCAATATTTAATGTCACCGTATAGATTATGTGTACAACAATCCTGAAATCGTAGCCTGGATGGATGAAACTAGATCCGAGGTCTTCTTATATCGTTCACTCGATCGTTTAGGTACAAGTCTAGCCATGTGAATATATGTTTGTAGTCGAACATGGTAAGACATTGTTTGATTACCAGCAAATGATGTGAGCTGTTAACAAATGCGAGAGAACCACCATTGATGTCAATGGCTCTCAAGGTACTACAGTACATTTCGTAAGGTGTGGATAGATGATTTGATGTCGAACGCCAAACAAAATATTTCGGTCAAAAGTACGGAAGCGAGGATCTTATCGATGCTGTAACAAGCCTCATGGTACTGTAAGATGATGTTTCTAACTTCTCGGATGATTATTTGATGTCGACAGGAAGCCACTTTATCGCGAAACGGGAGTTACTGATTTCAGAGAGAAAATGTGACTTGATATAGCAATATTCAAGGATGACTGTCATGAGAATAAAGTTTTATGAGTATTGCAGAAGGATGGGTATTCCCTCGATGATTTCTCTTGAACATATCAGTGACACTGATATGAGTTTGCAGCATTAACCCAAAATTGAAGTGAAGGTGTAATGAACCATATGTATGAATGAACCGTCAAGAATATTACCCAACCCAAACAATCATGATGATAGAGTGAAGTGTCATGTTCAAGAGTGACCTGCTACCATAAAAATTCTGTTCACTTTCCTAAATTTCCCCTGGTCATTTGTCGACCAACACCTCTTTATTCTTTAAAAAAATTGAGGAGGATCACATATTCTTGATCTATAATTCAACCCTTCAGGTGAATATGAATCGCTATTCAATAATTTAACGAGTCTAGTGATGAATGAAACTCGATTATTTCCATGATCGACAAGCCCGTCGCTATTTTATTTTTTTAACGAGCCTAACGATAGTGACGGCCTGATCCTTTTCCATATTTAGAGAGTTTGAAAAAGAGGAAAAAATAAAAATCCATAAGTACCTTTTCGTAATGTTTTCGCTCAGATCCAAAAAAGTGTAAAATGATATCTGAGAGAACCTCCTAGCCATGATCGACTAAGGTTTTCCTTTTTCGTAAATTATCTATCTCAGTTTAGAAACTTATACTGAGTAGATGTCAATTCATTTACTTTTACGGGCTCGAAAAGACAAGTTCTCGGTAATCTTTTCACATTATCGAAGTCTTAAAAGAGCTAGAAGAAGACTCCAGGGGTTCCTTTTTCGCTGTTATCAAAGCTCAAAAAAGAGATAAAAGTGCGCTTCAAGTCTTTTTTTGTTTTTATCAAAGCTCAAAAAATAAGGATAAAATTATGCTTTGTGGTCAAATCATTCTTGAAATAAGTGTACATGACTAATCTACTATATCAACTATAAACCTGTTCAAAATAACATCAAATGGATTAAAAATACTTGTTTCATGATAGAAAAAAGAATAAAACCATAGTCACAACAATAAATATGATTTGCAAATAATAAAATGACTAATTAAAAGAGTTTTACTATTCATTTTTACCATTTGAAAGTTACCATTTTCATTTTGGAGCTCCGAACTTGTTTCCCCCCCTAAACTTTAGTTGTTGATTGGGATCAATTCTGTGGACGATTTTCCTCGCCATTTGATCTAGGTTGGTGCCATAAATTTCCTCTTTCCTTTAGTAGTCCTTTTTATTCAAATAATTGCAATTTTTTAGGGATTTGGGCCCCTTAGGATACATTTATTTTTCAAACAAGGAAACACGCCCTTGAATTTCAAAAGGTGCGTTGCAATGCATTGGAATTGAAGGCCAAGTGCACTTGAAATGCATTGCCTGTTGTCTAGGGGTGCATTGGGCGCAATTCCCCAAATTTTACCTAATTTTTTGCATGAAATGGGTCCTTATGAGTCTTATGGTTATGTTTCAATGATTAAACAGACCAAAATGAAAATTAGTTGGAAGGAAAGTGAGCACAAAGAACAAAACATGATTGCCCTAAATGATCCAGGTACTGTAAGATCCCTCAGAGACTATGTGTTGTTGAAGTACTTCCATATATCAGGTATGAGGCAACAGATGGAAATATTGGAGTTCCATGTTTGTGCATGGGATCCGGCAATTGAGGCATTTCATATTAGGGACAAAGTGGTTCGAATTTTAGTGGAAGATATCTATTTTATCGAAGGCTTGTTGAGGAGAGGCCTACCCATTTATCTCTGAGGGCCTGCTCTCGGAGGAGAGACAATGAGAGACTATGTATTGCAGTATTTCAATCCAAAGGCAAAGCCTAGCAAGGATAGTAAAAATAAACATCCACGATGTTCATGATTTGCAATTGAGAACCATCTTCTTCACGATCGCAAATATTGCTGGTACCGCTACACTACACGTAGAAAACATATCTTACATGCTATTACACAGTAATTTGTAACCGTCCATGCAATCCCCATATTGCCCATTGGAGGGTCATTTCTGTGACAAATAAGAAGTGTCATGCCTTGAAAATACCATCATTGCATCCCTTGCCATGAGGACAACTTTCCTTTTGTTGATCATCTCTTGAGCAGACCCCTAAAAACACCTATTTTTTCCTTGGTGCCGGTAGCCCGTTATGTCTTCGCACCAATGAGGAAAATTAACACTAAGCCCGCGCCAGTTGGTGCTCTATGCCAGTTAAGCACCCGTGCCAATCTGCTTATGGAAAGTTTTTTAAAAAAAGAGGCGAAGTTTCGATTACAACAACTTCGTGGATGAGTCATGAGGAGTGGTTTCGATTGAATAACCACGACCTTCCTCCTTTGGCCTCTTGTTTCCACCTTATGGGGAACCTCCCAAGGGATAAGGCCTCCCTTCCACTATTGTAGGGATCCCAACCTCCTCCTCTCCTCTATAAATATAGCCATCTTCCATTGTTGAAGGGGTTGAATGGTTGAGCCTTAGTAGTCTTGGTAGCCTTAATAGAGTTGAATCAATAGTAAGGAGATTATCGTCAGAAAACCAAAGAGAGAGAGACTTGTCCTTTTCCTAATGAGCTTTACCGAGATGTACTCCTTTGTCAACCCGCTGAAGGAAGATCCAGCGTCAGAGCTCAGGTTGTATCTTTCTTTGTTCTGATTAATAATAAGCGACTTCGATTATGGTTCCACTCATATGTTCATGTTTTACGTTATGAGTTGTATCTTCTCTGACTGATACATAATTGCATTTATTATGTTTTACGCTTGTTTGTTTGTTGTTTCTTCTTTCACATGCAGGTGTTTGATCGCATTGAGCGAGAAAATTCTGATTTTCCAAAGCAGGGAACAGAAGCGCCATCTTCTCCACAAACGAAGACAATGTAGGACTTAAGGTAGGTCTCTTGTCGCATCTTGGTCTTTTTCAATTAGGAACTTGCATCTTAGCGTGACTCGGTTATTGCTAGAACCGATCTGGGCTAGTAGGGATCACCTCTGTCCGCAGAGGGGATTTACCTCTCCAACAAACTGGTGACTCCACTGGGGAGACATTGATTGGAGTTTGTCTTGTCTTTTTGGTTGATTTTGGTCTTTGTCTGCTTGATAAGATCTTTTGGTTCACTTTTTTCTAGTGTAAAACCCCTGTTTAGCCCTAGAGGATCAGATCTGACCTCTGCTTTTCTGAAATTTCCATATTTTCATGGTTGGCTTGAGCAAGTCGCGCCAGTTGGCGCTAGTTTCACCCACGAAAGTCGTGCCAATTTCAAGGTGTGTGAAAATTGAGACTTTTTCCCTAAATCCTTCACCAATGTGTCTTTCCCTTCAGATGTTTTCTCTGTATGAGCATATATTACATTGCTCATTGTTTGAAATGTCTTATTTCCATGATTTCTTGATGTAAAAGGGAATGATTGCCTTGTTTTGATCTCTTTCTTTGGAATTCCTCTTTGTGTTTGACCTCATATGTCTTGTCGCCTTTTGAGGGATTTCGTTACAAAGTGTTTGAAACAACGATTTCATTCTTAGTGTTTGTTTACATCTCTTTTGCATTCATCCTTCATTAAGAAGATTTGCATTTATTTAGTTTTCATCTCATAGTTTTCTTTTTGTTAAAATGCATTAGATCACATTGCATTGAAAAGTATTTTTTGAGATCCATCATTGAACTTAGATTACATTGTTTAATGATTGAAAGCTAAATATTGCTTTGAGTGCATTCTCTTTGAGTAGATACTCATTTCATCAAAAAATGCATTGAGTGCATTCTTATCATTTGAAAAGGAAAAGGAAATTTTTCATAGATTACAATTGCATAGTTTTCAAAAAAGAGGATTTTGCATAGATTACATTGCATTATTCCCATCGTTGAATGTTTGAGATTACTTTTGGATAGTGAAAGTCATCTAGTTTGGAAAAATTTCGTTTTCAGTATTTTTGTTTGTTGCATCATTGTTTAAAGCTCTTCCCTTAACTAGATAGCATTCATCGAATTAAAATTTTTCTTTTCTCATATAGCTGCATATAGGAAATTGTCACATAACATGCAGTAGGGCCTTGAAATTGAGACATAATTGAAGATCAACTTTAAAATTTATTCAATTAACCTAAGGAAGCATTGAAACTTAACGCTCACATTTTAGAGGTCTAGGATAATGATGTGTTTCGGCGTCGTTAAACCTAGTAGCCGTCGTTCGCCATCTGGCCTTAGAGAGCACTAGTACGGACTTGTGCTCCCCATACCATCGCGTATATAAAGGGAGACCCCACTAGGTTGCTATCCTTTATCCGTATGAAGCTGAGTCTGCCACCTTATACCTGTGATACACTGAACACAACATTCGGGGATATTTCCTGCACGTACATCAAGTCCTTGGTTGATTTCTCTTTCATTTTTTAACCAAGTTGTATATTGCAGTTCACGGATATCTGGTACACCCTTTTGCCTAGATTTCCAGAGCAGTCAGTTTGATCTTTACTGACTCCCTAAATTTGAAAATATCATCAAGCGCTTGTCCTTTCACGCTTGTTTCCAATCTGAAAGTGATAGAGTCACCTTTTGCCTGTTTCTCGACTCTTAAAAGATGAAACGATAGAGTTTTGTTTCAATGTTTTAAAAAATTAACTGCCCACGAAATATTCCTGGTTAAAGTTAGTTTCCTTAGGGTGTTGTTATAAAGTTGTTTCTGATGAAAAATTTTCTAGAGTTCACCAACCAAGGAATCCCCTTTGATGGGACTCCGCGTCCTTTTCCTCCTTTTGGAAATGTTGGTGCTCCTTAGATGGCAACGTTGTCCCTTCCTAGGTTAACTGTTGGGTTGCCTGTTTGGTTTTTTTCAACCTCTATGGTCTCGAATGTCTCGGCTACTGGTCAATAAGTTCCTCTGCCTGAACAACGCCATGTTGATTCCATGGTGGACCTCTCCCCTTCTTCGCCTGTTTCTACATCCTCCTCTTCTACTTTGCTTGGTGAAAGTCTGGATTTGAGTAACTAGGTGGCCAAGAAGAGGAAGAAGAAGAAAAAGAAGAAGAAGTCTGATAAGAGAGAGGCTAAGGCTGCAACTACTGCTTCTAAAGCACCTCCTCTTCATTAACCTCCCAACCCTCCATGGAAATTCAAGTTCCCTTGCATGTTGTGCACGGGAGACCATCTTCTTTGAGACTGCCATGGAATTCCCAAAGTGCTCGAAGTATGGTCCAACAGTCATCTATCATTGCCTTTGGCTTCTGGGAGTTAGGTTTGGGGCACGTCTTCAACTGGTGCTTGTAAGGCTCCTAAGCAGGAGGGTAAGATTACCAATCCCTATAAGTTGTGTGAAGGGCACCATGCCATTCACCTTTGTTTGTATATGGATGAAGCCAAGTGAGTTTTGGACAACTGAGCCATTTCTGCGCCTTTCTTTCTGGCTGGTTACAAGAATCTTTCTTTGAGTCCTCCACCAGCTGATCCTACGATTGGTCAAGAGTCATCCTTGGTCGATCTCGCTCCCTCGGAAATTCAAATTCAGGAATCCATCCCTGACCAACCATTGGTCGTGGGATCATTTGAACTAGCCCGATCTGCGGTGTACCAAGTCTTTTCCGTTGAGAGTGGACCTCGCACCCCTCATGTTCTTCTTGTTTCTTCAGATTCCTCGAACTTGGAGAAAGATTCTCCTATCCCTATATCTCAAGAAGCTGCTCCTCCGCCTCCAGTGATGGAGGTCCTGGAGGATACTCCTCCCACCTTCGAGATGGAGGTAGTGGAGGATGCTCCTTCTTCTTTTGTAACACTAGGGAAGACCATCTCGGTTTGATGGTAGCCCCTCCAAGTAGTTTAGTCGCTTCCTTTGATTGGAGTCGATTTGCAGGATACTGCCTTCCGTATTATGTGCATTTTGAGATCACGGTACAGGCCTCCCATCTAGTTGTGCCCAAAACCATTATAGATGAAGGTGCATATGTTAGTATTCTGTCTTCAACTACTTGGAAAGCTTTTGGTTCGCCACCGCTTGTGCCTGTTACGCAGAATCTGTTGGCATTTAACAAAAGAACTAGTCAACCGTTAGGGATCCTTCCAAGGTTACCTGTTACTTTGGAAGGTAAAACCATCCATATGGACGTGATGGTTGTTCCAGGCCCCTTGGATTTCAATATGATTTTGGGGTGTGATTAAACCTATGCCATGGGAGTGCTTTTCTCCTCCTTTTTTCGTGTGGTATGTTTTCCACATGAAGGACAGATCATGACCATTGATCAACTGTCGTTCTTTGGTCCTGATGTGGCAGCTGGCCCGCCATCATCCCTTCCTAGTTTTTATCCACCCATTGTATCTACCCCATCACAGGTCAACTATGTGGCTACCTACCCCATGCCTATACTTAGTGATAGTGCCGCTGTGCATCAGGTGCTGGGGGCATTGGGTCCTGACTTCCAGGATGTTTTACTTCCATCGGGAGTGGAACTCTTGGAAGCCATGACTTATTATTCATAATGATGAGTTGTCTTCAGAGCACATTTCTTTTTATTGTGTCAATGTCCTTAAAAAATGAAACAAGGTCATCTGAGGATAGTTCTTTTAATGTGTCAACCTCATTAAAATAATGAAACACGTTCCCGTTCAATTCGAGTCTTTGATGAGAACTCGTAAAATCCCAGTCGAGTATTTATATTGAATTCGTAACTTAAACCTTCACTCCATATGCCTCTCATATGGATTGAATCTTGGGGGGAATGTACCTCAAATTTAGTCACCATGCTGGGGGCATGCTTAAATTTTTCAAGCATAGTTTGTTTCCGTTTCAAGTTTGTGTAAAAATGAAACCAACTTCAAGAAGAGTTTTCTGATTTCAAGCTTGTGTAAAAATGAAACCATTCCCATTTTGCCTCTTGTGATTTCCATTTTATCAGCTTGTTGCCAGATGATCCTTGGTTTTCTCACTCCATCGTCACTATCTGCTTGGCCAATCATATGCCTTCACTTGGTTATTTTACTCGTTCTTGAGGAACTGTTGCGATGAGTGGTCTTGTTAGTCGGCCTCTTGAATTTTATCATGTTTTGAGCAGTTCCACCATTACCAAAACAAGTTGCTACCCTTTATACCACTCGTTCCTCCAGGAGGAGTCAACTTTCACCTCTTTTCTGACTCTCTAAACATGAAAATATTGCCGAGTCGCTTGACGTTTTGATCTCGTCAAAGTGGATGCAAAACGACATCTACCCAGTATACGTTTACCCCTTTTTCTGGCTAGGATATATTATTTATGAAAAAGGAATACCCTAGCCTATCGTGGCTAGGAGGTTTTCTCAGACATAGTTTTCTACCTTTTCGGATCTAAGAAACTATTTACGAAAAGGGACTGCTAGAGTTTACTTTTCTGTTGTCTTTTCAAACTCTCTACACATGAAAAGATGCCGAGTTCTTCCTTTTTCAGACTCATTAAACCTTGATGATATCGGATTCAGTCGTAATGATGATATTCGAGTTTCTCCTTCCTAGGGCTTGTTAAATGTACTAGGATGGATTCGTCCGAAGGACGAACTTATATGACAAGAATATGGTATCCTATTCAAGCTTCTGTAAAAATAAATAGGTACTCGCCAGAAATGGTGGGGGAAAATGGAACCAGTATGATCGTCGTGTCGGCAGTATGTCGCTCTTGAACATGGCACTTGTCTACATTCGTGTCGGGTTGGGGACATCTCATCTCATTCTCTGCTTGCCTCCGTGGGTTTAGGTAATACTTTTTGACCTCTCATCTGATCTTTGCCTCATCATCATGACCTCTGATCTTTTGATTTCAAATACAGCCAAATCCACTGTCATGCCGTCGATATGTTCAAGAGAATTTGACCTCTGCAAGTTTCAACCTTCCTCTAATTCCCATCTAATCCTGATTCACAAACATTATTTTTCCTCTGTCTCACATCGATGATGTGGGAAACACTATGGCCCACCTTCGATCAAGGTTACTTCCTGTCGACTTCAGCTCATTATCAAGGAAGTTGATCTAGATACTCCCTTCCGGTACCTTGGAGCCTGCATGCCTCAATGGCAGGTTCTTCGCATTCGACATGAGGTTTTCATCATTGACCTTCGTTCGTATGATTTTGCAGGTGTTCGATGCCAACTCACTGTTCACATTCCATGGATTGTACATATAGTACCTTGAGGGCCATTTTCATTATTGATGGTTCCTCTTGCGTCTGTTAATAGCTTTCATCACTGGTTGGTAATCAGACGATGTTCCTGCATGTTCGACTTCAACTCACTTATTCACATAATTGAACTTGTGCTTTGTTCAGATCGATATGGAGTGCAAGACCGTGGATTTTTTCTGTTAGAATCCAGGCTGCGATTTTGTAGATTATTATGATTGGTTACATGACTCATTCATTGGATGGCTGCAACCATACTTGAGTCTATTTATCGATCCTTACTGGATGGCTACATCCATGCCTTGGATCTGGATTATTGTATACTCTGTTATGGATGGCTGCACCCATACCACGTATATATCATGTATTTGAGACATCAATTGTACTTGTCTACGCAGGTTTTCTGACGGTAGTATTTTCAGTTGGACACGTTCTCGTAAAGCATTTCACCCCTCTCTCTCTCTCTCAGGCCTCATGCTTTAGGGGGCATCTGTTACACAGTAATTTGTCACCGTCCCTGAAATCCTCATCTTTCCCATTGGAGGGTCATTTTTGTGACCAATAAGTAGTGTCATGCCTTGCAAATACCATCATTGCATCCCTTGCCATGAGGACAACTTTCCTTCTATTGATCATTTCCTGAGCAGACCCCTAAGAACACCTATTTATGCCTTGGCATTGGTAGCCCGTTATGTCCTCGCGCCAATGAGGAAAATTAACAACGAGCCCACAATAATTGGCGCTTTGTCCTAGTTAAGCACCTGCACCAATCTGCTTATGGAAATTTAAAAAAAAAAAAAGGCGAAGTTTCGATTACAACAACTTCATGGATGAGTCATGAGGAGTGGTTTCGACTAAATAACCATGGCCTTCCTCCTTTGGCCTCTTGTTTCCACCTTATGGGGAACCTCCCAAGGGATAAGGCCTCCCTTCCACTATTGTAGGGATCCCAACCTCCTCCTCTCCTCTATAAATATAGCCATCTTCCATTGCTGAAGGGGCTGAATGGTTGAGCCTTAGTAGTCTTGGTAGCCTGAATAGATTTGAATCAATAGTAATGAGATTATCATCAGACAGCCGAAGAGAGAGAGGGTTGTCCTTTTCTCGATGAGATTTATCGAGACGTACTGCTCTGTCGACCCGCTGAAGGAAGATCCAACGTTAGAGCTCAGGTTGTATATTTCTTTGTTCTTATTAATAATAAGTGACTTCGATTATGGTTCCACTCAGATGTTCATGTTTTACGTTATGAGTTGTATCTTCTCTGAATGATACATAATTGCATGTATTAGGTTTTACGCTTGTTTTTTTGTTGTTTCTTCTTGTACGTGTAGGTGTTCGATCGAATTGAGTGAGAGAATTGTGATCTGCCAAAGCAGGGAACAGAAGCGCCATATTCTCCACAAACGACGACAACGTAGGACTTAAGGTAGGCCTCTTGTCGCATCTTGGTATTTTTCAATTAGGAACTTGCGTCTTAGCATGACTCGGTTGTTGCTAGACCCGATCTGGGCTAGTAGGGATCGCCTCTATCCACAGAGGGGATTTACCTCTCCAACACATGCATTATGCACTAGAGTGCATGGAACCAACATTTTTCAATTGGGATGAAGCTATACTCTCTCAAATGAAAGAAAATTTGAGCAAGGAAAATGGAGGAAGGAAGAAAAATTTCAACTATGGTTCGATCCTCATTTCTTTTTCCTTAGAGCAGATTCCACTAATTCAGCCTCAGCATGTGACGCTGGGTATATCTAACCCTAGAGATCCAAGGATGCAGAAATGGGTAGAACTGATGGCTAGACATGCTGGTTAATCGACCATCGTGTTTTTGACTGCATTCTTCGCTCGATTCAGGTGACAAATTATCATCATTGATGACTATGCGTATGCAGGCATCGACTTCCGAGGAGATCCAGATTTAGCTTTACCAGAAGGCACTCAGTGGTGTGCAATTGGTAAGAATGTTTTGACCATGTTTTTTTATTTTTCTAAGTTTATACATGTTTTTTTATTTTGATTTTTTCCCAAGACTAAACTGAATTTTTGATGTATGCAGATGTGGGTTGAGTTCGAACAGTGGGAGAGCCATAGCATGGAGTAGATGAGCCAACAAAGAGGGCTATCAGGAGAGTAGTCCTTTAGGATTTAGATATGGTTGAGACTCTTGTTGAGCTTCTGCAACACATACAGGGGTTGACCTTGAGGATTCCGGATTGCTGGATCGAAGAGTTACCCATGTGACTGCAGCGCCATACTATTGGCATTCCTAACAACTGGATACAGTTACTGTGTAGGATAGCTAGATCAGTAGGATGTTATCATGAGCACCACTAGTTTACTTTTGACATGTTGCATACATTTTGAGCTTATATGACCAATTTGTCTTGGGAATTTTTTTTGTAAAAACCTATAACTATCTATCTATTTTATTTCAGTGTTTTCCTATGTTTATTGTGCAATCCTTATGAAATTATTTGAATGTATCTTTACATGTGATGAAAATGTCTGTTTATAACATAATTTTCTAAAGAATTAGTTAATGTGTTCAAGTTTCTGGAAATGTGTTGATATTGAATGAAATAAAAATGTCTTTCCAAAAATCGAACTCTTAGGAACATATGATGCAGTGTTGGATTTACGACAGTATAAACATTAGTAAGTTGCAGTACCACAAGTTGTTAGTCTAACCTTATGATGATGTGGTTAAGACCAAATGAAATGGAATCAGAGAGAATTTCGATCAATGTGCTATACTCAGTGATATTTTTTGTAGATCATCCGATACAAATCCCTTGAAAAATCACTAAATTGTCATTAGGAGCGAAAATGAGCCACACTACAGAGGATAGATTCTGCGTACTACGACTAGCACCATTAGCATACCCAAAAAATGGTTCCAAAGATTCAGACAACTGCGATGAAATGTAAAGCATATTACTAACTTCAAGAAAAATATAGAAAACAAACTAAGACATTAAATGCAAATCAACAACATATATATAATATAATACAAAAATTTTACTTTTCTCATGATTAAGCATAGTAACGTTTCAGATACAACCCATTTCGTGGTTGTGCCAATATAATTCCATCGTAGTCTACCAACTCGTAGGCACCCTTACCAAGAACTCTTTTGAAAATATAGGGGCCATGCCATACCAGCTCAAATTTCCCTGTATTGATTACATCAGCTTCCTGATCATAAAAAAGGACTAGGTCACCCTATGAGAAAATGCGAGGCTGGACATGCTTGTCGTATTGTGCCTTTATACGTATCTTATGTGCTTCGTTGGCTAATTGGGCTTCACGACACGTTTCATCAAGATGGATGAGGTTAAAAAGACACACTTCTTCAGTAGAGGTATCAGGTAACAAGTCGATTGCGAGTTTCAATGACGGTATTTCACATTGGATTGGCAAGGTAGCTTCGAGACCATACACCAATTGAAAGGGGGTAAATCCGGTTGCGCTCCTCACCGAGGTTTGGTATGCCCACAAAGCTAAGTATAGGATCAAATGCCAATTTCATTTATGAAATCCTATCATTTATTGAAGAATTAATTTAAGAATATTATTAATAGCCTCAACTTGTCCATTTTATTGTGGATAATAAGGAGTATAACTATCATGTAACAGTCCTAATTTGGCAGTCAATTCATTCATCATATGGTTGCAAAAATGTGAACCATGATCTTTGACTATAGCCTGTGGGACCCCAAACTATGAAATGACATGATTAAAGAAAAAAATGCAATTGTTTGTCCTGTGTTGTTGAATGTAGGCATCGCTTTGGCCCACTTGGTAAAGTAGTCTACTGTGACAATAATATAACCATGCCCTCCAGACGAGCGAGGGTTACAGGTCATGAAGTCAATGCCCCATTTCGAAAATGGGCCCATATAAACAACATGATGCATTGGCACTTGCCATTTGTGGATTTTAGGATCAAATATCTGGCATGCATGACAAATTTTGACTGTGAGGATGCAGTCGCAAAATATGGTAGGCCAAAAGTAACCGGCGCGGAATATCTTCTGCGTAGTAGCATATCTAGACAAATGTCCACCACAAGCTGTTACACAACAATTTGTCACCGTCCCTACCATTCCCTGACCTGTGAGCAGAGACAAGACTTGAAAATACTTTCATTGCATCCCCTTGAAGATGAGATTTCATTGCCCTGAAGACATCTCCCTGCCAAAAACCCTGAAAATAGCTCTTTTTCCATTGGCGCGGTTCCACAGTTTAGCCCTCGCGCCAAGAGGGTAAATCCTCCAAAGAGGGCGCACCAATTGGCGCTCTGTCATAGAGCCGCACCCACGCCAACCATATTAAGAGGTGTTTTTTAAAAATAAAAGGCGGAATTTTCGTCCTAACAAATTCTTGGACTGATATCTATCTCGAGTTGGGAGGTTTGGCTACGGATTTCCATAGAGAGGAAGTGGTTTGCCACCTCTCATGGAAGCTTCCTTGATGATAGGGCCAATCCCATAATTATAGGGTTCCCAACTCCCCTTCCTCCATCTATAAAAGCTTTCTCATCTCCCTTGCAAGCTAATATCCAAGTTCCCAAGAGCTTTTACATCCTTATGCTGCAAGAGCCTTCTTGATTCCCTTAAGGCCAAATCCAAGCAAGGAGACTATTGCCAAGTATCCGGAGAGAGAGGCTTGTCCCATCCTTGACAGGATTTATCGAGACATGTTCTACTGATGACCTGCCAAAGGAGAATTCGGCATCGAAGCTATGGTTGTATTCTTCTTTTGAGTCATTAATGATAAGTGACTACCGGTTATGGTTCCACTCTTGTTCTTGATAATGTTCATGAGTTATGTCCTTTTCGACTGACATATAGTTGTATATACTGGATTTTATGCTTGCGTTTGTGGTGTTTCTTGCATGTGCAGGTGTCCAATCACAGAGATCGTGAGGATTGTGATCTGCCAAGGCAAAGGAACGGGAGCACCACCTCTTCTACAGATTATAGCGTTGGATTCCAGGTAAGCCTTCCTCGCAAGTTGGTTTATTTACGATTAGGAACCTGCACTGTAGTGTGTTTGATTGTTGCTAGACCCGATCTGGGCTAGTATGGATCACCTCTGTCCGCAGAGGGGATTTACCTCTTCAACACAAGCCCCAACATGAAAATCATTTAAAACCTTTTTGGCCTCCTCATGAGTGAGGGACATTCTTAAAATTGTATCGACACCACGACGATAAAGTGTATTGCCGATGATCAAATAATCTTTGGCTTGGTGTCAAATACGTTGTTGGTCAGAGTGAGAGGTATCAGGCCAAAAAGTCTAGGTCTGGAGATAAATGATAAAATCCCCATAAAAATGATCAAATGATCCAATAAAAAATAGAGACTCATCAGGAATAGATGGTTTTGATGTAGTTGCAGTACTATCAGAGGGAAGGTCACAGAGAAGCTCACCCAAAACTAAAGACTTCTTTGACTTGGATTTTATGAATTCCAAATGAAATTCCTGCAAAATGACAATCCATTTTGAATGCTTTCCCCCCAGCAATAGATGTGATAGGATGTAAGTCATGGGGTTGCAATCTAAAATGACAATGGTCTTTCGGAACATGATATAGTGGCAGAATATTTGGACATCTTGAACAGCCGCCAAGCCAATATTTTCTACATATCAATACTTCACTTCCAAATCATTGAGATCACGGCTCAAATAATAGATCAGATGTTCTATCCCATTTTCCACTTGGAACAATACCATATAAATGGTCGTTTCATCCATGTTGATATATAAGAAATAATCACCCTGATAATTGGGGGGATACATTAATGACGTCCAGAAAAGTGTATCCTTGACGGCATTAAAAGATGCTTATGCAACTTGGTCCCAATGGAAGGGAATCCCCTTTTTCAAGAGCCGAGTAAATCCTTTAGCCATTTCGGCGTAGTTGGGTATGAACCTCCTTAGGAAGTTAGCCTTTCCCTGAAGTTTCTGTAACTAAAGAAAATTTGATGGTGTAGGCAAATGAAGAATGACCTGGACCTTTAGTGGGTCAATTTGAATTCCTTCTTTTGAGACGACAAATCCTAGAAAACGACCAGAACCAACACAAAACACACATTTATGTGTATTGAGGCGTATTTTGTAATGTCGATAGCATAAAAATATAGCTCTAAAAAGCATCGAGTGATCATTCTAGTTTCATGAATGTGTAGGTGAATCATCTAGATAGGGTTGAACAATGTGCTTGATGTCATTGAAAGCATAATTCATTGCTCTTTGAAAAGTTTCCCCAACGTTCTTTAAAACAAACAAGAGTTTTCGATAAGATGATATTGAATATTGTCTTAAATTGGTCCTCTAGGCAGATATTGATTTGATTGTAGCCAGAAAATCCATCCATGAACAAAAATATTTCGCATCCAGCACAATTGTCAATAATCTGGTCGATAAAGGGAGTAGGGTAGTTGTATTTTGGAAAAGAAAGACTAGCATCCCGATAATGAACATTAACTCTAATGGTTCCTTGTTTTCTCATAACATGAATGATGTTGGAAACCCACTCGGTAAGAGGAACAGAGTAAATGAAACCAACGTGCAAAATTTTTTCAACTTCTGCTTTAATGGAAGCAACCTTCTTTGGATGAATAGGACAAAGGCGATGACGTACCAACTTGACATCGGGGTACATTTTAATAGTGTGTTCAATGATACTAGTATCTATGCTTGGAATTTCCTCGTAAGGCCAAGAAAATAAATCATGAAATTCACGAAAGAGAGAGTGATATGTTTTGAGTTCTGATGGAGAACAAGACACGCTAAAATGAATGTTTTCTACAATGACGGGTTTGGTCTAAATATCGATAGAAATGGTTTCTTCAATATTTGATAAATTTCACTCAGATTAGATTGCATTAATAGGAAAATAATTCTAAAATAAAGTTTTGATTGATGGGTGATATAGTTCATTAAGATTATCTTATTCGTAATCCTAAATATGGGAGCGATGATGATGATCTTCCCAGGGTTCTCCTTCTGACATCATGGTTTCCAGAATATTCTTATCTGTCAAAAAATTTGAGGAAAAAGGATCAGATGGAGTACCAAAATCTAATGAATGATCAACCCAAATGACCGACGACGATGATTTCGGATTCGCCACCCAAGCCATGTAGATTGATTTCTATGCCAACTTAATTGGGCTGGATGATAAAAATTCATTCAACGTAACAAATTCAGAATCACCCGTAATCTTCCTTAAGCTAGATGGAGTGGAAGATATCATGTAGTAGGTCGCAAGCTTGCAATTTCTGTTGATGTCACAGGCGGTAGTAATTCAAATGTTCCCATGAGGGTGGAATCCTTTAAGAGTCCTACACCAATGTTCTGAAGTGCAAGTTGGGGTGCGTGAACTAAAGAAATGATTCCAGATACCTAGGAATTGAAGGCAAAGAAGGATAGATGCTTGATGACTGTGATGACACCTTTATGTGGATAGGCGATCATTCTAAAATATGTAGAAACGATCGCAGTCATAACATATACCCATGGCCTTCTGAGTAAAATATTGTAGTCAAGGGGTTCATCAGTGACCTCAACTTCAACATTGAATTTTCCCCCCCTATTTCAACATCTAGGTTATTGATAATACCGCAAGGATTATATGTACATTCGTCGAAAGCTTTCAACATCGTAGGCTATTGAGATAGGCGTGGCGAGCCAAGTGACTTCCAATAGTTTAAAGACATAATGCACATAGATTCTCCCTCATCAATAATAGTACGATGAACAAGGTGATTGAGAACATTTACTTGGATGGAGAATGCCAATTCTGTTGGTGATTGCAGCACATAGCCCATATGATTAAATACTACGAGATTGGAATTTGTCGGATCAATTCCACCAATTGCCGACAGCAAAGCCTGTTTCTGGGAGGGAAATTTTTTTAGTACCTCAAGAAATAACATAACTAAAGGGGATTGAGTGAAATATTCAGCTATATTATAATTTTCAGCAACTGTTGCTTGAGGATCAAATGTCTATTTATGAATGACTCTCTTTGGTGGCTTGATTGCCAATTTAGGAAGAGCAGTCGGTGGTATCGATTTCGTAGACAGATTTGTGGTCGAGGTAGTAGTTTAATCAGTAGCCTGAATACCGTAATATTTGTTACATGTTGACACCAAAATTTCAATTGATGGCTTCGTGATAGACAACATAAGCACTTGTGAACTAGAAGTTGGATCCATAGCAACCAAAGTTGTGTCTAGATTCAGAAATGGATCTGTCAACACTGCAGATGCATGCAAGGTATTAAATAATTTTGAGACTTTGGCACGGTGAGGATAATCTCAAAAAAAGTGTTCCTTATTACAGATTATGCAAGGGTAACGAGGTTTCCTATTTCTAGTCGATTGATAAGATGATCTTTCCTACAGGGTAGAAGTTTTATTTTTCTTTGATTTCCCCTTTTTCTTACTTTTGGGTTGCTTGTTACTTTTTCCCTTGTCGGATGACATGACATGGATTTTGGAAGAATACGCAGGATAATATGTAGTAGAGTGATGTGTGCTTGTAATACCGATCATACTATTGCAGGCATGACCATCCTTAGATGGAGGAGGAACAGTAAAATTAGATCACGGCGTGTTGGGAATTTTCTCGTAGAGTGTGCCATACTAAGTGTAAATCAAGTATAAATATTGGGCATGAGAAATTATTTTCTCTTCAATGATGATGCCACCCTTAGCGACATCCTTAGTTATAAATGGTAATAAGGACTTAATGAACCACTCAGCAAAGAGTTGATCAGGAACAAATGTCTTAACCATTCTACGAGGACGACACCACTCATGAATATGGTCAGAAATGTGAATAGCATTAGTCCGTTTAAAATTAGTCAAGGGTTCTATTCCAGTTTCATATTGAATGGGTAACTGGAAATGGGTCAAAAATACAGTAGCTAGGGCAGTGAAATTATCAAATGAAGCTCTTGGTAACTCAATGTACCATTTCGCAGCCGGACCAGTGAGCGTACACTAGAAAATACGTAGTCAAACAGAGTCATCATTTAGAGAGTTTGATGAACAACACAAATGATAAATCATGACATGTGTCGATGGGTCTTCCCAAGGGTTTCCATTGAACTTAGGAATATCCGAGGACTGAGGGTAATTTATGAGGTATCACTGGCCACCATGGAGTGTAATTGATTGGATCATTGGTGATTCGGTTTAAATCTGGTAACTCTAAAGTTGAAACAAAGGGAAACTATCGATTAAGGTCGGGTTGAGAATTGCCAAGGTATGATGGAATTTCTTAGGAAATAGGCCTTTGAGAACCATCATAAGGAATCTATTTCTGGTAACCCATATAGGGGTTATTTTGATAAGAAAACACTTGAGGATTCTGTTTACCAAAACGTGGGTATGCTACTTGTTGAAATGAAGGTTGTGGAATTTGACCTTGCGGTTGCCAAGGGGTCTGTCCACCAATATTATAACCCAAACTGGGATAGTTTGAGTTTGATTGAGGATAGGTATAACTTGGTTGCGGCTGCAATATCCCATAATATGGTAATCTAGCTTGTGAATAAATGATTCCGGATAGAAGTGGTTGTTGTAAACCAACTAAAGGAGTTGGAGTCTGAGAGCCTAGTACTTGAGGGCATTGGGTTAAAGGAATCACCTGAGATAGTTGAGGTACAAAAATTTGAGTCTGTAACAAGCGTAAGGATGTATTAACAAGTGGAGTTAATGTGGGTGCAACAAGTTGAATTGGTTGATACGAGTGGAAAACCGTTTGTGGTTGGATGGGTAGAGTGGGCTGCCATTTACAAACATTCATTGCAACATTAGGATGAATAAATAACAATGGAATACTGTCAATATGGGTGACCATATGTTCCCCCTCAGCATGAGGAGTATAATAAGATGGAAAATATTGTTCTCCAAATGCAGGGAGTCCATTTGAAATTGTACTAGATGGAATATACTCAGATGGAATAGCTTGATATTACCCTGATGATGTGTATAAAGGATCAAGCCATTTAGTACTCACTATATATTTACCAGTTAGAATACCAAACAATGAAAATGGTGAAGTCCATGGGTTTGAGGATGCACCAGAGAAGGTTCTAGATAAATATTGGTAACTAGGTGGGAAGGAAGGGCCACCATATAGATGTGACTTTGGTGAAGTTATCAACATCGAAGGGGTAGCAAGAGCAAGTGCTGTTGCAATTGGAATATATGGTATAGCCAAATATGTTGGCTTAGGCATGGTTTTTCGACCAAATATGTACCCTATTAGATCTAAAGGAACACTAATAGACACAGGATCAACAAAAGTAGAGGAGGGTGAATTAGGAAAATACTCATATAGGTAAAGCTCCACCCCAAAATGAGTTGGAGTTAGAGGTGTTTCGTCTTGTGGTATTTCTTCAATCGAAATTAAACAAGGTGGAAGGATTTCACTGTGAGGCCCAAAGTAAAATTTAGGAGGTTGACTGCGCGATATGGGAGACTCAATGGCTACAATAGATTGTGGGGCGACCAATACAGGAAAAACTTCCGATTGTTCGACTCCAGGATTGAAATGTTCTGGAAAAAAAGTGGCAGGATCTGGATCAACTTCCAGTCGAACAACATCAGGCTCGGGAGGTATGGTCTCACTGATCGGATGGATCGTGATCACAGGTAACTGTGAGGACTCCATCTCGAAAATAGTATATGAACCAGGATTTGTAGAAACAAATTGTGCGAACTCTAGTATATGTGAGGATGATGTCACACCATAGGTACTAATAGTACTAGTTTCGGTAGAGCAATGTCACCTTCGCAAAATAGAAATGGCTTCCAGTAGTAAAGGTGATTTCAATGATATTCTATGCGAACGACAGGGAAATGGGTGTTCTTCTTCCACGATGAATTATTTATTTTATGACAAAAAAGGGTAATTCTAGGAAAAATTTTTACCAAGTAATTGTGAACTACATAATACCTCCTGGCGAACCAAGAAGTATGGGTAGACAACATCCCAAAATGTTGTGTTCGGTGTATCATAAGTTACAAGGCGGACAAAGCGGTTGACTATGGATGGATAGCAACCTAAATTTTTCCTCTCAAATATACCCGAAGGTACGTGGAGGCCCAAGTCTGTATTATCATTATATAATGTGAAACCGCATAGTGAGAGTACCCCCTTATACTTTTTGTAATAGAACACAGCCCGATATACCCGAAGGTACGTGGATGAGCTCTGATATAATTACATACATGGATTGAGGTATCACACTCAGAATGTATTGCAGACAAGTTAATAACAACTGCTATATTTAACAACACAGGAACACGTCTCTAGCCTATTACTTCTAAATTTTATCCACTAAAAAATTTGTCCCAATTTCTGACGGCCACATCGTCGCTATTCCGACACATAGTCATCGCAAGAGCGACAATTCGAAGACGGGAAAAACATGGTTTTCCATGACGTCGCAATTCTAATGTCTTGACAAAATGTTACACTACCGACAATTTTTCCGTCGCTTCCAAACAAGTGTCGCTCTTCTGACATTTCCCAAACCGTCGCTCTTCCGACGTTTGTAAACTGTCGCAATTTCGGTGAAATGTGGTCCGACGTTTTTAACATCGCTCTTTCGACGTTTTGATACCGTTGCTCTTCCGACGTTTTTAAACTGTCACAATTTCGACGAAATGTGGTCCGACGTTTTTAACGTTGCTCTTCCGACGTTTTTATACTGTCGCTCTTCCAAAAATTTTAACCTGTCGCAATTCTGACGTCGTAGAAAAGTGTCACAAGACCGATGCATTGCAAAAGCATCGCAATACCGACGCATTCCAAAAGCGTCGCAATACCGACCCTAGGAAGAACTTTCACAATATCGATGGACGTCACAAGACCGACGAAAATGAAAATCGTTCAAGACGTCGGAAGACCAACGCTTACAAAGCGTCGGTATACCGACGACGGGTTCAATTTAAAAAAAAAAAATGAAACTTTAAAACAGGATAGTAAATCTCCAATATTTGTTATGAATTGTGGGCATTCCAATTGTTATGAACATAATTCGACCGTGAAATATTAATATAATAAACCACCCCGCAGCACTTAGACTATAAACAATCATATAAACATGGCTCTGTATTTCAAAAAACAGGTTTAAAATAGAAACAGGGCAACAACTTTTTTTTCCAATTGTTATGAACATAGTTCGACCGTGAAATATTAATATAATAAACCACCCCGCAGCGCTTTGACTATAAAAAATCATATAAACATGGCTCTGTATTTCAAAAAACAGGTTTAAAATAGAAACAGGGAAACATTTTTTTTTCCAATTGTTATGAACATAATTCGACCATGAAATATTAATATAATAAACCACCATGCAGTGCTTCGACTATAAACAATCATATAAAAATGGCTCTGTATTTCAAAAAACAGGTTTAAAATAGAAACAGGGCAACATTTTTTTTTTCTAAGTAAAGTTAATCTATTAACAATGGGAATAAAATTACAGCATGACCGAAGTCAAAAACATTGACCAGACTTATGGCAAATTTGTCATCAAAAAATCAAAAAAGAAGACTGCCCTCATACGGGGAAACCAGCCTTGAACATTTTTCAGGTCGTTGCATTACCCACGCAGGGGAACCATCATTTGATATCTTTGACGATTACAATGTTTATAGAATTCAAAAATAAAACAGAGGTCCAACATAGTAATATAAGAAAAAGCATGCCCAATTAAGTGGGCCGCGAAGCAAGAAAACCAAACCAAAGAGAAGCAGCTACTCATCCGGTGGTTCTTCGACAATTCGACACCATCCTTCGGCAAACATAAAAATGAAACTTTAAAATAGGACAATAAATCTCCAATATTTGTTATGAATTGTAGGCGTTCCAATTGTTATGAACATAATTTGACCGTGAAATGTTAATATAATAAGCCACCCCACAACGCTTCGACTATAAAAAATCATATAAAAATGGCTCTGTATTTCAAAAAACAGGTTTAAAATAGAAACAAGGTAACTTTTTTTTTTCTAAGTAAGGTTAATCTATTAACAGTGGGAATAAAATTACAACATGAACGAAGTCAAAAACATTGCCCATACTTATGGAAAACTTTTCAAAAAATCAAAGAAGAAGACTGCCCTCATACGGGGAAACCAGTCTTGAACGTATTTCCCACGTAGGGGAACCATTGTTTACAGAATTCAAAAATAAAAAAGAGGTCCAACACAGTAATATAAACAAAAACATGCCCAATTAAGTGGGCTGCGAAGAAATAAAACCAAATCAAAGAGAACCAACTACTCATCTAGTGGTTCTTCGACAATTCGGCACCATCCTTCGGCGGGAGCAGCTTCAGACACGAAAGGTATAGGATCTTGAGGCGCTAAATCCACATCACGAGCCCTATGAACCTAAGCATCCAGTTCCTGCACATTCACGCCACCGCTCCCCTCCTGAAGGCCCGAAAGCTAGGATTTTTCTGATCTTAGACCCGCTGGACGGGTGCATTGTTCCTCCACTTGGGCCTCTTCACGGAAAACCACGGTGATTGAAGCTATGATTCGTGGGCGGTTCAGAGAGAAATTAAAGGAAAAAAGCACAGTGCACGTCGTGGGAGAAGGTGAAGCGGTGGGGAAATGAGGAGCAGGGGAGCCCATACGGTGGCCAGATCCTAGAACCCGACCCCGCCCACTTCTAGTGTTTGGATAGCGGCTTGCATAATAATCACTTGATTGGGAAGACGACTCAGTTGAGGGGCTGGAGGGAGTGCGCAGGGGTTGGCCTCTCGTGCTACCCCTACGGAAACGCATCCTTTGATGCACATGAGGCATGGGTGCAGTCTCAGCAGTGGGCACGAGACGAGACGAAGAAGCAGGATTCCAAGAAACTGAGGAAGACAGACACAGACCAGACCGAGAGAAATGCAGATTTGCAGCAAGGTCTAAGTAGCAATTCAGCTAGCTTCTCCTTCCCACCACAGTGAGCAGGCAGTGTAACCCAGCAACCAGAGAGCATCTGCAATTCAAAGGTTGCGGCTCGTCTGAGAAACCATAGTGAAACACATTTTAACGATCCGACTGCAATGGCATCGAAGAACGCCCGTCATAAATCTCATTGATGAGAGCCGAAGGCCGGATCATATTGGAGCATGCAGAATCGCTAACAGGAGTGGAGGTCTGATCTTGAACAATGTTAAAACTTAATGCGATTAATTGAACAACGACGTTAAAACTTAATGTGATTGATTGAACAACGACGTTAAAACTTAATGCGGTTGATATGACAAGCTAGAGGAGGACACGTGGCAGAAATTGATTGGAGCGGATTTTTTTTTCGGCCGCTCGGGCAATGGAAATCCGGACCCGAAAAATATTAGGCGAATTTGATAAGAAATTCGCATCACAACTCTCTCTCCATACGCCAGCCCAAATTCAGACCCGAAAAATATTAGGGCGGAATTCATTTGGTTTTCGCGTCACAAAATTGGCCGACGTTAGTAGGCTATTTTGGAACGCGAATTTGGTTTGAATTATGGTTTATCACTGTTTGAAGTCTGGCGAGCTCCACGGATAAAGGGTTCATTTGAATTTTTGACAAAGGTTTTGTTATATGTTTTATTTTATATAATGCGCGGCGGAATAGTTTTATTGTTTGTTAAGGTCCCACACTGGTTTTGGTAATATATTTTTTTAAATGCGACATATATATGTTTTATATATATATTTCATATATATATTAAAACATTTATAAATTGTGGACCCCAGGAGCATTTTAATAGATTTGTTATTTGCATATTTTTGTTATGTTTTTAATATATGCGTTGCATATAAAAGAAAAGGGTTGTGAGCCTGTTTCGGAATGTAGTTGTAAAGTTTATTATTACACACAATAGCAGTGTAAGTGTTTTGAAGAGCACAATAGTGCGTAGTTTTAGAGACAGAGAAGAATTTTGAGTGCACTGCGTTTTGCAGCAGTCACATTTTGTAATCCCTCTCAGTGAGGAAGAATTTGTAATAGTTTTTTTTTTTAAGGAATAGAAATTTTTCAAAGTGTTGAACTCTGTTTCCAGTGAAGAAATTTCAATATTTTCTGTGTGTTAGAAGACGAGAGTATTACTCTCTCCATTGTTATTCTAGAATTTTCAAATATTCCAACACATGGCTATAAATGAAGGAGATTGCTATGCATCAACATCAACATGTTTTCAAGTAGGAGCTGTCTAATTTTGTAACAAACTTCTCTCTGGATGTCAAAATTTGCAGACACTGAAGATTACTCAGGTGATGCCTGAAATTTCCATTGAATTCTTATAAGAATCTTAGATTTGTGACAAAAATCCTTTTGCTAATATATTAGCTTACTCCTTTTAAGTTTGTCTCATTCAACTAATAAAAAATGTTTCAAGGAGTATAATGAAAACTAGATTATGTGTGAAGCATCAAATAATCATTGATGCTATACTTGGAAGTTAAGAAGTATAATAAGAAGTAGATACACTTCTCTAAAGCATAATACCGTTTTTCTGAAGCATAAGACAATCATTGATTCTAGACTTGGAAATCGAATAAGACGAGATAAAACAAAGAAAAAGGCATTCCATTACTTGCATGAAATATGAGTATCGCCTTTTACCAGTAAGCTGGGAGCAAGGTCTAGATTTTGACTGGCATCGATTCTTGTGAACTCAAATTTCACTAAAAACATAGTTTTTTGTATGTTTTTCAGCACATGGTTAAAAATGATAGTGCATCAAAATCTATATTGTTGGGCCGAATACATAAGTAATAAAAAATTCTCTTTACCAAGTTATTCGCTTCATCAAAAGCCTGATCTTCACATGTGACACTTTTGCTAGGGATAAATATCAAGTGGGTTGTGACATTTTAAAACTTGGTTCACGGTGAAGTGCCCAAAAGTCAAGTCTGTCAAAGCATCTGCGACTTGTGTCATTTAATAGTAGCGGATGATTTGATATCATAATGGAGGTGCTCCAATTCAAGAAGTGTAGAAGAGGCAAGAGCCTACAAGGCAGATCCAAACTTTGGAGAAGAGCAAGGCATATCCTGGGAAGAACGAAGAATTTGGGAATCTGGGATCTCTTCCAGAGGCCATGATACCAAAGGTTTGTCCTGTTTGTATATCTTTCTCATATACATCCAATATAGCCTTAAATTCACACATAGATCACTGTCTATCAGGTGAGTCAAATGCTAAAAAATCTGGAACAAAGTTTTCCAAGCATAAAGTCAAGGTGAGAAAAAAAATGATCAATCCTAGATATAATTGCTACGGCACCTGTTTGCATGCTAGAGGATTTGGATTACAGTACTAGAAAAGAGCAATCGATCGCTGATGCACATCCATTGCCTTTGGATCAGCTCAATCTCAGAGATATCACCAAACAGAGGCAACATCAATGCAAAGATCTCAACATTTCAAAATTAATGCAAATATCTCGTGTAGTGGTAATGCATGTATTTAAAAAGAAACAAATAACAATGCACATTCCAACCCATTCGAATAACCACTGTAGCAAGGGTTTACATCCAATTATATCCAATCTGTATATCGATGGAAAAAAATTAATATAATTACATTTTTTGCAGCAGAGGAAACTTTTCGAAAACAGAAAAGGAATATAAAACGTGGATGTCAAGATGTTTAGATGACTTAGTACAACAATTATTTGTGCTTAGTAGACACAAAATTGTATTCTTAATGCATTTTCTGTAGAATACTAAAAAAAAAATTCCAAAATTTTAGATGCAAACTTTAGTCTCTACTACGTTTGGAAATTGGAGGTTTATAAAAGATAAACTGCGAACATAATTGTACCACTATGATAAGAAGCTGTCAGAAGCATTCCTTTTGCTTCACAAACGTGGAACTACCCTAAGAATGCTTATGGTTGATATAAATATTAGAGAATGGCAATTAAATGTAGTAGTTATGCTAAAATACTGAATAACACCTTGAGAGTGCTCTTCAAATACTATACGAATGAACCAAATTAAAGTTGTACCATTACTAAAGATAAATGGCCAAAAATAGTCAATTTTTGTATCATGAAGTTATTTCTTTATCGGTAGCAAACTGGGGATAGGATGGAAAATATGAGAGAACTAAGTTCCAAGGACTAAAAAAACAAGGCCAAAATAGTTCTGCCTTGAATCAGAGACAAAACAAAGCTGCCCAAAAAAGTGTTTGCCACTGTCATCACCCCGAGGAGTGCAAAGTCAGTTGATGGTGCCAACCATTTGATGAAGCAGAGAGAAGATTCATGGTGCCAATGGTTGTAGCACAGTTTGTTGATGTGAGCCATCATTGTAACAAAGTAGATTGATGGTGCCAATTGCTGTAGAATTCCATTGAGAGTGAAACTACTGTAGTAGAAAAGTTTGAGAGCACCCACTGAAGCTCCTATATATAGCAGAGTCAACATTTTCCTATTGAACAAGTTTGTATAGTCAAAGCTACAGCAAGATCAAATATCCACGATCGTAAATGATAACCAGAGCCAAAGCTAAGATAGATTCACGTTTAGTAGAACAAGACAGCCATAGCAAAGGATATGACCACAGAACTAGATCGTGAGAGATAGCAAGATTCTTGCTTCCACTGTGGAAATGTAGAAAATGTACAAGGGATTTACTTCCAATAGATTTCATTGTGACAATAATTTCTATGGTGTTGTAAGCACTCATTAGTAGAAATTAGAATCTTAAAGCCATTTTGGAATTCTTTTAACCTGGAGAGGGTTTTCTATGGTTATAAATCCTCATGTTCAAATTCCATTGTGGATTGGTTGTGTTTGATATTATGTTTTTACTGTCCGCAGTTGAATTTTCACACATAAAATTATCAGTCTAAAGCAAGCAATTTTTCGATGTTTCTTTTGCTTCCTATTGTGAAGTATTTTTCTCAGAACTCTACTCGTTGTAACAGAGGTCTTGGGCATAGAATAGGGGACTTGGGTTTTTTGGAATCAAACTTCAGGTTAAGATGCTCATCTGAAGAATGGCATAGTGAGCCTTAGCATGGAGTTGGGAGTACCAATTTGAAGTGCAGGTAGGGCATTGTACAATAGACCAGTTAGATTTCTAGACCCTAATACAAAAGTTTCTTCTTCTTTCAAAACATGTTTCGCATTTTCTGTAACCAATGTGGGTCCTATTCTTGTTTCAATTGGGGATGGATTAGCATTTTTTATTGCTCCATATGATCACACTCTGGGTAGCTCTGGAGGCTATTTGGGGGTGATGAGTCCAATAGGTCTCAATGAACTGTTGCCCTTGCCGGGGAATACTATTGCAATGGAATTTGATACTATTTTGGATGTTGAATTCCACGATCCTAATAGAAACCAGTACCTTCAGCTCCAGTACCTGTTCACAAAAGAGGGTGCCATAGTCATTCATGTGTGCAGAGAGGGTGAATTGCAAGCATTGCAACATGAGGTGCTGTTGTTGTTGCATTGGCCACTATATTGTTTGTCTGGTTTTGTTACAAGTGCAGAGTATTGAAAAGGACAGACAAATTTAGTTCAGATATTGTGAAATTTCCTCAGAAATTCACCTACAAAGAGCTCAACAATGCTACGAAAGATTTTTTTTGAATGTGATTGATAATTGATAATTGCAAGCAAGGGTAATCCCCTTGTGAAACCCAAATTTCTGAGCATTTTCTAAAACCTGATGATAGAGTCATTGTAATGAACAAGCGCCTAGGTCTATATTACGTCCAAATCTACCAAGCACCAAGATCTATAAAAAAATCCATAGTATCTGCGAACTAAGAAGAAGAGGTAGAAAATGTATTCTGCTTACCTGTTCGAATAGTGGTTGGGGTTTACCATGGAAAAAATTTGACAGAGCCCATGTAGCATTTCTTATTATTGAAATTCTGGCAGTATCATTCAATTGGGCAAGCACCTTCCTCAGAGCTCCATGACTGAGGGAAAGATCCCTAAATGTTGCAGAGTCTCCAGCAATATGGAGTGTAAAAACTCTAGTAAACTTGAATAAGTATATATTATTATTGATGAAATATTAGAGATGATTACAATGGGGAATCACCGAGGCTTTAAATATAGCCTCAAAGTGTCCCTTGGTGAAGAGGCATGATCTTTTATCATGCCCTTTCATTTAATAAAACCTAATATAACTATATCTAACTAATAATTAATAAAATATACATAACATTGCTCCTCTCTTAAGATGCTTTGTCCTCAAATCATACGTAATGATGGGTGTTGCTGGCGAAATGCTTTAGACTCCCAAGATGCTTCTTCAATGGGCAAGTCCTTCCACTTGATTAAATATTCCGTAATAACATGAGAGCGCAACTTCTTATCACGGGTAGATAGGATACCTTCGGGCTCTAGAATGAGCTTTCCTTCATCATCCAAAATGGGAAGTGTTGTTTGGGGCAACTGATGGTTACCCAGTGCCTTTTTTAATCAGGACACATGGAAAACATTGTGAACACAACTGGTATCGGGAAGGCTCAACCCATAAGCGACTTGACTGATCTTTTTAATAATTTGATACAGACCATAAAACTTTGGAGCTAATTTGTTATTTCCTTTTTGTCTTAGGGAAAACTACTTGTATGGTTGAAGCTTGAAAAACACCCAGTATCCAACTTCAAATGATCTCTCAGTGTGATTACGGTCAGCCTGTTGCTTCATACGATTCTGTGCAATACTCAAATTTTCTTTTAGAATTTGGATGACCTTTTGGTGTTCTTCTAGTTGATTTTTTATTGCTGGTAAATTTGTTTGAACTGAAGAAAAATATTTCCACTTCGGAGGCTCATATCCATATAGACCCTGGAACAGAGTCATTTTTGTCGATGTATGGTAAGTAGAATTATACCACCATTCGGCAAGATGCAACCATTGGACCCACATATTTTGTTTCTCCGTAGCATAACACCGTAGGTAAGCTTCCAAACATTTATTAACAACCTCTGTTTGCCCATCTGTTTGAGGGTGATAAGCTGAGCTCATGTTGAGGTAGGTTCCCACATGGTTGAACAATTCCTTCCAAAATTTCCCTTTAAATTTGGCATCCCTGTCACTGACAATAACTTTCGAAAAGCCGTGTAGTTTATAAATATGTTTGCAGAATATCTCTGCAATTTGCTTTGCAGAGTTTGTTTTTTTAATAGCGATAAAGTGAGCATATTTAGTGAGTCTATCTACTACAACGAAGATCTTATCCTTTCCCTCCAATATAGGTAATCCTTCAATAAAATCCATCGATATTTCTTCCCATTTCTGAGTCGGAATATTTAAGGGATGAAGTAAGCTAGGTGTCATAATGTTTTCATTTTTATTTCTTTGACACTTGTCACATTCTGCAACATATTTTTGAATATCGTGACTCATACCCTTCCAGAAAAATGACTGACGTGCATTGTAGTAGGTTTTGAAATATCCTACATGCCTAGATGACATGGAATCATGTGATTCCTTGAGTATTTTTGATATAAACTTGGATTTGGAGTTTAGATAAATTCTCCCTTTGTACCATAAGATATCGTTTTTCCATTCAAATTTTTAATTCCCTGGGAGATTATTGATTATAGCTAACATTTCTAGATCTTTGGCGTACTCACTTCTAATCTCATTAAGCCATTCAGGCACAACAATTGAAACTGCAACTAATGCTGATTCCTCATCTTTTCTGGACAGGGCATCTGCTACTACATTGTCTTTCCCTTTCTTGTGTAATATCTCCATGTCAAAAGCGACAATCTTCTCGATCCATTTTTGTTGTTCTTTAGAGAGTTTTTTTTGCTGAAGGAGATATTGAAGACTATTATGATCTGTTGGATGGAAAATTTACTCCCTAACAGATATTGTCTCCATTTGGCCAATGCATGCATAATTGCGAGCATTTCCTTGCTATATGTGGACTTGAGATGATCATGTTTATTTAGTTTTCTGCTTTCAAAAGCAATAGGGTGCCCCTCTTGCATTAATACTGCACCAATACCGAATCCAGAGGCATCACATTCAATGATAAATGGTTTAGAAAAGTCGGGAGTTGCCAATACTGGTGCGTTAGCCGTTACTTCCTTCAAATTTTCAAAACATTTCCCTGCTTCCTCATTCCATTGAAACGAATTTTTCTTTAAAAGGTTTGTAAGAGGTGCAATTCTATGCACACAATATTTAATAAATCTTCGATAATATCCTGTTAATCCTAAAAATCCTCTCATCTTGGATATGTTCATTGGTTTATTCCATTCCCTTATAGCCTTAATCTTAGAAGGATCCACTTTAACTCATTCATGGGATATTAGGTGTCCCAGATATTCGACTTCTTCTTTTCCAAAGGCGCACTTGGATTTTTTTGCATAAAATTGATGGTCTTCTAGTAACGTGAGAATTTTATCCAAGTGTTGCAAATGCTCCCTCCAGGTTTTACTATAAATCAAAATATCATCAAAAAATACTAGTACAAATTTCCTAAGATATGGGCGAAATAACTCGTCCATAGTGGCTTGGAAAGTAGCTGGTGCATTTGTTAACCCAAAGGGCATTACTTTAAATTCATAATGACCTTCATGTGTTTGAAATGCAGTTTTTGGTATATCTTCCAATCTAATTCGGATCTGGTAATAACCTGACCTTAAATCTAATTTAGAGAAGTATTTTGTGCCATGGAGTTCATCCAACATTTCATCGATAAAGGGAATTGGAAACTTATTTTTAATTGTTATCTTATTTAATCCTCTATAGTCAATGCATAGCCGAAACGATCCGTCTTTTTTTCTTACCAATATAACTGGGGCAGCATACAGACTCTTGCTTTTTGAAATGACCCTACATTTTAAAAGGTCTTGGATTATCTTCTCAATTTTAGTTTTATGGTGATGTGGGTAGCGATAAGGCTTCATGTTAACAGGGTCTGATCCTGCCTTGAATTCTATTGTATGTTCGATTTCCTTATGAGGAGGCATTTTCATTGGTAGGTCTTGAAATACCTTTTCATGTTTCTGAACTAGTGCTTGTACCTCCTGTGATTCTTCGTGGTTGCCTTTTGTAGATAACATCTCTGAATGATGACATTCTATTAAATAGGCTGGCGCTCCCTTTCGGATCATCTTCATCATCTGGGATGATGATACGATTTGATTTTCTGGGGCTTGGAATCCATATAACTTGTGCTTCTGCCCTTCCCACTTAAAGCTTATAAACTGCTTCTGATGGTTGGCCGAATAAGTACCCAAGGTTTGTAACCACTGAATTCCTAAGACCACATCTACTCCTCCGAGTGGTACGACATAGAATGGAGATTCTAAACTAAAGTCTTTAATCTGCAATTTGACTTTATGGCATTTTCCTACCTATTCAATCTTCTTAACATCGGCCACCATTACCTTCATATTAGGCATGGGAAAAGTAAAGAGGTTGAGTCTTTTGGCCATGGTTGAATCTAGAAAATTGTGCGTGCTGCCTGTGTCTATGAGAACCATTACGTTGTTTTTCTTAATATGTCCTCTTAATTTTAGTGTCTGAGGTTGTGATATACCTATCATGGATGATAATGAAACTTGCGGAGTGCTGTCATCATCTACTTCTGGGGAGAATTCTAGGGTATCTTCTATCCCTTCTATGTCTGAATCATCATTGTTAGAATCATTAGTTGCTTCACAATCATACAGATTTTTTTCTTTCCCATTAGCACATCTGTGCTTAGGGTCCCATTTTTCGCCACAACGTTTGCATTTGCCTTCCCTCATTCTTTGTATTTCCAAGTTAGATTTGTCTCCTTCATAAAGGCATGGTGGAACATATTTCATGTTATCTTCTTTTGTAGATTGAGGAAACCGTCGTCTCGAATATACTTTTTCTGGTTTTGATAATCTTTCAAATTTCTTTTCAGCAGCTTTTGATTTTTGCCTTGCTACTTCTACAGACGTAATTTCATGTAGTTTGAGCTCTTCTTGCATATGGATTTTAAGTCCTGAGATGTAAGACTGGATTAGACAAGATTCTGACAATCCTGGTACTCGTGTTGCCAAGGTCTCCCATTCTCGAGTGTACTCATCCACATCTCCTTTTTGGCGTAATTTGATAAACGTTGAAAAAAAAAATTCTTCTTTTATGCCTTGAAACCTTTTGAAGAATGCATCCTTAAATTTCCTCCAATTGATAGCAAGCGTCATCTTTTTCCACCACATATACCAACTATATGCTTCTCCTTCCATTTTCATGGAAGCATGATTAATTTTTTCTTCATCACTAGTAATGTCATAAATCTCAAAATATTATTCCGCTTGATTAAGCCATGCAATGCTATTTTTTTCATTACCATCAAATTTGGGTAGCTCGATTTTGACTTTTCGCTGATATGCTAATGGTGGAACAAGAAGGGGATATTGATTAGAAAATGCATTCCAGAGCTGCTTATTTTGAAAATCTGCATTACTATCTTCTTGATGATGTGGGGAATTGGTTTTTTCCTGATGCTCTTTTGAGTTCCCTGAATCTGCGGAATTGTTTCGTTGATTTTGTTCCATGTTAGGAGATATTGGGGATTGTGTTTGACTTAACTTATCTATCTTATCATTCAGCTTATTGAAGAGTTCTATCATATTGTTCATTTCTTCACTTTGATTTTCTGTGGCCTCGTGATGATTTAGCCACATTTGTCTTTCTATTCTATTTTTCGTATCATGAACCTTTTTGATGTCGTTGGAATGTCCTGCAACTGTACTTTCAAGATCGATTAATCTTTTTCCGAATTCTTCGGAATTATTATTGATCTGTTTCTCGAGATCCACCAATTTATTCTGGAATTTGGCCATTGACATCGATGAAGACATTGAACGTGTATGAGGTGGGGAATATTTTTCTGCCAGTTTTTTTTTCCTTTTTTTTTAATTAATTAATTAAATTAATAATTTTTTTTTAAATAAATTATATAATTATTATATATATAATTTATTAATTGAAATTATATAATATATAAATAATTATATAATTATAATATATATATATATAATTATCAATTTGAAAACTATATAATATATAAATAAAGTATGTAATTATAATATATATTTATATAATGATCAATTTGAAAACTATATAATATATATTTATATCCCTTATACGATTATTAATAATCGGAAGGTCACGAATGAAATGGAACAACGTAATAGGGAGCACGTGACTGTATGGATGAATCCTTTAGGGAACTCGGTCTCTTGTTTGATTAAATTGTTTTGCTGGGAAAACTGGGCCTGTGGAATGCCAAATTGCTGAACACTACCAAGTGTGTGGCCTCCTGAAGTGCTGATGCAAACTTCAGGTATATCTGATGACTGATCTCAAAAGAAGAGGGGTTTTATTGCAGACGTATCTCTGAATGCAAGTTAGTGATAACCCACAGACTCGGCCCTTTAATTATTAGTGATTTCAGCTCCAAATAACAACACTCTCCTGAAGAACTCGTCCCTATATTTGGTGCATATGCAATCTGGTATAACTCTGTGAGTGTGGTGGCTAGGAAGAATGGGGAGTGTTGGGAATTGGGAAGTGTAAGGGAAAGCAGAGGGTTGTGAGGGAACGCAGAGTGGGAGTGAGGGGGTTGGGTAAAAATCTGCACAATTTTTTTTTTTAAAGAAATGTTGTTGTGCACAAGCACTTGATTAAAAAAAAACTGCAATTCTGGAATTTCTTTAATTCCTTAATTATGGGAGATCACACAGATCCCAAAGAGCGATGGCTCTGATACCAATGGAGTGTAAAAACTCTGGTAAACTTGAATAATTATATATTATTATTGATGAAAGATGAGAGATGATTACAATGGGGAATCACCGAGGCTTTAAATATAGCCTCAAAGTGTCCCTTGGTGAAGAGGCATGATCTTTGATCATTCCCTTTCACTTAATAAAACCTAATATAACTATATCTAACTAATAATTAATAAAATATACATAACACAATATTTCCCAAATCCCAAACAACCTTACACGAACACTAGTTGAACTCAAAGTTGGGTACTAGTTTTTTAAATCAAATTCCAAAATTACAGACATATAAATATAGTTGGGAAGAATAATTTTATGCCTCTAAAATAAACGTGCTACCTGTTCTCGAACATTATAATTCCCAGAGGTAAGAAGTTCCACAAATATAGGCAGTGCCCCGTAATCAATCACAACCTTTGTATTCTCATAGGTTCCTGAGACTATATTAGTCAAAGCCAAAGCTGCTTCAAACTGCATTATCAATCACAAGGTATCACCGTCAAAGCTATAATTTTAAGATAACAATTTATCTACCATTGAAACTATAATTTTAAAATAGATACACCTAGTGATATAGACACCTACTGAGAGTAGAGGTTAGGAAATTATAATAAGAATTATTACAAGATATCACTCACAGTGCAGTTGATTGTTCATTGTCTGCTGTAACTATAATTTTAAAGAAGACACACTTAGTGATATAGACACCACCAAGTGAGAGCAGAGGTAATGAAATTATAATGAGAATTATTTCAAAATATCATATTACTCATAGTACAGTTAATTGTTTATTGTTTGGTGTAATGATTGTTTATTATTTATAAACACAATCAAACATACTATGAGGGACGGTGATGAAATTGACAACGGTCTCATAAAAAACCATAACGGGCACATCCCCTGGCACGATATACTTTTAATAAGAAAGAAATCAAAACAAAGTGATTACTTACAGGATCATAGGCTTCCTAAAGAACAAGATACAGAGTAGCATATGTAACCCCTAAAGCAACAACTCTCTCTGCAAGATGAATCACTACATCTTTCATATGTAGTCTAGCAAATTTTCTGAGCTCATCACGAGAAAGAGGATCAAATACAACTATCTCATCAAGTCTATTCAATATCTCTGGCCTGAAATGTCTTCTAACCTGCAAAAATATTCAAAGGCATGTCAAAGCACTACAACCAACTTTGTGATAAAATTATATGAAAAATATGCATACACAGAGTCCAGGAGAATGAAACGACATGTGTATTGGCAGCTGCCGAAATGTAGCAACTAAAATGGCAGGTGTATTGGCAGTTGAGGAAATGCAGCTACTAAAACGACAGGTATGTCGATGGTTGCAGGTGTGTGGGTTGTTGCTGGTATTTTCAGACTGATTCCATGGAAATATACCAGAAACCAATGGTATGTCAAACCTAGAAGGTAACCTGAGAGACTGTGACCGTCAAATTAAACAAGTAACAGGTGTCGTGCCTAGATAAGAAGTGTTGACGAAAAAAAAATTGATCTCTTTCATAACAGAAGGCCTATCGGCCTAAATATCTAGGACATGTGGCACTCCATGATAAAGACACATGGTGTGTGGATTTGAGTTTTTCAGGTGGTCAAGTGGGCCAAAAATAGGTGAAATGTGGCACCACTCAGAGATTGACATGTCCCAATTGGTACAAGTGGTAGACAATTGGCATGCTCAAACAACGAGGTGATGCAGGAATGACATGAGGGAGAAAATATCAGAAAAGCCCCAAATCTCGAGAACTAAAGCTCATCACCAACCTGAGATTGACAACTTTACATGATGTAACCTATGAAATCGTAAATGGAGAAATCATAGTAACAATAAAGTAACCTATGTAACAATAAATTCAGTTTCATCCTGGGAGTGGTAATGGGAGAAATCATAGTGAACAACAGGAAACATGCGTAGTTGCTTACAATCAAATAGATGAAAAAACACATACAAAAAACCTAGATAATAATCATGAACAAGCTTAATATTGAATTATGAACTGTAAAGGAACTTAGAAAATGTGACATTATGAACCTGGTCAAGCACACAAGCAAAAATATCCTGGACATGACCCTGGTTGACAAGTTGTATTGCTCATGATGCAAGAGGATTTGTACCTGCACTGCCAATTCAATCAAAATCCATCATTATCTATATAATAAATACAAGTAATTGATGTAGTATTTTTTACTCTAAGATGCATTCTTATGATAATGTTAGAACATATGTTGAAAATGTCAAAACATACCTGAATAAGCTCCTCTTCTTTTCAAGAACAATTTATTGGAGTCGCATGAACTTGGAACAAGCCTCCCAGGATCTGAAAGAGTAGCAACTAAGTCAACAGTGACTTTTTTGTTGCTACGTTGGATCGAGGGAGGTTTTCTCCAAGATTAAATCACTCCAATAAATTATTCTCTACTAAACAGGGCTAAGCATGTGAAGGTGGAAGCTCTTATGGCCCGTACCCCCCCCCCCTCACATCACTCTCAATTCCCCAATACCCAATCTATATTTCATTTTTTTGCTTTCATGAGCATAAAAGAAAATATTCAATAACTAATAAAAGAACAATTCAAAAAAAAGTACGCAAGGAAACATTGAAATTAATGCTTGACATAAAAATAGTATGATAAATGAGTTTTTTATATAACACAAAAAACGTTCCAAGTATGGTAACGTTTGTCTTATAATAATACAATATTTTACATTATCAAATTTTCTTTTCCTTCTTCCTATTTCTAAAGCTCCTAATTACATCATCAATATCATCGTGCTCTACTCCTGTTTCATGCCTTTCGACCCGCACTGTTGACCTAGTTGCGTAGTCACGATGTCTGGTCTCATCCTGTGACGGGGCATCGCCTACAAAAACAGATAATATTAAATTTTAATTGTCAGTTTTTAAATATCATTGAACTAGTTCGGTAATATTAATAAAAAAAATTGCAATGAGATTATTTACCTGGTGCACCAGTTGTCGCCATTGGGATTGTTGCCCTGTCTTCCTCTCTGGTGGTAAGATCCTCAAGGGAAACATTCTCTGTCATTTAAACAAAAAACGTTATAAGGACAACCATCAAGGTATAATTATAAAAAATTATAAGTGGAAATTAATTACCGTCACGGCCCTCACTGCTAGTAGCATTGTAGGCCTAGTCCCCACTACAATGATTAGTTTGCACGTGAGGATCATTTACATCTGGCTCTAAAATTGGGTTATTTTCCTCGTCGGTAGTGCTGCTCCCCTGATTTAAAAAAAGTTTTTATACATTAAATTTATGGATGAAAACAAACATATTGAAAGGTGAATATTTTACCTTATCAGGCATTCTGGATCTTGGGACCTGCCCCAAGCTTCTGCGACGTTCAACTATGCCTTGATAGTTGAAATGGAAAGCGATATTTTTATCTTCCTCTTTATTTTATGTTCCAAAGTCATCACCCTACATTACATATGATTGTGTATTTTTAATAATATTTGATAGGATTACAAAAAATTTGGAAGGCTATACAATTAATTATAAGATGTTTAGCTCCTTAATTACAATTCTTGCGGCTAATTTCAAGTAGCCGCCCTGGCCTAGCTTGTGATGGCCCTTTTTTTCAATCCTAGCTTTGGTTGCCTTCGAGGTTTCAAGCAACCTAGCATCAAAATATTGAATTCATATATGACGTAGCACACTTTTATTTTAGACACAAAGAAAATTAAAGCTATTGAATTAAAGTTGTAATTTACCTTGTGGGTCCAGTTGGCATTTTTCCTTCTTTCTTTGCCCTTTTCTCTTTTCTGTCATGGATGAGTGCTCTCCACCCATTCTCTGGAACTATTAGAGGACGCTCGTATCTAGGGTTAAATTGTAATTGCGTCCTATAGGTGTCCCTGGTATATTTCAAATATTTTCCAGCTACTCGAGCCATCGCTGTTCTGTCAAATGTGCCAACCCCAAAAATGGCTTCTAGATAATCTAGAAGTTCTTTTTTCAGGTTGGAATTATGGAAATTCCACCTTGTGCATATGGTTGGGCCAAAAATTACCAATGCATGGCTCTCCAAAAACCTGTAGAACTCATTGTTTCCTACACAGAAAAAAAAGATATTATCATTAATTTAAAAATAAAAATCATGATAATTATGTTTTAGATAGAGTACATGAAATAGTTAAAATATTAAAATTTACCTAGGAGTTGTACGTGCTTTATAGGGGCACCTTCATCGTTCACCAAAAATGTGCCATTAATGGTCCCTGTGGAGCTGACACGTGTAGCTCCAGGAAACACAATAATGTAGTTGGCCATATCAGCCTCATCACTGCCAACACGTTCAGCGATTGGCTGGGTGTCTGCCTGGGTAGGGTGTGTTTCTTGGCTGGCACCTAAAGGAGTAGAAGGTGTATGAGAGGGTTGATGGGAAATATCTTGCCCTTGTGTCCCATTACCACCAACACCGGGTTCAGCAAGTGCTAGAAAACGCTACATACAAAAGAACTTTTTGTTAGTATAGTCAATGTAAAAATTAAAAATCAAACTATCACAATTCATCTCATGCAGAACAAAAAAAATATCCTTTTGAATTTTTATTATTACCTAATATGTTTTTAGCTGGGTCATAAGTTGTTTTATCCTCTCTTCTGTTTCAGGTGTTTGAGGTGTGTCTATTAAAGTATTAAATTCTGACCTTGCATCTCGTGCCTTTTTTCGCAACAAGAGCGCTGGAGATAGGGATGAAGAAAGCTCTTCCTCATAGAGGGAATCATCAGGCGTACCATGGATAGGTGTCTTCATATTTGAATAAAATTAAAATTATTTCAATTATGTAAATAACTAAAATACTTGAAGATAGAGCAATGCTGGCACTTTACATGTTCTCCCGCTGGCCTCTTTCCGCGATCCTCCTGTCTCGGGGTTGTTCCTGTACTGCCCTGATCAGTCTGCCACATTGCAGTAAAATTATAAATGTAAAAACTTTAAAACAATATCTAACTTGAAAACAAAAAAATAAAATTGAAATAATTTCTAATAAGACACCGAAAGACAGAGTTAGAGTTTCAAATATGCCTTGCATTGAATTCAGTCCTGGAAACATGTCATTGCACATTAAGGCACCCAAACAAGAGACGAGTTGAAAATGAAGACCTTATTGAATATATTGTTGTAGCAAATTCTAGTAAACTTGTTTTGAAGACCTTGAGGACATTTTTGGAACAAAATTGTTGAAGTTGATGGTATAGCATTGTTGGAGATGATCTTGAAGGGCCTTGAAGTGAAGCTTTTGGAGCAACTATTGAAAAATCCTTAGAGAATTTAAGTAAGGCACTTTCTATCTTCCATCACCTTTTTCCTTTCAATATCCTTTAAACGATTTTGTTGATATTTAATGTTTGAAATCACGTTATAATTCCTTGATTATATGTGTTTTGGGACTTTCCCTTTGAAATTACCCAAAAATACCCTGGCAATTTTATCTTCAGGATGCATGTCTGACCCTATTGTTCAATATTTTGATTGATAGTAGTAGACATAGAGAGTTAGGGGGCTCTTGACTTCGTTTGGTTGGGCCATTAGATCCTTAACATCTACTAGGGAGAACTCCCCTTGAGTTGGAGGAGAGCTAGACCGAAGTGAAAAGAGGTTGGTGAGGTGACAATGGGGCTATTGAATTACACATGGTATCACACTTTAGCTTTAGGACTTTATCTTGAGAAGTGCGAGATTTTTCTGTATCAATTCTCAAATTGTTTACAACACTATTGTTAAGAACTAATAAGAAGTGATGTTGAGGGGTTTTTGGGTATAAGAAACAATACCATTTAAAAACTAGGGTTCTCAGTCCTTGGCATTCCTTCACCTGGGTCTAGGGGCACACAAGAATAATTTCACACTAAACCATGCAAACTTAAAAGTAACTTAACATATCCATAAAGTAATAATAATCATAATTCCTAATTTCCTATTGTACAATAATAATGCAAATTATTCAAACATGAAGCAATGAAGACATGAAATGTCTGAATTTCAAGATTGATGAACCAATACAAGAAGTTAGAAACTACAAATTTGATTCAATACTTTGTGTCCTAACTCCAGGAAGGAATCTAGTTTGTAGTACAGAACATGCATCATGTATTATCAATTCTTAATTGACAACAACTAAAGGTCATCTACCTCATCAATTCCTTCCCATTTTGTGTTTTTATCTTATATTCCTTATAAAAGTGTCAAATTTCTCTCAAAGTAGGCAACCACTGAATAAAATAAAAAATAGTTAAGATATGATTGAGAAATGGTCATTTATTTCTTGAAAGGATCTTCACAATTTCTTTGGTTGTTTTTCATCTCAAGAAACAAGAAATGACCTAAGAAACTATCGTGATGTAATATAAGAAACAACACGGTGCAATGGCCATTTTCAAAGTCAAATGATGTCCATTGAGGACATGGCCTTTATTTGGTTCCTGTTTCATAGGAGTTTCGGGTAGAAATGGAACTTTGTTGTACCATTTCCAGTAGTAAAAAGGGAAAACCTTATTTTTCCATGGGAAATAATTTACCTTTCCTTTTTCAAGATAATCTAAATCACAAAAAATATGAACTATACTGCACACATTCTTGGATAATGTGAAAGTGGAAAAAGAATACCCTACACAAGTGATGCACACATGTACATTTGAACACTAATAGATTTTTGTAGTTGAAATGCAATGCTTGTTTTCATTTAAATGTATGGTTTTTAAAGTAGGGAGAAATAATGGCTGCCAAATTAATAAGCGTTTCTTTGGGAAAAATTTAAATCTTGTATTGGGTGATGAAGATAATAGAGGGTATTGAATCTTGATTCTTGACATTGTGTTTAACTTGAATAACTAAAATGATTATAAATATCAGTCGATGAGTTCTTTTTTCAAGTATGTCACTCAAAACTCTTATGTTAAAGCATTGTATGATGGCTAGCATTTGCTTGTTTCCCTTTCTTCAGTTCAATGTAAAAATTATATTAATATATTGGAGCACGAATGATAACTACAATTGTTTGCTCTGCAGTATATCCAGCCCCAAGATTATGAAATTTTTTCTCAAGTGGAGCTATTGGTTATTGATGAAGCAGTTGCAATTCCATTGCCTGTTGTAAAGGCTCTGCTCGGGCCATATTTAGTGTTTCTGTGGTCTACTATAAATGGGTAATAATTATAAATGAGCCAACCACAATCACAGATTTTGTAACCATTCGGTTTCCATGGATAGTGATGATGATATTAAACCTATATATCAGTGACCTATATCTATATGAGAATGATCTCAACATTGACCTTGATATGGTTGTATGGATGTGACCTTTGGTGTGTCATCAGAAAATCCCCAAATATCAGAAAATCCCCAAATCTGGAGAACTAAAGCTCATCACTTTCGATTTGGAGTACTACCCTTGTGATAAAGTTGATGACTTTCGATCTCCCATTCTCTACCACTTTGCACTTCACCTTCAATATAGATCAGATTAAGGGAAATTCGTTATTGGGTGTTGAGATGGATGAGTTTTTTGAACTAAAATTCATAGCTTAAACTTCATGAAACTGGTGGAGTCAAATTCATGCAAGCAAAAACACATCTTACACATCCTCTTTGAAACTCATCCGAAAGAACATTGGAAGACATCTAGAGAGAACCCTATAGCCTAACACAATCCAATGAAATTGACCAAAAAAACCCAAATAGAGTCAACCCTACTATAGGAGGAAGGGCCTACAGTAAGAACTTACCATTTTGCAAGAGCTGAGGGCGAACGTTGTTCTGCAAGAGCTGAGGGTGAATGTTGTTCTGCAAGAGATAAGGGAAAATTTTGTTTTGCAAGAGTTGAGGGCGAATGCTGAGGGCGAATTCTGTTCTGCAAGAGCTGAGGGCGAACGCTAAGGGTGAATGCAGGGCAAATGCTATTCTACAAGAGCTGAGGGCGAATGATGAGGGAAAATGCTGTTCTGCAAGAGCTGAGGGTGAGTGCTGAGGGAGAATGTTGTTCTACAAGAGATGAGGGTGAATGCTGAGGGCAAATACTGTTCTGCAAGAGATGAGGGAAAATAATGAGGGCGAATGATGTTCTGCAAGAGCTGAGGGTGAATGCTGTTCTGCAAGAGATGAGGGCGAATGCGTGCGTGATATCAGACGTTAATGTAGTTTTTAATCAAATAATTTTTATGTAGCGCACATATAAGTGTCGTTATACTGATGGTGGCCAAAGCATCGCTATTGTGATGGCTGCCTCCAAACGTCGCAATTGCCACACTTAGACATTATGTCGCACTTGCGACGTTTGGAGGCAGCCGTCGCAATAGCGATGCTTTGGGGCATAGTGTGGCAATTGCGACGTCTTCCTCCAAACGTCACAATTGCGACACTTTGTCTAAGTGTCGGTATCGCGACACTTTTCTCTAAACGTTGGTATAGCGACGGTTTTGGGCGGGATTGAAAAAATTTGGGGAAATTTCCGACATTTGGTCAAAAGCGTCGGAACCAAGTGTCAGAATTTCCCCCAAATGTACTAGTGATCATTATGGTTCCAATTCTTTATTAGGTAATTTGATGTAAATTTGAAGTTGATATTGTTTAACAATTTTCCTTTTTAGGTTCACCGCGTGATGTGATGGAAATTCCTAAAAGTGCAAACTAAAATGATAAGCAAAATTTTAAATTTTATCTCTTTCAATGAAAATCCTAGCTACTAAGGGAAAGATAAATCATTTTTGAGTGCAAACAACAAATAACACAAACTAAAATGCAACTTTCTTAACTTGTTCCTATGCAACACACACAATTCACTATATGCACATGCATGTTTTTATTTTCAGTCCCCTTAATGTGAATGCAAGAAAGGAAACTATATGCATCAAATCAACAAAAACAAATGCTTTCTTCTTTGAGAAACGAGGAATTTAACAACAATTTCTCTTTTAGGAAAAACAAAGGGTGGAGCTAAAATGTTTCCTACAGGAAACAAATAATTTAACGACAATTTTCTTTACAAAAAAAAATGGATGTAATGAAAAAATAAAATACTTTGAATTTGATTTTCCAATGAAAAATAAAAACAATTAGAGAGACATTGAACAAATTTAACTTTCAAAGGAGGAAGAATCAGGCAAATTCACTAGTCTCTAGGAGGTATCAGACAATTGAAAACACATAACACAAATGGCTAAGAATGATGGAAATGAAAAATTTGAATGGAATTTGGTTGGCTAAGGGGGAAACACAGTCTCTAAAGGGAGACAGTGTGTTGCAATGCACCCTTGAGTAGAAGAAAGTGCACTGTAGTGCACTATGTCTTGAACAACAGTGTGTTGGGTGCAACAGTGATTGAAAATGCAAGCTACGAAACACACTTCTAATTCAATTATTTCATTTAAATACCTAATAACTGAAATTAGATGCTACTGGGTGGATAAGCAGAGGAAAAAGAACCAGAAATTATAGGAAACCCCCTAGCAGAGTCGCCTATTTGTTATGTAGAATTATGATCTATGGATAAATCAAATTCCCTAAGTGTGGTGCTAGGCACTTAGAACAACAGATGAAAGACTTTGCTACCACTTTCTCTAAGAATAAATAAACACACAGAGTGATAGAAGAACCTAATTGTGATCCAAGCGCTTCTTCTTCTCCTTCTGTCACTTTTATCGTAGCTTCCAATCCAACTTAGATCTCCAGATTGATTCATACAAGTATAAACAGAGAACACCAAAAAAATTGCAATATACAGATGCCTATTTATCTTAATCACTCAAATCAATTAGATGTGAAAAATATATAACATTAAATAGTCCATTTCATGAGAAATAGAAACATAAACAGATACATATATGGGAAAATGAACAACAATATTTATTAAAGAGTAGAATGGGAAGGTTACAACCAATGATCGATTTGATGTCACCAGCTCTAGCTTCATCCTAGCCTCATTACATCCAACATCACACCAGCAACATATCTCTACTTTCACTCTCTCAAATGAGAATCCAACAACATTTCTTTACCAAAATTATTCCTTCCCTAGCACTAGGATCTGTGCTCAATTTATAGGGATATTGATGGTAGTTTCTCAATGAATGAATTTCTAATAATAGGCAAGATATGTTACCAAGTTTAGAGGTGTTAGATGGAGATGTGGATTAAAATTTTGACACATATGGACTCTTCTAGAAGGCACCGACCACGTGGAGATTCATGAACAATGAGAATTTCACTCCCAATTTACAAACACACTCTTGAATGTCGGGAAGTGCATTGCAGTGCACCCTTGAATGGAGGGAGTTTCATATGCAATGAAATTAGTCCCTTGAGAGGCAACGTTGGTGAGCTCATAAGTGATATAACATATACTTCAAACCTTGGAAATCTCACAATAGAAGCCATGAATGATTTTTTCTTCTCTTAGGGAATATAGTAACTGAAATGTAAGGGGATTTTAGACCCTATTTCATTGGTCCTTAGGATGATGTCCATTTTGACCAGGTCATGGGGGATGATGCCCAAATTGACCTATAACACATTCCTTAGCTTTTCCAAAATATGTTCACCATAACGTTCCTTAGCTTTTCCTTGACATTTATTTGTATGCAACCAAAGCTATTAATTTTCCATTTGAGTCCAAATAGGAAGGTAGATCCATTCCTCTTAAAATATCAAACCTACTACTGAATTAATAAATTTCCTTATGAACCAAGGTGCACTTCTCATACACTTGCTTGATAAAATTTCTAGTCTTTGAAAATATTTTCTGTTTTCTTGGAAGATATCTTTGAGAACACCAAGTGACAAGATTAGGAAATGAGTGAACATGTGCTATGATAAATTGGGGGAAATAGGATACCAAAAATTGGTATTTTAAAACTAATTTCATAAATATAAAAATAATTTTAAATTTGCATTTAGAGCTAATTTCATAGCTTAAATACCCTGGATGTGGGTGACATGCTTGACACGGGTGAACATCAACTCCCAAATCACGCGGACTGTGGAAATATCCAATGAAAATCCCCACATGTAGCAGATCCAATTACCGTTAACCCCTCGCACACTCCTCGCAGAAACATAGATCACGCAGATCAGACAGGCCTGGTGTCACCTGACCTTTACCATCACCTCACCCTTACCACCATTAATGTCCAAGATGCATAAATAAAAATGCAACCACGCCTACCCCTCTGTGCTTGCTCATCTACTTGAGCTCCACACGCAGTATCATCCAAAGATAATTCATTTCCTCTCTGGGAAACCTCATCCTCAATCCTATATATCCTCCCAATCTCAGCTCCTTCCCTCCCTCATCTGCTCTCCACTGCATTTAGCTCTCCTCATAATATGGATGCTCGCTGATTCTAATTAGCTACGAAGTCTCAGTCCTGGAGTGGAGCTGCGCAACCCCCCTTTACCTAGTGCATTGCATCCTGAAGACCTATCCCCTAGCCTCTGCAGCCTCTCCTGCCCCTGTGTTTCCCCTGACACCCCTCCCAAGTGCGATGGCACCCATGCTGCACCAATCCACTATTCATGGTGGACAGCAAGGGGCTCTTCCAGGTCGCTATCATCGCAGTGAGGATAACTGCCTTGAATGGATTGAAGGCTTCTCGTCAAGCTCCCTGGTAAGCCATAATTCAGCTACCAAGCAACGCATAGACTCCACTAGGTGCCCTGCGCAAAGGGGAAGTTGAGGCGCGAGGAGGTTCACCTCCCCTCCTAAAGCTCCCTCTTCGTAGAGCATTCTGGCACCCCCGAACAGTCCTGCGCAGGCTGATGAAGATAAATACATTTGGATTATGGATTTTGACCTCGTTTGGACGAAGGTTCCTGAAGGAGTAGACCCAAACTCCCCATCCTCTGTGCTCCTACAAATATCCCCAAACACACAGCTGATGAAGTGGAAGCTGTAGTGGAAGCGGCTGTCACGTAGGCCCCTGCCTATCCCATATTCAAGGAGACTCCCCACTGCAGTGGTGATGAGGATGAATAATGTCTGCACCAGTGTTCAGTCTTATTTTGTTTTTTGTCATCTATGCCCGCAGAGCTTTACTGCTATTTCCTACTCTTTTTCTCCTAAATGTATCAGCGCTACTGTGCACAATGTAACGCTCGCTTTCAAGTTTTGTCTGGGCCAACCCCCTCCCCCGCAGAAAACCATAAATAGTGTAACAAAGTCAGGGATTGGTTAAGCACAACTTACCAACCCTGCTTGTAAACTATGTACTTTTATGTTTTCAAAATTAATAGATTAGCACAACTTACCAAAATAAAAATAAAATCGTAGCTTAAATCCATAGGGTAGATAACTTTTAAATTTTTAGTATGCAGAATAAAGGATTTGCGAAAGAGGGGTATATGTAATAGATACTTTATTCCCCGAGTTCTGCACCTCCATATGCATTCCCCTTCAACGCACTTCTACCAAAAATTGCAAAATATCAATTTTAACTAGGAGTTACATGACTAATTTAATTTCTATTGGTTCACATTATGCTGAAAACTAGCATTTTAAAACTAACTTCATAACTTTGAAACTAAATTTAAATTGGGATTTTAAAACAAATTTTAAATTGGCATTGTAAAACTAATGTTAAATTTGAATTTTAAATTGGCATTTTAAAACTAATTTAAAATTGGAATTTTAAAACTAATTTTGTAAATTTATTCCATAGGATGGAAAGCTTTTAAATTTTTAGTGTGCCGAATAAAGGATGTGTAGAAGAGGCATATGTGCAGGAGAATGTTTACCCCCCCGACTTATATTCTTCGCACACATTCCCCCTCTACACACTTCTTCCACACACTGAAAAAGGTTAATTTTCACTTTATTTGAAATACATATTTTTTCGTTCAACAATAATGCTTTGGTGAGATGTCACATAAAACAAACCAACCTCTCACAATGTATATCGCCGCATATGAAAAAAATAATTAAGGTTTAATCCTAAAATTAACAAAATCTCTCCTACCTATAAATATAAGTATTTTTTACAGTTATTTGGCTAATTGAAGCATAATCAGGACATCATTCGAGTGATTAATAACATTTACTCTAAAGCATTGTGTAACGCTCAATAGTTCTAAACAAATCAAGAAGGTGCAAAGGGCTCTGTAGCTAGTATACATTGTAGCATATTGAAAGGATGTATGGAAGAGGGGTATGTGTTATAGAACCCTTATTCCCCTACATCTGCACATCCACATAGATTTCCCCTCCATACACTTCTTTTGCACAATGTAAAACATCAATTTTTATCCTATTTGACACACATACTTTCTTATTCCGTAACAATGTTTTGGAAAAATTTCACATAAATTCAATCAACGCCCAATGCTATAGACTAGTTCATATTAACAAATTAAGGATTAATCCTACAATTAACTAAATTTATAATTTTGAAACTAATTTTAAATTAGAATTTTAAAACTAATTTCATAATTTGACTCTATAGGGTGGAAAACTTTCAAATTCTTAGTGTGCAGAATAAAGGATGTGCAAAAGAGTCATATGTGAAGGATAACCTCTATCCCTCCACTTTCTCACCTACTCACACATTCTCTCTCTGCACACTTGTTTTGTACATTGCACAAGGTCAATTTTCTTGTTATTTGACACACATATTTTCACTATCTATGGAAACGTTTTGGCGAAATGACACAAACTCAATAAACCTCTCACGGTGCAGATCAATGCATATTAAAATATTAATTAAGGCTTAATCGTTTTATTAAAAAAATCCCTTTTGGTTGTAAATATAAGTATTTTTGGCATTTATTCAGTGAATTGATGCATAATCAGGACATCATTCGAGTGCCTAATATTATTTACTCTAAAGCATTGTCTAATGCTCATTATTTTTAAATAGATCAAGAAGGTGAAAAGGGTTCCATAACTAGTATATGTCATAGTAGATTGAAAGGATGTGCAAAAGAGGGGTATATTTCAGATAACCTTTACTCCCCCACATCATCACCTCTTTATATATATCCCCTCTACACACTTCTTCTGCATACTACAAAACATCAATTTTCAAATTATTTGACACACATAGTTTCTCATTCCGTGACAATATTTTGGTGAAATGTCATATAAAATCAATCGACTTCCTACACTACAGACTAACACATATTAAAAAATTAATTAAATATTAATACTATGATTAACTAAAACTCCCCTACTGTTCAATGTAAGTCTTTTCAGCATTTATTAGGAAATCAAGGCATAATTAGTACATCATTCGAGTACTTAATATTATTTACTCTGATACTTGCTTCATTACTAGCTAACATTTTACTTTTCAAACTAGATTTGTAGATTTGTGTTCAATATTTACATGTTTATTTTGATGTTTCTTTCACACACTCCCACTTCCACACATCCACAAGCATTTCCACCTTCGCATACATTTCTACTCTGCACACTACTTCTTTCGTGTATGCTCTACTCTGGACAATTTCTTTATGGCATTTTTCTTTATTGACATGTTGTGGTACTCAATGCTACCAATGGTTTCTAGGCCACTTCTTGTCATTACAATGATTTCGTGGCATAATATTAATAATTTTTAATGGTTTTTATGATCTAAAAATTGGGTTTGGAACTCCATGATTTTCATCCATATGCTATGTTTATTTTTTCCTGTTTCAAAATGCATGGGGTTTACGAAAAATTTTTTTGGCTAGGTTTTCAAATCCTATAATTGGTAAAAAAAACTTATAAAACACTTTATCTTCGCACATATTCACATGCCTTGATTCTCTTGTTGCACAAATAATAGGTTCCTTAAATTATATAATTATCATGTATCACATATTTATGTTTTTGTTGCATGTTATATGTAACTCATAATATTATGCATTCATTTTTTCCAATGTTATGAGTTTTTGTGAATCTTTTCATTTCATTTATGAAAAAATATTATATTGTTGAGAAAAGCTTAAAAAAATATCCCCAGAATCACTTTTATCAAATTTATTATCCATTAGGTAATTCCCAAAAAAATATTACAAATTTCCAAAATTGCTTCATTATCCAAAAACAAAAAGGAAAATAGAACTGGAAAAATTTCAGGATTATTAAAAAACCAGGAGACATTAAATATCAGGGAAGTTACTGAACACGATTCTATGGTCCTTAACCAGGTGACGACGAAGGGTTAAATACACAGTATACATGTTTCTCAATGTGAGCCAATTTTCCTTCAAATTGGTCTAGATTTTCCTGTAGGCATCACTAACCCCTTTCTAGACTCACTAATATTTCCTACATGTGCCATTGGTTACGATGGATATCATTCATGAATTATATTATTTCACTCCAATCGTCATGTATGTCTATGATGAGTTGTTCTAGAAGAATACTGAGATAGCCGAGCCAATTTCCAATGTTTTTTTGATTAGAAACCTTCTTGTTAAAATCAATTGTATTGATAGGGTTGGGGTCTACAACCTCACTCTGCCCAATTTTTTATAGGTGACACTAACTTGAATCCTCTCATTCACCAACCCCTTGCCTTACTTTTCCTCGCTGACATGACATATTCTATTTCACTGGGAAACAAAAAGGCTCAAATACAAGGACACTATGGACATGCTAAAGTAAAAAAACCTTCAATGTCAAACAGAATACCGACCCACCCCAAATCAAAAACAACCCAACCAATATTACAATACAATGAACTACAACATATTCACAAAATAAGCTATATAAATGAATAGTTACATATCACAAGAGAAGAGATATAGATCCCCTAAAAAGGAAGCCAGAACGGAGACACATAAGCATAAATAAAGTCTCATGGAACTTCCTACTCATACCACACCTCCAAAACCCAAACAAGAATAAAAATATGCAAATCGCTATACCAACCACTAATAACAGAGAATGGTTAAAACCCCCAATTAAAATAGCATAATACAACAATAGCAACCAAATTAAGTCAGACCATAGAAGATTTCCACCTTAACTCATTCTCGAACTGGGAATCTGAAAGAGGGTAGTCGCACACTTCTCCACATGCCCTCTGATGAACAAAAAAATAACATCTTATTAGACTTACTAATTCAGTAACATTTAATATTCATGTGTAACATGTAACATGTAACTATATATATGTTTTTAATTCATTGGCTATACACTATGTTGATGTAGATCACCATTGATTTAGTGGTTATCATACTCTAGGTGAAAATTTTAATTTTCCCATATTTCCGTAACCCAAAAAATAGTTTCCTAATTTAATTTCAGTATTTCTCGAATATTTCAAAATAATTTGAAAATAGGAAAAAAAATTGAATTACATGATTAGTATCTCTAGAGACTTTGGCAATGGATATGGTGATTATCATGATTGATTTGCAAAGATCCTCAATCTAATGAAGAAAGTTTTATTTGCAAAGATCTCGAATCTAATGAAGGAAGCTTGGTTTGCAAAGATCCATGATTCTTGTACATTACAAAATGTCATAATTTTAGTTACATTACCTCCCTAGAACTCTCTCTTTGACGCAAATTCCACGGTGAACCATGGGAAATTCAATTAGGACACAAATTAATTCTTTTTGAAGTAAATGGATGAGATATGATGTTAAAATATTGAAATGTAATAATAATTAGGAAGGTGTGTTGGAAAAAAATGTGTAGAAGAGGATGTATGTGTGGGAGAATGGATGTGTAGGGGGAAGCAAAAAATTTAAATTAAAAAACTACACATATAATTGGGAAATCAAAAGTTGGTGTAACAGTTTAATATACCTCTTCATTTTAAAATTTTACACTTCAACTATGTGGAGTAAATAATGTGAAAAATTAGGGGTATGTGCAAGAGAATGAGTGTGAAAGAAGATAGCATGAATATCTAAGCATGTGTTCTAGATACATCTAGTATCCACTAGTCTTGGATAAATAGTAAAAAAGAATATGAGATTTCATGGACTTTATAAGGTTTGGAAATGAGATAAAACGTTAAATTTATTATGTAATACTTTTATCTCCGCACACCTCCATCCCACACAACACTTCTAAACATTAATTTCCATGTTATTTTACATGGATATTTTCCCATTTTGTGAGAACATTTTATTGCTATTTCCAAGCACATAGTAGCTGAGGATTTAAGTCAGTTTTTTTTAATGACATGAAATTATATGGATAAACTATGTTTTATGATTTTGTGGCACATTTGATTTAAAATAAAAATACATGTGGGAGAAAGGGTATGTGGGGGAATTCATGTACAAAAACAAGACAAAAAATTTCTTCGGAACACCTGAACGACTATTATGTCGCAAGTTATCTATGGAGATTTTTTTTTTTTTTAGTAACCTTGAGGTAGATCCAATCGTGTGTTACCCTGATCAAGGATGTTTATTATTCACTATTAAGCCCACATTGGTTTGATTCAAATGTAATGGATCATTTCCATGATTTCAAAACTAAAAAAATTATTTATAGAAACATTCATCCATTTATCACTATGGATAGTATCACTAAAAAAATAAAAGGTGCTTAATATTGACATGTAGTTCGATAGTAATAATTAGATCAATTTTTTTTTCAAGCAACAAATTCAGCTCTTAAAAAAGCATTTGCAATAATAGAATTGAACTTGTTTTATTAGTTATCTATTTCCAAGACTGAATATGCATGATAAATATACATGTTGTGGCACTCAGATTTATTTCTGTAGTTATCGAAACAATTGCAATGGAAAAAGTACCACTAATTCATAATTATTATATTTTTATAATCATTGCAAATTTCAATATTGACATAAATTTAGATAGTGAAAGTAGTAAAAATTTAATAGATAACATGTAATTATAACAAAGGGCATAATTGATTAAATTTGGGCAAATTACAGTTGTTGCTTTATTCCATTCAATGTGATGATGTCTAAATAATTGGTGTAGTAGATAGAAGTATTCCCAAATGGATGGTAAGACAGTGTTACTAAGGCGATCACTGTGATTACCTTTGTTCAAAAACCTCTGTTAATATATACTCAACTTAAGTAAACACAAATTTGAGGTTGACTCCTTTAATTTACACATACTTACGTATTCCCTGAATGAAATTTTGGAGTTGTTGTTACCCCATTCTATAATTTTTTACCTTCAATGGTTACCAGATTTGAATATTGAATAAAATACAATCACAATGACTTACATCTTTTTGTATTGCATTATAGAGGTCTCACAACTTCTTCATTGTCCTTGTTCATAACAAGACGATAATTGAGTAGATAAGACAAAGAGTAATTTAAATGCTCTTTCCATAAAGAGTACATCTATAAGCTATAATTTTATCAGGGATGTTAATTGAACTTGTTGTTTCATTCCTTTCAGTGTAAGAAATGTTTGTTCTTTTGTCTTGTAATGATTATGGGTTTATCCGGTTCTCTATATCATGTCTTGCTTCTTCCTGCAACACTGAAACATGAATAATTAAGCTTTGTCTTCCATTTCACTTATGGATTTGAATGAGGGTCCATATTTCGTGGCTTGTGTTCTCTCATTATTGTGACTTGGAACAAATTTAGACGAGAGGAACCTATTACGATTTCTTATTACTACCGACTATTGCTCTCAACACAATAATAAAAATAAAATAGATTTAGGATATCTTTCGATGTGTTTGGCATAAAAAATGTAACAAGGCGAGAACTATTTAGCATGAACAAATAAATGCAAAAACTTTGTAGCGTGAAGAAACAAGAACCATTAGAAAAATTCAATAGGATTCCATTCTCTTAAGCCCTGAAGATATGATCACTTCACCATTACTCTGGTAAGAGAAAATATGATTTTGATAGTATTTTCCATTAATATTTAAATATATGTATGTTTATCATAGGATTAATCCTTAATTAATTTTTTAATATCCTCTAATCCACACTACTGGAGGTTGATATCTGTAGAGGGGGAATGGGTGTGGAGGTTTGCAAGTGAGGGAAAAATAGGTTCCCCTGAAAATATCCCTCTTCCACACATCCTTCCAATTTGATACGAGGAATACTAGTTGTGGAACCTTGTGCACATTCTTGATTTGTTTATTATCGGTAGATGCTATTAAGCAATGGAAAAATATCCTGATTATGCGTTGATTTGTCAAATAAATGCTAAAAATATTATTTTATAAAATAGATGGATATGACCTTATTGATTTTCTTGTAATCAGTAATCATTACATAATGTGTTAGAGTAAATTATATTAAGCACTCAAACAATATCCTGACTGTGCGTTGATTCACTGAATAAATGTCAAAAAGACTTATGTTTAGTGGGACATGAGCTTTTGTTAAAAATATGATTAATCTTTAATTAATTTTTAATATTTTATTAAGCACCTGAGAGATGTCCTGATTAAATGTTGATTCATCGAATAAATGTAAAAAATACTTACATTTACTATCATGGAAGCTTCTATTAATTATAGAATTAAGTCTTAATTAATTTTTTAAATATCCGCTAATCTGCATCATGGGAGGTTAATTGAGTCTATGAAAAATTTGCAAAATTTTTTCCATGAAACATGACAGTGTGTAGAATAATTTTGCGGAGGTGGTTTGTGCATCCTTTCAATCTTCTACGACAGATACTATTTGTGGAGCCCTCTACGCCTTCTTGATTTCTTTAGAACCAGTAAATGTTATTAAGCACTCAAACGATGTCTTGATTAAGCGTCGATTCATCAATTAAAAATTTAAAAAGATATAATATGATATGGATGGATACCACCTTTTGATTTGTTTACAAATCATAATCAATACACAATGTGTGATATAAATGTTATTAAGTAGTCCAACAAAGTCTTCATTGTGCGTTAATTTGTTGAATAAATGCTAAAAGGAATTTAATTTTACTAGGAAGGGAGATTTTTTTCATTGTAGGATTATGACATAATTAATTTTTTAATATGCTATTAAGCACCTGAAATATGCCTTGATTACATGTTGATTCACATAAATGTCGAAATACTCAAATTTATCAGAAGAGAAGCTTTTGTTAATCATAGGATCAATTAGAGAAATTTTGACGTCTAAAATGGGCCACCTATGGAATATTATAAAGTAATATTGGAAATAATAAAATAATTTTAGATTAAATCATCTCAAGTATTGGATGGAAAAAAAATACTAATATTTCAACTTTCATTTCCAAATTATATCCCTATGATTTTACTCAAATTTCGTGCGGGAGCATTCGTTTGATGCATAATTTAAATTTGCATCTAAGGATTTCCTATGTTGCATACTTCTGATGGACCCTACTACACAAAATATGTGAAATACATGAGAAAAAATTATTGGTTTCATGTATTTCACATTTTTTGTGTAGTAGGGTCATCAAAAATATGCAACATGTGTACTCCTTGGATGCAAAATTAAATTCTACATCAAACTAGTGCTCCCGCTTGAAATTTGAGTAAATTTTAGGGAGATAAGTTGAAAATACGAGTTGAAAAAATAGTTTTTTTTTTTTTTTTTTTTGATATTTTTACCTTTTTTTTAGTCCAAAATTGGTGAATCATCCCCCATGGTTGACATAATCATATTGAATCTTAATGGTTCTTATAAAGTTTATTTTTGTTGTACATTTTTCGTCTGAGTCCTATTTTTTACCTCAAAATTTCTTTAATTAGTAAGTGTTAATTAATTTTTAATATTCACTAATTAGTGTTGTAGGAGTTTGATTGAGTCTATGTAACATTTTTCCAAAAAAATTCTCTAGAATGGAGAAGTGTGTGGAGGAAGTGTATGGATATTGGCTTTAGAGCTCTCTACACCTTCTTGATTTGTTTAAAACTAGTAAATGTTATTTAGCAATTTAACGAATAAATGTCGAAAGTATTATTTTATAATATGGATGGATATGATATTATTGATTTGTTTAAAAGAAATAATCATTACACAATGTGTCAAAGTAAAATCTATTAAACACTTGAATAATGTCTTGATTGCACATTGATTCACCAAATAGATGTCGAAAAGTCGTACATTTACTGACAATGGATCTTTTGTTAATAGTAGGAATGAGCCTTAATTATTTTTTTAATACTAGGTGTGGATTCCTTTGCACATAAATCAGTATCCATCACAGAAGGTTGCAGAAATAAGAGGTGGCATAATGTACAAAAAACCTTGTTCAAAAAAGAACAAAATAAATTCCCACACCTCGGCAAGAATTTATGTCTCTGCACAATTTTACCATACATGCCCACCCTACACATTTTTACTTGATTTCATGTATTTTACTCAATGTTATGAATAGTTTCCATGCCACCCGTTGTCATTACAAATATTTCATGGTAAAATATTTATTTTAGCTACACTTAATTACCCTGTTAATGCTCAGAGTACATGGATTAATGAATTGATGGCAAGGATTGACACTAATGTTCCACCACGATGGAAAATCACTCTCATTATAGAAAGAAAAATGTTTTATTTTTCCACTAATCCTTGATTTTAGCAATATATAGTGAGTTTTTTTAGTTGTTGACATGCATAAACGATATGGATAACATGCTTGCGTGTAGCCCCTATAACAATGACACGGGTTGTTTATTGGAAAAGGAATTGCACTAATTATTTGTTTAAATGACATAAATTTCCACATCTAATGGATTCTATTAGTTCATGCTCTCCACCAGCTCTAAATGATACACTATGAATTTGCGCCGAAAAGTGAATAACTAAGTCGCACATGCCTATTGTGTTTTACTACCACCTTTCACTTATTTTTTCCAGATAAGAATCCACAAATCATGTAATGTAACTACCATGTTTCCTTATTTTTGGCGATATATCATCACTTTGCATACTACAAGACATGAAATGTCATGTTATTTGACATACATTTATTGTCAGATTCTTTCAGTGTTTATTGAGTGAATTTACCCGCAATCCATTCATCTTTCCAGTGCCTATTAGAATTTACTTTGAAGTATTGTGCAGTGATAGGGATCCATAGATATTTATTGAGCGTATCTACCCATAATCAGGACATCGTTCCCATGCTCATTGGAATTTACTCTAAATAATTTTATAATGATTACTATTTGTAAACAAATCAAGAATGTGCAAAGGGCTACACAAATAGTATCCATCATATCAGATTATAATAACCGAGATTTTTGACACGTACAAGAATTTGTTTAAGATTAAATTGAATGATAGCTTTCAAAAGCACATAAATGAGGATTTCACACGACAAAAAAATATCCTATTATAGTTTAACTTCAGTTTTAAATATATCATAATTTAATTTTCTATTGTTCCACACTAGCTAAAAATTCACATTTTAAAACTAATCTTATAACTCTAGAACTAATATTAAATTCACATTTTAAAATAAGTTTAGTAACTCGACTCATGTGTGGAAGAGAGATATGTGTGGGAGAACCAATATATGATGTTTTTCAAGCTTATGTGTGTTACCGTAAGAAGTCACTCCTTGATTTCTTAAGGAGTAAGCCTTACACATCATAGTTCATTTCAAATTTTAAAGGGGTTGTTTGAGTGGTGGGATGGCTTTCTCAATATTTTGAAATGATTTTATCATCTTTAATACATTCATGCATTTATAAAGCTGTGGCAAGTATAAATTGTGTGGGTAAAGGTAGTATAGGGAGAAGAGTAGACAAATGGAAGAAAGTTGAATAACTGGTACCTATTTCAGGAAATATTCCTATCCTAAATCATTCACCCAACTATGATGATGCTATTTAACACAAACTCTGTTTATATTAAACAAACAACGCTAGAAAAAGAAAATCATGCATAAATTATTCCACAAATAATTTATTAAACCTTCACTGGCATTTTCTATTACACACAGATAACTTGCAGAAAATTGAAAGTAGAGAATTTACTATTAAATCCTTTAATAGCTTCTCACTCACACTTCACTAGTTGTTGCAATTTATATTTTAGAAGAAATTAAAAAATAAAATATAAACACCACACATTAGACGTTCCTTGAATAAAAAAATCCTCCAGCATGAAGAAAAATGGTTCTTTCTATTATTTTCAATCTTTAGGTAGACTAACATCCCCTTGGTTATAGTATTTACAAGTGCTATATATAGCAAGAGAGGAACTGAATCCATCTCTTCTAAAAAAAATGAAACATTAACTCTAACATGAACTTTGTGTCAAAATACATTACGTCCTTATCTCCTTGAAATCTAACAGAAAGGACAGCTGGAGAAAGAAGAAGAGCAAAATTCTGGGCTAGAATGATGAGTATGTTGTCATGCTACCCTTTTTTCTGTTGAATGATATCCTTGTGTCTTAGGTATTTAATAAACATGTAGCTTCATTTAATAACACCTCCAACAACCTCATAACTATCTCACCATCACTTGTATCATCCCTTTAGTTATGGGTTCTTATCCATCCTTAACTAGCTCGGAAAAACTTGCTGACAGGTGTCAAAATTCAGTTATAACAGGTGCTGCTAGAATTTCTGGTTAAAACCTGTAACTGCACAAAATCTGGAATGCTACCGGAAATTCCAGTAGTGCACTATTTATTTTTCAAAAATACACAGAAAATGTGGAAAATTCTGTGCTGACTTGTATTCCATGATACTTAAGCTGATGTTAAAACTCATAACTGATTAGAAAAAAAAAGGTATTTTCATCAAAAACCCTTTTTACCTTTCCTCCATATGTGCTGCAACTTCAACCAATTTATTAAATCATTTTTTCTGTTAGCAGCTAATGTTCTGGAACTGGTAGCTCTTTTGTTTGCCTGCTTGATAGGTTATTTATCTTCCTTAGCACCCTTATGTGTTTTTCTTCTTTTTTGGGATTTGAGTGTTGCTATGAAAGGTTCTTGTTCTTGCTTTCCTTCATTTATTTCTTTGTTTTCTCTACTTCTGAACCTTCAGGTTTCTATTCAATGTCAATAACTTCTGTCAAGAGTCTTGGCTTGAGAACAACCTTGGATTTCAGTATAAACTTATTGCCCTATTTTTTGTGCCTCTTTCTAGTCCTAGAAATAGGTTTAGCCTCCTCCTTCTTCTTTTTGCTACTAATGTCATAACAAAAATCCTTAAGTAGTTCTTCATCTTATTGAGTAGGCTCATATTCCATATGCAAATTTTTCTGAATAGGTGCTTCCAGAAATTCCGGTAGCACTTGTGCTTTTTACTTATATTTTGTTGTAGATATCCCTCTTTTGGATCTAGTGTATTCATTTGGAAATGGAGGAAGATGGTGTACTATATTCATCGACTTGGGCTTGCTTGCTGAGGATATCTCTCTTTTTTCCACCTTTCCTTCAGATTTTCCTGTAGAAAATTTCTTACCTTTGGCCTTTTTATGAATGTTTTCTTTTTGGGCCTTTCTTTTTGTTCTTATTTTTGTAGGTCGAGGGTTTGACTATGGAACTGGAGGTGTAGGTGCAGGTTGGCCTGCCCTATAGAACATAAAATGGTCCCAAGTCTGGTTTCTCTTCTTAAAATCTTCTTCAACCAGAACTTTTATCAAAGCTTGATGGTACAATATGTACTCACAAACATCATTATGGGTTTGAACCCTTATTGAAAATTTGGTCAGATTTTTAAATAGGAAAAATGGCAGATTCATAGTCTTCATCCCTACAATATAAAAAAGGAACCTCATGTGATAAGGGAATATCATTGTATACCTTCTTTCACATGTGAGGTATATCTTAATAAGCTTGATTGCCTCTTCCCAGTCATTCTTAAGGTAGTTGCTTGGGATACCTTTTTTCGAGTTTGGATCTCTATGAGCATCCTTGAGGAATATGTTGAGATCACCTCCTATGATAAATTGTCCCTTGAACCACATTTCATCTTCTTGAGGAATATTAAAGGCTTCTGCAATGGAATCTTTAGAAACCTGCAAAGTGAGGAAAAAAACTGTAGCCTCCTATCCATTAAATGAATTAGGAAAATCTTGGGAAACTCCTGAATTTGAGCTTCCCAACCTGGTATACAAAGGATACCATCCTAATTGCATACGCAGATTTCTCACCCTCGAATTAGCATCTGCCAAATTTTCACCTTGTGGCTCTATTCGATTTATATTACCACCTGTTTTAGTCATATTCAGAGAAGTAAATGACTATGTCTTCTGCAAATGATAAGTGGAAGAATATGAGGAGTTTACCTTACAGGTGTGGCCTATATTATTCTTTGGGATCTTGTCTAAAATCTAGACTCCTTCTCCAACTGTGACTATCAGAAAATTCGAAATCAACAACTTAGAATTCAAATGACAAATTCCTGTTTTTTAGGTGGCTTTAAAACTAACTCTAGGTTCATCACCCATGAAAATCACTCTCCATCATTAAAAATATTCATGATAATGATGTGCACCATGTGACACCCCATCACCACCTTCAATTGGTTGTGTTTTTCATATAGGATCTCCAAATAGCTTGTGGCAAGTGTCTTTGATGACACATAGTCACCTCCGCAAACTGTGTTGTTGATTGGACGAAATTTTTGGCAGCAGTTCTACGTGGCCAGTGGAGCAATTATGGAGTGTGGTTTTATCACCAAAATCTCTCTAACTCAGAAAAACACGTACCTAAACTTATGGATGACTAACTTGGCATAGACATGCATAATTGGAAATGGTTCCATTTTTAACTGCGGGTTAACACATGTGGTATAATGTATTCAATGACTTGACTCAAACTAATTGATTGGAATATGACACCTATCATCAAAAATTTAAGAGGATTTAAAAATATTTTATGTGTATTAACCCTATGAAACGTGGTATGACTAAAGAGGAGGCGCTTTTTCCCTTTATTTAAAAAATAGAGTATGCTTCTGGAAATTTCCGCAGAAATCACAAAGTGGAGTGGAGTGAAGACATTATCGAGGCAGAATTTCAATGCGATATATCGAAATCACAAGACAGAGGGGTTATCACAAATCAGGGATCAAAGCTTATCACATATCACCATTGGAGGGGGAAACATGGATGGTTAGAAATAGGATTTGTGATATGCGATAAGCAAAGTGATGTGGGAGGGAAATGGGTCCTAGTGTTATCGCAATTGGGGGTTTTTTGGAAGCGACATCAAATGATAGCAAAGGAATTGCGAAATGGCGATTGCAAAATAAGGTAAGGTGGGTCGGTAAAGCAATACGATAGTGCGAAATGACGTGGTGGTAGGCAGGTCCTACCAATTGCATCGGGGGTTTTTAGGAGCTGGCAACGTAAAGAGGTAACAAAGTGGAAAAATTGCAATGCGATATATCACATTGGGGTATTGCAATCACAGAACGGAGTAGGAAACATAGAATTTACAGTGGGGCTACGCTGCGATCTGCGATCTTCGGTAAGTGATTGCGATGCGATTTGCAATTTGCGATAAGTGATTGAAAGAATAGAGGTCAGACTTTGAAATTTTTTTGAATTTTAATCCTAAAATAAAACTATGGAATGGACTCATTACTTAGCAAGAGATTGTGCTAACACTTTGGTTGTTAATTGAAGAAACACAATTCGGATTATCCACAGTATCAACAAAACTTGGTTGACGTTTCGAATCCCAATGGGGATCCATATTTAGGACAGATTGTGAATGAGATCTTGAGAGGATAACAGAACAAAGATAAATAATGAAAAAAAAAACTAATTAGACTAACAATGTCGACTATTCAAATATATATATATATATATATATATCTATATATAATTGATTAAAATTTTGATTTTTTTTTTTTTACATTATTAATATGTTTATATAAATTATTCTTAATAATGATTATAATGTTAATACATAATAATAATAATTTTTATTAATAAGTTTTACATATTTATTATTAGAAATTTATTTCTATTTTTTTTTTTTTTGACATAATCGGGTGTTGTTTGTATTCAAAAAGAAGAAAATGGGAGACTAGGCTCCAATGTTACTGGGCTATAAGTAGGAAAGAAGAGAAGGAGGGGAACCTCAGCGAAACCAAGTTCCTGAGCACTCCGATTATACTTGACTGTTGAGGAGGCTGATTTAGTATAAATTCGAACAAATTGTGACAGCAGAAAACTACATTTGTAAAACATGCTAAAACGATGTTGTCTTCAGAACCTGTAAATCTTGCAATAGGTCGCCTTCAAGGCCTGTTGATCCTGAGTTTTCTGGGCTGAGACTGGTCTCATTGCTGCCTGTAGTGAATTTCTGGTTTCCATCACATTCTTGGACATGGTTACTACAACTACCTCTGCAGACAAACTGAGATGATTATTCCAAATCATGGCAGAAAGAAAAAGGATTCTATGGCGTTTCTACTGAGAATGCCCATAGTTTTGGAGAAAGCTCTGTTTGCATAAGCATCGGCCTCCTTATTGAGGGAATGAAGGACATGGATAAATCGAACATCCTGCATTTGCTAAGTGAGATCCTGACATCGAATTGTAATTTGCTGGAGTGGTAAGTTGGTGGATGTTCGCTTGTGGACCATTAAGCTGATGATGATTGTCGAGTCTCCAATCACAGTTACTGTGCGAATGCCAAGGATTTGGAGCTGAATAAGTCCTTGGTATAGAGAAAGAGCTTCTGCTTTATTATTGGAGAGGGAGCCTAATCCCCATTTGTAAGCAAGGATGATGTCTCCATTGGCGTTACAAATGATTCCGCCCGCCCCAGCCTTACCAGGATTTAACTTGGAGGCTCCATCAAAAAATAAGAAGTGAGTGTTGTATCTTTTTAACCAGAGTGCAAAATCCTTGTCCTTCATTCTGATTTTCCAACTGCTGCTAGGAGTTTGATTGCTACCGGTGTCATTTTTGTGTTGTCCGATGCAGAGGTCTCTGTTGCTATGATCAAGCATACTTCCTATGTAGCTCCATTCTTCAATGAAGAGACCAACCGTATCAATGTTTCGTTGGCAATTGACAACTACAGTTTCCATAGCGAGTCCTCTGGCCTTATTATGAAGCTTTCTCATGTTGATTTTCTTGTCTTGGAAGACTGTTTGATTGCGCGCGAGCCAAATACGCCACAAAATGGTGTAAGGAAGAGCATTCCAGACTCTTCTTACCACATTATTCTTCTTACGTTGCCAAGGGTAATTCTTCTTCCATGAGTGAAAGAGATCGGCAACGGTGCTCTGCGAACCCCAGGGGAGGTGATCCTGCTGGAAGGCTTCTTTCCAACAAGCAGTGGCATAGGAGCATCTTATGAAGAGGTACTGAATAGTATCCTTGGTTGCAAGACAGTTTGGGTAGTAGGAAGGACCTAGAACACCATGTTTTTTCAGGTTATTTGCAGTAAGCACTTTCCCTTTTAAGAGAACCCAAATGAAGAATTTAATTTTGGGGAGGGTCTCTGACTTCCAAACAGTTTTCCATTGTGGCCATTTGGGCATCGGATGATCTCTGTTACAGATTTTTTGGTGGGCGACCTTGACTGTATAGCTAGTACCTGTAGGGTCCCAGCAAAAACAATCCACATCATTTTGTTTGGTGGGAGCGATGCCATGGAGATAAACCTGTAGGTTATCCAAGCTAGAACGTAGCTCTTCAGGGATATCTGGAAATTTCCATCCTGTCCAGAGATGAGTATAAAAATCCCATTTGGATATCTGAGCCAAATTGTGAATTCCTTTGTTGGCAAGGTAAGAGAGAATCTGCTGGGTTCCAAGCCTATTGCTGATGGGTTGATGGCCCATTATTTTATCATCTCCTAATCTAGTGTTGTTGCCTCCCTTGGGGACCTTAGAAACATTTGAAGCGAGGATGGGTATTAATTTTTTGCATAGCCCCCAGATTTTGGTGCAGGCTCTGAGAGGTATGTCATGATCTAAAAGAAGCTTCCTCAGAGAGTTTAGATATTTGACTTCCAGTACTTTCTTCCACCAAGCAGAGTCTCCATTGATGAGCCTCTAGACTATTTTGCCACCGAAGACCATGTTTAGTAGTTGTGGAGATCTGATCCCCAGCCCACCATATTCATAGGGTTGGGTAACTTGTTTCCAATTTATGAGATTGTATTTCTTTCTTTCATTTTTTCCCCCTTTCCAGAGAAAGTGACGGAGGATGGCTTCCACTTTGTGGTGAAAACTAGCTGGAGCTCACATTAGCGTGAATTGATACAAGGGCAGTGAAGAGAGGCCATATTTCAGGAGAATTAGGCGACCTGCTGGGTTAAGCCAGAGGGAACCCCATTGCTGCACTTTCCTTTTTATTTTGTCAATAATAGTGTCCCAGACTTCAGCTTTCAGAGCACCCACACTCACTGGCATGCCCAGATAGGAGAAATGCCCCCAATATAATTTACAGGGAATCCGGAAGATGCTGGCAATGCTCTGAAGAGTTTGAGCAGTTGCGTTCCAACCATAAATGCAGCTCTTAAGGTGATTGATCATGCCTCTGGAGTAACTCATAAATTTGTCTAAGAATGTTTTGAACCAACGAGCTATAATGCTGGAGGCTCCTCCCATTAACAAGGTATCATCAGCAAACTGAGAATGGTTAGTGTTTTTGACTCCATTCCCAAATTTAATGCCGGTGATGAGACTGGTGCGGCGTTTGTGGTCAAGGGCCCTGCTGAAGGATTCAGCCATCAAGATAAAAAGGTAGGGAGAAAGGGGGCAACCTTGACGTAATCCTCGAGAAGATTGGAAGGAAGGCCCTGGCTTGCCATTGATAAGGGGAGAGATCTAAGGGCCAGATATGCATGCATGGAATAGGTCGACGAAGGGTGAGGCAAATTCCATTTTCTTTAGAACAGCAAGAAGGAAGGAGTGTCTTACTCAATCGAAAGTGTTGGCTAATTCCAGTTTTAGAATGAAACCTTTTTCTTTTCTAACTTGGCTAGAATGTATAGCCTCTTGCACAAGCAGAATAGAGTCAGAAATTTGTCTGTTGGCTAAGAAGAGGGGAGGATGGGTTTGAGGTGGGTGGCTATTATTTTTGACAAGATTTTATATGAGGAGTTACAAAGGGAAATGGGCCGAAAACGAGAGAAGGTTGAGGGTCGATTTTCTTTAGGGAGAAGGGCGAGATGAGTGGCATTGGTGAAGCCTCCAATTTTATTCTTGCGCTGGATCCATTTTATCATCTTGATAAGATATTTTTTGATGGTCCCCCAGTGGGATCTATAAAAACTAATGGGGAAGCCATCGGGGCCAGGGGCCTTTTCTGGCTGAAGAGCCCAAATGGCTCTTTGAATTTCATCTTCTTCTATTTCCTTGGTGATCTCTGCATTAATTTCTACACTGATTCCTGTGGGAAGAATTTGAAGCAGATTTGAGTAGTCTTCAACTTCTTTGGTTTCGGTTAAGAGCACGCTATAGTGTTTTGAGGCATCTTTTTTAATAGCATCTTGGGAGGTTTGAAGTTGGCCTTCATTGTCCGTGATGGAGGTGACATTGTTTCTAATTTTTCTGACTGTAGACTGCTTATGAAAAAAGGTGGAGTTTTTGTCCCCTCCTTGCAGCCATAGCTGACGAGATTTGATTCTCCATTTCTGCTCCTCCATACGATTGGCACGGTAGAGCTGGAATTAAAGGTCACATTCTCTGGCTTTGGAATCTTGGGACAGACCTTGTTCCTCTATGGTACTATGGACCTGTTCCAATTTGTTTTTTATTTCAGCTTTCACTTTCTCCGGCTCCTTATAGTGATTACGAGCCCATTCTTTTAAGGCGCTTTTGGTCCTTTTTAGTTTGCTTTCCCAAATAAAACCCGGCGATCCTTCAATGTGCTGGCACCAAGTATGTTTAAAAATCTGATCAACAATGGGAAAATTGCTCCACAACGGGTTGTAGTTAAACGGAATGGGGCCTAGAGAGCTGTGAGTTTCAAGAGTTAGCGCTATGGGGTAGTGATCTGAAGCTGCGAAGGGAAGAACAACAGATTATGCCGTGGAGAAGGAGGAGAGGAAGGAGATATTCACCAGAAACTTGTCTAGTCACTCCATTATATTAGCCTTGCCCAATCTGTGATTATTCCATGTGTACCTTCGATTTTTGGGGACAACGTCAATAAGATCGTGGTCCTGCATAATAATCTCCAACTGCGTTCTGCAGGGATTGTGTGTGAAAAAACCCCCCTTATTTTCATTGGCGTGGAGTATGAGATTAATATCTCCTCCAAGAATAACGTTGCTGCTTTCTTCATCGTCAATGTCAGTTTGAAGTGAATTCCAGCACTGCGCTTTGTCCCTGTAGTGATTAGGAGCATATACATTATAGATGATCATTGTTTGGTTGTTCATGAGGTTCTCTAATACAACTTTAATCCAAAATTGGTTAATTGTATCTGTTTTGTGCTTCCAAGCAGTGTGGTTCCAGAGGGTGGCGATTCCCCTTGAAGCTCCCCTAGAATTGCAGATACTTCCTTCATAATACTTAAGGCAGTATATAATCCCTCTCATTTCTTGGTAACCTTGCTTTGTTTCTTGTAGCATAAGAATTCCTGGTTTTTCCTGAGATATCAAATCATTTAGAGCTCTGATTTTGGAGGGGTGCCCTAATCCCCTACTGTTCTAGGATAGGGCTTTCATCATTGGGTGAGAGGGGTACAGAGAGTTGCTCGCCCTCCCTGATCTTTATGTGCCGCTTCCTTGCTATTTTTCCCCAAGATGTAAGTTTCTATGGGGTTTTGAGTACCCATAGCAATATCTTTTTGGGCATTTCATTCTCTCTGCTGTTTGGTGGATCTCCTGCCCAGTCCTTATTTTCTGCTAGTATCCAAATTGAGACTGTGTTCTTTAGAAGAGCTTCTGGTTGATATAGATGTAGGAGGATCATGGGAGAATGATGGAGAAGGGTTTGAAGGGGGAGTGAGAGCAAGAGAGCCTTCCTAAGATGGAGGAATGGGGGGATCATCTTCTAGGGAAATGGAAGAGAAGGGATTGGTAGAATCAAAGGTTTTCTTGGGAGGGGAGGACGGAGGAGTCGACGAGGTGGAAGGGTTGGGTTTGAAGGGAGCTGATTTGGGAGGGGCTTCAGCTAACGACGCAGCAACAATATTTTTCCTCTTGACGGTCTCCCATTGTTTCTTAGGTTGAGCATTTTCATCATTAACAATTTTTGAATAGCGATTGGAAAAATGACCATACTCGTGACATACCTTACATTTGAATGGAATTTGTTCGTAGTCCAGTTGCTGAATGTGTGTCCAGTCATCCACCTTTAGCTTGATTTCCTCTGGGAGACCCTTGCCGAGATCAACTTCAATGCAAATACGTGCACAGGCTTGCATGTTGTCCTTGGGCTCGCTCCAATCGATATACTTCCCAACAGCATTTCCAATGGCACGGACCAAGTCATCACCCCAGCAATGGAGCGGGAGATGCGGAAGACGAACCCAGACTGGGACAACACTAGGAACATCCAGCTCGGGATCGAAGTCTGGAGTCCATTTTTTCAAGTACAGCCCTCTGGAGTCCATAAAATAAGGGCCATTTATGAAGATTAAGTCCTTGTCTGCTCTAGTTTCGAAGTGGAATGTGTAATATCCTTTCCCACATAAGTGAATAGAGATTTTGTCGCTAACTTTGTCTGCCTAGTTCTTTTCGATCCAGCGTTGAACAGATTTGGGGGATGGCCATAAGCCAGTGAATTGCCCAATAAGCCCCCGTTTAGCAAGTGAGAGAGCAGCCATTCTAGGCAAAGCAGGAGGCAGAATAACCTCTTGCAGACCGCCCAGCTTCTTGATGAAATTAGACAGTGAAGGGCGAGGGTGTTGAATCAGTAGGGACTTGACAAGTGCAGAGAACGCAGATTGGGCATCGGCCCCCTCTGTGGAATCGACCGAAGGGGCCATGGCAAGCCTGCAGCCACAAACTCAGGGTAGCGCGGCTAGGTCAAGCGCACAGAGCTACAACGCTCACCTCTCCATCTAATTTTTGAAATTTATTTCTATTTTTAATAGTAATAACAATTATTATTAATATTAAAAAAATTTAATTAATATACGAAATAATTTTGTTTTCTCTTATTAGTATTAATATATATTTTCCAAAATAAAATTAATATTAATATCTGAAATAAATCATTCTAATTTTTTTTAATGATTATAGTGTTAGTGTTATTAAATATTACTAATAATTAATAATTCTTTTAATTAATATATTTCTAAGTTTAACAATAAATTTCAACCAAGTTTTGTTGATACTATGGAAAATTTGAATTGTGTTTCTTCAAAGAACCAATATATGTTGAATTCCACACATGCACACACATTCCCCTTGCGATACATATCTTCTTCACACTTCCATCCGACACAAATTGAAAAAAATTAATTTTAAGTTTATTTAACACAATAAATTGAATGTTCATAGATTGAATTATTAATCCTGCTAGTATACACTATAGTACATTGAAAGGGTGTGCGGAAGAGGAGAATGTGTGGGAGAACCTCTATTCCCCCACTTCCATACCTCCACACACGTTCCCCCTCAACACACTTATTCTGGACATTGGCCTGTTCCGCGGAAACATTTTAAATGTCACATAATTAACATCATGTTTTGGCGAATCGACTTGTAATAAATACATCGTTCAAGTGCTTGATAGAATTTACTCTAAAATTGTAGAGGGATCCACAACTAATATGCATTGTAGTAGATTGGAGAAAGAGGAGGTGCTGCAACGTATAAAAAAATGTTTTCTTAAGTACAAAGCGTAGACCCCACACTGCCTTAATCATGTTGAATTTTGTAGCTATGGTTGGTCTTCATAATTATTAGTTTTGGTCATTAACGTATTTATGTAGATCAAGTTCTTCATGATAGTGGAAAAAAGAAAATATCAAGGCATGTTCTTCATGTCCTTTTTGAAAAATAGAAAATTTGAATTTTTAAAATTTATTTTTTAGCTCCAAAAGATTTGAGTTTGACTCCCCTCTAGTCAAGTCGGCTCAACTAGAAATACACCCATTAGCTAGCAAGGAATATTATAAATAAGGAAATCAAAATCCCATTCCAAGAACCATTTGATATCTAATAAGAATACTTTTATGTTCATTCGAGTGAAAGAAGGAGTCTAGAAGGACAAATGTTTGATGATATCCCTCTCTTATCTATCTTCCTACATATGGTATCTTCCTTTATTTATCCTTGCACGTGTGAAACATAAGGGTTGAGTTTTTAAAGAGTTATAGGACTGAATTTTCTGAGGTTATGTTACACAACTGATTTTTTCTGAGGCCAGGTTGCAGGATCAAATTCTTGAGATATTACAGGACCGAATATTTGAGGAAAGGTAATATATCAAGGAAATATTGTTGAGAAACCTGTTAAATTTAATAAAGGGAAGCTTGACCAAGTTTTACCTAGCTATATGTTTGGTATATTTTACATTGTATTTGATTAATGTATCTCTATTTAACTTATTGATTTATCTACAGAAAAGGTTCTAGGGTTTTCCCCCATGTGGGTTTTCTTAGGGTAAATGTTTATGTTCTTCATTTGGTTGTCTCTTTTTTATCATAATGTTTATGGTCTAATATCTTCTATGTAATTTCTTCATGATGAAATTAATGAATGAATGATTAAGTTAAGAAATCATACAAATTAATTATCAGATAATAACATCCATGTAAATTCAACATGGCTCAAAAGCTATAGATAACTATAAGCCATAAAAAATAATTCATCTAGCCATCATCTAGGGCTTAATTTGTAAACTAGCCCTGGTAGCCCTAGTACAAAAATCACATCTCAAAATAAGGGACAAATATTCCATATTTATTGAAGAAAATCCCGCTACTTTCTTCCAAGTCAATAATGAAATCATTGTACAGTTGTTTGGGAAAAATATTTTGTAATCTATGCCCTAATCAAGGAACGAAAATCTCCATCCTTAAGCTATTCTGTTCAACTAAGAAATGAGTATTGAATTCTCAAGCCTTGGAACTTGAAGAGGACGAGACTAATTAAATAAAGAAACCTTATTTCATCTAGGCCAAGTGCCTCAAACCGTAAATTAACCACATATAAGATGGTTGAAATTCTCAGGTGTTGTTTTCAGAGAATCGAGAGCCTGAAAGAAAGAAGTTGAAGTTTCCCTGACCTTGAAAAAGGATCAAAATAGTTCAAGTCTAATAGAAAAGGGTAAAAATATCTCTTATTCAACGTTAGAAAAATTGAAATTCCTCAGAGCTTATGTCAAGAATACCGATGGTATTTAAGGATTGAAAGGATAATATTTGTATCTACATTAATGATATAAATATGTCATCAAATGATTTGAAACATATAAGATGATGGAATAGCCCACCTACAATTTTTTTTTGGTTTTTAATTTGTGATACCAAAAGATCACAATTTTGATCATAAATATTATCAAAATATTAAAATACCTCACGCTGTTTCAGTAAGAAGAAAGGAATGAAAGTCTTAGCCTATTGCAGTAAACCGAGGGACTTCAGGAGGGCTAAGGAGACTAAGTCATGGCCTCAGAAGTTTGAAATACCTAGAGTTGTATAAGGTTGAATATGACTAGTGAATGAGATAGTTGGAGTAAAAGGGTTGTACTTATGCATTTAAATCATACCACATTAAAACACTAATAGACACAGGTGAAAAATATGACAATGGAATTCGACATAATGGATAAAATAGGAAAAATTGTTCGAAGTTAAATAACTTTTTTGTTTTTTGTTTTTAAATACTGATGGTCTTTAGATATTTGGAAGATTTCCTTTATCGTTTAATATCTGGCAGGAATTCCTTAACCTTCATATATCCAAAAATGGCATTTTATCGTCTAATATTTGATGGTTAAGGAAATCCTATCGGATATCTAATGACCATTGGGATTTTAAATCAAAATGTGATAATATAATAATTATATGATTAATTTGATATTATTGCATGATTAAAAATACCAACAAACATTATAAAACTTGCATCAAACATATACCATACCTTAGGAAAGAATTATTGAGCAAGGACATTCAAGTAGGGCATGAGGGAATTTGAAAACATAGGGCATTCAATAACACAAGGGAAGGTGGTTGTGGCAGGTGTGGGCAGGTGGTGGCACAAAGGCACACGGGCACAAGAATATATGGTGGTAAGCTCTTATATTTTTGTGAATGAAGGAACCCTCTTGCTATTGTATAGATGTGGACATCATTCAGTGATTTCTTCCACTCATTGATCATAATGATAGATTCTTTAATAAGTGGTAAAATCGCCTGTATGGTGGGTCGTATAGGTAGAAAAACCTAGTCGTTATTCCATCTTGGTCTCGTATAAATATTTAACCTCTATGATGCCCTATATTCTTCTCTCAACATGGAAGAATTATTGGAAAAACACAACTATTCATTTTCTAGCCATTCCTAGTTTCACACAACACAACATAGATCGATACCATATCATTCCATTTTGTTCTATTTTTTCTTTAAGGTAGATTAAAATGCAATAACTTGTTGGTTTGAATTTGAAGAGTTTAAGTTGTGGGATTTGATTTGATGTTAACCTCTTTAAGAATACAGAGGAGAGGGGAAATAGGTTTTGTTAATCCATGAAAATTTTCATTCTCCTCTCATAGAGTGTCATCATCCATGAAAACCACAAAGTCCTCCCACAATTTTCATCTAATGAACCAATAGTCAATCTAATAGTGCAATTCATCACTTTTCTCAGGTAAATTTTGGTTCGGTGGTGATTGTATGACCAAAATTCTTTCCTAGAAGCTTAGATCTGGTGGAGACACTCTTTTCTAGAGTTTTACATCAGTTGGTTTCCTTCCTAGGTCTATATCTTGTGCTCATTTTTTCTTTCTTCTCTCGAACTGAAACTTTGGACCTCGAGAGGGTCGGTTCCAATTCTTGTCATTTTTGTTCAAGAAATTTTGAATTTGCAGCAACCTATAACTACTCAGGTTATAATTTAACACAAAAAGGTTAAGAATTATAAATTTGTATGTTCAAAAGGTCAATTCTAGTTCAACAAGCTCCAAACTAGTTGAACATATCTCTAAAAGGTAAAAATATGTTGCATTTCTGAGATCTAGTGCATTTATTTATTTTCATTTGTTGTTTAAAAAAAAGAATATGTTCATGGTTTCAATGGCCTTGGATAGAGTTAGAAAGAGACTTTCATAACCCTCACCCATTTCGACTCCTTTTCCTTTCTACATCCATAGGAAAAGAACTGTTCACGACTTATATCCACTCTACCGACATACTAGATCTCACCTTTGGATAATTGTAGGTACCTTCACTTGAAGAAATATAGGAAATATGATTTCTTTAGACAAAAAATAGACACAATTATCATTACCTAGCATAAGTAAGATCTCTCTAAATGTGAAAGTAATAATAAAACACATATCTTGGTGGGTCTATGGCAAATACTCGCACCATTGTCCTAGGTTACCTCAGTTTAGAGATGCCATTTTTTCTTATCATGCAAAATCACTACACCACCTGTCACACCTACATTAAGACCTAGCCCTGCCCTCTCCCTATAACACTTAATCAAGGATGGTGGCAAGGAAAAAAAAAATCCCATGTCATCATTAGTCAAATGTTACATTGTTCGCACCGAAACATTTTCAGAAATAGATGAAAAATGTACATTCATTTTGTTTAAAAAATCTATCCATGAAGCACAATGCATATTTATGCATGTAGATATTGTTTCTAATTTGAAGAAGTACATTTCTTAGTTTACATTGATTCTTTCAAAAACCATTCCGTTTGGAGGTGATATCTCAAATGTAAATTTTGTCTGTGTGGTGGATATACCATGTTTTGATGAGAATAAAAAGGAGGTTGATGAATTGAAAAAAGAGCTTCTAATACAAATTAATGACACTGAATTTATATCTGAATATTTGGCTTCACAATTCAGAAAAAAATTTATTTGAAGGAAAACGTTTAAGCAATCATAATTCAGAGGCCTTCCCCTTTCTCTTTCAATTTATTCTTTTCTATAATGGATATGGAGTGAAAGGAACATTTCTTGTTAACAAAATATTTCCATGTAAAACGATCCATTTTCGAGAGTCGATGAACAAAGTTGAAAGAGATGGAAAATATATTCATTACCCAAGTATCAACTCCTTGGAAATATATGGAACCAAATATAATTCAAGCACAACATCCTTTCAATTAATTTGATTGCATTGCTTACTTATGGAGGGGTTCCATAATATTTCTTCATTGAGCTTGTAATCAATGCTATAGAAAAAAATTAGAATGAACTTAAGATGAAACAAAAGCTTGGAAAGTTTTAAAACAATATAGATATTTAGATGATGACCACATATGTATTAGAATGTTATCATGGGGAGTTCCTTTGCATGAATTAATGCTTATTGGATTGACCGGAACCACCCCTAGGGTACCATGAGTGAAATGTGAAGCAGTGACCTCAAAATAGGTATCTAGCATAAGCACATGCTTCTAGGGGTGATGCCGGGGAAAATATATGGCTGGCTATAGACATAGAGTCGACTGGAGTTTACCAAGAACCATATTGTTAGTTAGTCCCTTAATGCATATAGGAAAGAGAGAGAAAAAGCGTATAATCCCACTAGCAAGGGAAATATGCCCATGCTAATGGTAAAATACCCTAATAATTAAATATAAGGTTATTCTATGTGTTTAATTTTTGGTACCTTTATATGTTGCATTTCACATGGTATTCAAACATTTATTATCATTTGACGTCCAAGACTTGTATCCATTTCACTTGAATGAATCAACTTATTTATGTGAAGTTATTTCTGGCTTTGTTTTATCCCTGTTGAATCAATCATAAAATAAAATCTCCTAGGGAACTCTTGATAAACTTAGAGCTTTATTGAAGTGTTTATTCTCTAATTTCCATTATTAGCATAATTTTTATCTATGATTAGTCATAGTTCGCATTTACAATATGGTTCGCACTTATTTGTCACTCTTTCTCCCATGTCTTATATCTCATGAATAGTACAGTTTTTAGGCATCATACAACTAAATAAAATATTCACTATTCATATAACTAACCTTCCTTACAATATTATATGAATCCTATATTCCAAAGGTTCCTTTAAATATGCATTCTTAGTGTTGAAGAGGTAAATCCCCTCTGTGGATAGAGGCGATCCCTACTAGCCTAGATCGGGTCTAGCAACAATCAAGTCACGTAGTGACGTAGGTTCCTAGTTACAAAATGACAAAAATCATAATGAATTGCCTACCTCAAATCCTACACAGTGGTCATTGAAGAAAGGATGACGCTTCTGGTCCCTCGCTTGGCAGATCATGATCCTTCCGCTCGACACATTCGAAAACCTGCACACATGCAAGGAAACAACGAAATACAATGTAAAATCTAAACCATGTAACCATACATCAGTCACAGATGATGTAATTCATTGCATAAAGAAATAAACACATGAACGGAACCATAATAAAAGTCCCTTATCATTAAAATAACAAAGGAAAGATACAACCCAAAGCTTTGACGCTTGATCTTCTTTCAGTAGGGCTGACAGAAAAGCACGTCTCAACAAAGCTTATCGGAAATGGGATGAAGCTCTCCCTCTTCAGCTTGGCTCTCAATAGTTGTCTGGCTATAGTTTCCCTCCTACAAGTTCAGCTAGCTTGCTAAGAGAGAAGGAAAGCTTTTATAGATTGGGGAAGAAGAGTTGGGATCCCTACAATCATGGGATAGGTCCTATCTCTAAGGAAGCTTCCATGATAGGTGGAAAACCACTTCCCATACATGGAGATCTAGAGCCAAACCACCCAACTCCTTTTAGTGACTCATTCAGGAGTTTGTTGAAATCAAACTTCGGCCATTTATTTTTAAAAAACATCCCTTATTAAGCTTGGCACGAGTGAGACACAGGGATAGAGCGCTAGTTGGTGTGCCCTCTATGATGGATTTCCCCCATTGGCACGAGGGCTGAACTGGCTAGTCACGCCAAGGCTAAAAGATCTGTTTTTAGGGTTTTTCAAAGGAAACTTTCTTTAGAGGAATGTTTTTCCTTATGCAAGGGGATGCCATGAAAGTGGTTTCAGGTCATGTCACTACTCACAGGTCACTGGAAAAATCCCTCCAATGTGCAGGACAGGGGATTGCAGGGACTGTGACAAAATGCTGTGTAACACTTAGTCTTTCATGAAGTCATCTAATTATTTGTATCCTACAATGAGCTTGCAACTTGAATAAATGCATTCCTTAATCCTTTTCAAAGTATCATTTCTATAAAATATGGAATATATATTTATATTTTCATAATGTCTCTTCCAAGAGCCTTCCAAGATGATGACTCTTATAAGATCAGGATGATCCATATTAGCAAAATTACTTCCTCTAACATAATGTTAGAGAATGTATGGATGAATATTTATGCAAAATGCTCCCCAATATTTTTATTCTTAAAAGACTAGATGTTTTCAAGCAACTAAACCAAGTATACTTTTAAGCATGCTACTATTATATGCTTCTATCCATGATGTCATACTAAATCAAGATGTTACATGCTCTTTAGTTCCCTTCTAGCCATTTTTCCTTTCCAGGAAGCCTATAGCACTTACTGCAATTTTAGACCTCAGGTAACCCTATACTTCCATATAAAAATATTTTTTCATTCTTTGATACAAGTTCCAAAGATATAATGTGAAGATTATATATAAATTTATACATATTTCAGGAGTGGTTTCCTTATTAACATAATGATGAAATTGTGGATGAATTTATTGATTTATTTTTTAATGTGTCATAATGAACTTTAAAGATATCATAATATTTATGAGCGAGTATTTAACTCTCTAAATTTCCCCTCTTATATAAAAAATGGAAATTTTTATTGATCTAAAATGTTTTATCAAATTCAAATCTTTGAATTTTTATAGCTAAATATGGTGGAACAAAATTAAAAATTAAAATTATTTGATAAATATGGTGATAAGGGGAAGGAACCATTCCTAGAGTGGTCCACAGATGCTCCTGAGGGACTGCTTAGTGAAGAAGAATTGTTTTTTTCACCGATCTGATCCAAACAATAAAGAAACTTTAAATGAAATTAAACGAGAAACTCAATTCTTTAATTTCTATTTAGCCGAAGACAGAAGCGATAAGAGGCCAAATCAAAACTGTGATGGCTTAAATTTGTCACTATGGGGTGAGAAAATATTTTAATTATCCCTTTTATTTATTTATGATTTTAATTATCTCAGCCTTAAAAAAAAAAAACTCTATTTTACAGGAGTTTTTGAGGGAGAACTATCTTCATGCTACGACTATGGGGGCCAGCATTAGTAGCAACATTGACACTCTGCCTGTGAGTGATACACTGGTCACTAAGTGTGGTACACCCATTGAACCACACATGCTAGGATATGCACCCCCCGAACAACATACACCAAGATATGCACATGATCTTTTGGATGTATAGCCTAATACCCTTACACAATTTGAAGTGAGCTTTGTTGTATCTTCCCATGTTACTAGCATGGGAACACTAAAAGATAGTTTTTGATATATGATTACCATGTTCCCATGAAATTAGAAAAGCATCTAGGTATTTAAGAACTGTTTTAAATATTAAGTACAACCTAATTGAAATTATCATATAGTCTGTGATTATTTTAAAGTAATGATATATCATGCAACGATGTGTTCTAAAGGAATTTGTATGATATAACCTTGGAAATATTTGGGCACACCACTCACACAATTTGGAAATAAAAATTTTCCAAGTTGAAGGATGAACTTATGAACATGATGGTTGGCATGTTTGGTGAGGGTACCTCCAACAAAATTGGAGTTACCTCGAAGGCGGGATTATATTTAAAACATATGTGGAACCAATATAGGTGTAATTTGGAAAGGACTAGGTCATATGGGCACCTTCCATCAGTTCCAGAGAGGGAGTACAAATCGTTCATGGTATATTCAAATGAGAAGGCGCTTCGAAAATAAGGGAAAATGCCAACCAGACCAGGAAGGTATGAGGCACTTTTAATAATTTAATTATTATTCTTTATCCTCATTGTGATATATAATTAATTTTTTCAATATTGTCAATATAGGCTCCCATATACATCAAAATCTAGGATGGATATAATATCTAAACATGGGAAGCATCATTGGTGCAGATGGTTATTAATAACTGGCCATAAAAATTGTAAGTATAAAAAATAATGTATCCAAATTATAAATTCTTAACCATTTTAATTTAATATTACATATGAAGTAAAATTCATGTTCTCATGCAAAATTGCAGGGATTTCAATTCAATGAGGTTTCCATAGAGGAAGACTTCAATCTTTCTTATAATCACGACTATCAAGTTGTGGTTGAACGTAGGAAAAGCTTGGAGTCCTCACATTCTTCTAGCACCCAACCTAACATTTTATAGGTAAATAAAATAAAAAAAGAGAATTTATAAATTATTACTTGTAAAATATATTGGTTATTATTTTTTTCTCGATAGTAATGTGCTTTATTGTAAAAAGCGGGAAATCCATGTAGATAAAATACATGATCCTAGTGACGACGGAGTGCCTCTTGAAACTGATGTTCAACTTGATAATGGAGGTATTTCATGTGTTATATATAAATTTTAGTATGGATTAAATTTAAAAATATTAAATGAAAATGTTGTATTAATTATAACCTTTATTGTTTCTACTCCAGAGCATGTACAGGATGCGACTAGAGAAGAGGAGGAACATTTGGCCACGTTTGAAAGTGCTCCACATCCCTCCAATACTGAAGGAGGTAAGGAACAATTTGGTACTCTTTTTATTAATAAAATACTTGCAATAATTATAACTATAAATATGAATTTACCATTTCTTTATTATTGCAGTTGATGCTCCGCACCCTCTTGGAGCAGAATAGACTTATGACCACGTTGGGAGAAAGGACTACAGAGCCCATAACGGTTCAAGGGAAAAATCAATATGTCCTTGTGAAGTACTTACAAATGAGAAAGATATCGAATAATAAATTATTTCACTTGTTTATTTAGAGCCCAATTTCTTGAGTACCATAATTTTTACTCACAAATTGAATGCCTCATTGCATATGCACACGTAACTTTTTACTATCTTAATAAAAATTTGTGATCTTTCTGTTGGAAAAAAAAAAGAATGACATTGTTTGTGTTATTATCATCAAATAAATTCCAAAACAAAAATACTACAAGCATTAAAATATTTTGTATTTGATATTATGTGTTATCACTCCGTAATTTCCCTAGTTGTAGTAGAAAATTACTAGTATAACCTCAAACCATTCTTTTAGATTGGAAGTTGGCCTTATCAATCCAGAGAGGGATATATCTATCACTAAATTTGATGAAGAGCGAAACCCACTACAAGTAGGTTCACCTTCTTTTTTTCAAATTAAACCTGCAACCTCTAAATCGTATCAATTTGCAGACTCACAAAACCGATACTCGACTTGATCCTGGGACCTGTGGGTTATAGACCCACTCTACCTCCGCTGTGCTACTTCAATGCAAATATATCCATGGGCCCCAACGCTAACGGTTCATCCTCATCCGACGGCAGAGAGCATGTCGCCATGCTTCGAATGATCCAATGGATATCATGCGATTTACTTGCACGAATGATAATGTGCGATGAGAGTGGTTTCTTCAGATCGCTTGAGGCCATGTGTCAGCCCATAGCCTTGATCACATCCAATTGGGGAATACTACTTACCCTGCAAAGGCGGTGCGATCAAACCACTTCCGACTTTTGAATAGTATTTGACCAGAGTTAACTCTATTCCCTGTATGCTCTCCGATTCGCTAACTCAGGGTCTAAAACACATTCAATATTCAGTTCCCAACGAATTCTGTATTGTGGGGTTCATATTAAATTCATTGTCGATTATCCCAATTGCGCAGAACACATATGTATTCAATTCATACACAGGATTCAGTAAAATAAATCCACCATCATCTACGCCTACACTATAATGATATTTAAAGGATCGATGTCGATCCTTTCAGTGATCGATAGTTGATCAGAGTTCATCAATGACAGCATTTAACTCATAACCCCTAAACTATGATTAAAACTGAATTCAACACACAGTCACATGGAAATCACGCATATGAAATCACAAATTTAGATAAAATTAAACCATATTGAACGGAGGAAATCCACATAGAAACAATTCTATTAATTATAGAACTGAGTACAAATATCTAAGGCATTTCAACCTCAGTAACAAAGTTCACCTCAGAATACATTGTGCTCACTCGCTCTCTATCCTCACGCACATTACAGATTCACTCTTATAGAAAATAAAAAAGAGCCCGAATCGTTTGAGATCCACAGTCTCAAACAACCCTTCATTTTCTCGAACGCCCACATGTCAGATCAGTTACATATGTTTCAACATCGGTTTTCAATAAAAAATTGCCCCAATTTACATGACTATTCGCATACTCAATCTCTTCAGCTGCAGATTCGAACTTGAGTTCAAAATTTTTTGAATGCTCCTGCATCAGACTCCCGAGGCACAAAAATTTATGACCTCCGGGTCATATGTCTTCTCTAGCTACCAGCAAGTCTAGCCATGTCATCTGTGGAACTGCTCTTCATGATCTTCCTGTAGCAACATCTCCTAAACAATTCTCACCTGCATCCTCTATGGAATTGTACTCTGTATGCGAACTTCTTCTCCGCAAGAAATCATTTTCCCTGCTCTGATACCACTTGATGAAGATCGAAACCCACTAAAAGTAGGTTCACCTTCTTTTTTTCAAAGTAAACCTGCAACCTCTAAATCGTATCAATTTGCAGACTCACAAAACTGATACTCGACTTGATCCTGGGACCTGTGGGTTATAGGCCCACTCTACCTCCGCTGCGCTACTTGAATGCATATATATGCATGGGCCCCAACGCTAACGATTCATCCTCATTTGACGGTGGAGAGCACATTGCCATGCTTCGAATGATCTGACGGATATTGTGCCAGTTACTTGCACGAATGATAATGCGTGATGAGAGCAGTTTATCCAGACCGCTTGAGGCCACGTGTCGGCCCATAGCCTTGATCACATCCAATTGGGGAATGCTGCTTACCCTGCAAAGGTGGTGCGATCAAACCACTTCCGGCTTTTGAACAATATTTGACCGGAGTTAACTCTATTCCCTGTACACTCTCTGATTCACTAACTCAGGGTCTAAAACACATTCACTATTCAGTTCCCAACGAATTCTGTATTGTGGTGTTCATAAGAAATTCGATGTCGATTATCCCAATCGCGCATAACACATATGTATTCAATTCATACACAGGATTCAGTAAAATAAATCCACCATCATCTATTCCTACACTATAATGATATTTACAGGATCGTTTTCGATCCTTTCAGTGATCAGTAGCCGATCATAGTTCATTAATGACAACATTTAACTCATAACCCCTGAACTATGATTAAAATCAAATTCAACACACAGTCACACGAAAATCACGCATATGAATTCACAAATTGAGATAAAATTAAACCATACTGAATAGAGGAAATCCACATAGAAACAATTCTATTAATTACAGAACTGAGTACAAATATCTAAGGCATTTCAGCCTTAGTAACAAAGTTCACCTCAGACTACATTGTGCTCACTCGCTCTCTGTCCTCACGCACATTACAGATTCGCTCTTATAGAAAATACAAAAGAGCTCGAATCATTTGATATCCACAGTCTCAAACAACCCTTCATCTTCTCGAACGCCCACATGTCAGATCAGTTACATATGTTTCAGCATCGATTTTCAATAAAAAATTGCCCCAATTACATGACTGTTCGCATACTCAATCTCTTCAGCTACAGATTCGAACTTGAGTTCAAACCTATTCGGATGCCCTTGCATCAAAATTACTCAATTTCACCACAGTAAAAGGTCATTTATATACAGTGGAAAAATATTTTATAACAAAGCTAATAGGTTTGGTTGGAAAACAAGGGAAAGAACCACAGGGCATAGAGTCACAAATTGATTCCAAACAAGATTTCTAGATCTGGTGGGTATAAAAAATAGAGCTAATAGGTGAGATAGAAAATATTTAATGTAGAACTTCTGATTATAAATTTGGAAAGTAGAAAAGGAAACATACAATTGCAACACAGCATCAATATGAAATCTGTGTAAATTTAGCAGAAATGATGATAATATTTGAATATCATAAATAACAAATCATATTGATAAAAATGAATTCTACAAACTTATAAAAATATCATTCAAATATGAAGACTTAAACATTAATGGAATTCATTATCACTCCCCCCAACTTTCCAAGGCTGAGAATGGAATTGAAGGAAGGTAACCACAGAATAGGCTTTAGGTCAGGTAGCTAGCCCTACCAAGACCAGAGAGGGATCTCTCAACGTCACTTTGCAGTCAATCAAATGACTGAATATATAATTATATTAGGCTAGGTATATAGGCTCAGTAAATAGGGTTTATTTTTTATGTTTCTTGTGCCGGATAGGAAATGATAGTTAGGAGACTAGGTCTAGGTTTTAGGTCAAAGTTCAAGGTCAAGTTGCAGAGATATGGATGAAGCCAGGTAGGTAGCTTGGAAGAATTCTTAGCTTGTTCATTGTGTATATGATGAAATGAAGGAGAATTTTAATTATCATTTAGGTGAATTCATTCATTTAGAAGAACATAGACATATAATGTAAACCTTGTTAAAATAGAGCATGAAAAGGCATGATTTATGCTTATAAACTAACAAGATAAACACATAGAAGCATATATGTGAAAGAGGGTATTATATAATTCAACTTGGTAAGATAAACATACATATAAAGAACAAATTCTCCAAGGCATACCACAGGAGCCTCAACAAAAATTCTGCAACATTGTCTTTGATTTCATTCCATAAGCTTGTATAATAGCTCTAGTGCAAAAACAACTATCCAACCAAACAAAAGACTAAAGTGGGTCTACTTATAGAAAATATGAACAATTAAATCTTATAGAGTCGAAATCGCAACCAAAATGCATCATAATTACATGATACAAGTCACTTTCTAGAATATAGGGAAGTTTGAAACCATTCCCTCAAACTCAGCTAAAGACTAGGAGTGTGTCTCTCCCACATTAAATTACATGTATTCCCATGATAAGGAGAAAAAAAAACTAAATCACTCCAATGAAATCTCAAAGGATAGCTAAACCTCTAACTTATGACTTTTTATAGCTTCAAAAGTGTCCTGAGGGAATCCAACGCAGAAGCATAGCGCATGTTGACAAAAACGTAGTGCCATTTTTCATAAGCGTAGCGCCACTTTGGAGGTAATTTTGAGGGACTTTTAGGGCTCATAATCAAAATTTAAAAGATAGGTAAACTAGCCCCATGTGTCTACTTTCCATTAAATCTTGAATTTGAGAAAAAACACATAAGAATGCCTCCAAACGTTGATTCTCCCAACCTCACTCCAAAAGCGTAGTGCTTGGTAAAAAACATTGGCAGAAGCATAGAAAAATGGTGCTTTTTTGGAATTTTCTTCAAAATTAGAGCTTGTAATGAAAAAAAAGTTCTATATAAGGAATGTAATAATGAAAATTCAACCAACCATATAAGCCAATCTTCATTTAGGTGTCCTGAGAAAAATCATAGTGCCTTGGTGCTTCGTTTCTGTTCAGGCAGAACTTCCATACTAGTGCAAAAATTACCAAAAATACCCAAGTTGCTCAAAATTGACTAATTTAGACTTGTGGATGATGGGCTAATCAAGCATGGATGCCTCAGCAAGGAGGTCTATTTTTTCTTTCTCCTTAAGCTTCATTTGATCCTCTTTGAGCTTCTTTTTAACTTGTTTGAGCCTTATTTGTGAAATTTTGTTCTTGCCGCAATAATCATTGGCCAAATGTCTTTGGAGATTATTATTCTTTTTATCTTTATTCAATAGCTTCTCAAGGTTCCCATTGACCCTATCAAGCCAATACTCTCTATCTTTATCGATCTCATCAATAATTAGCTCATCAAAAGTATGCCAACCTGATTTAGGATATGCTGACTCTCTTTCTCTCTAAAGCTCCTTTTTTAGGCGTATTTTCCTTGGTCTTCTTATTTTTGTTCCAACCTCTACCTCCTCCATCTGATAATAATCTATTATCTCTTTCCATTTTCTGTTATATGCCTTAACATGTACCTTATTTTTTTCCTTGGGAAGCAGTTTCACCTTTAGCTAAAGATTTTCTTGTTGTAGGAATGTAATTTGAGTATTTGCAATTGAGAAAATATCCCTAAATTTTGATAATTCCTCATCCCTTTCCTTTATAATCTCCTTAAATGACTTATCCTTCACCATCTCTAACATTTAAACATCTAAGGGCGCTTGTTCATCATGGTGGTGCAATGGTGACTCACCATCATGGCTAAGTGGTTGATCCATTGTTTGACTTTGCTCAGGTGTAATTTCAGGTACCAATACACCTCTAATGGTCTTGGGAGAAAACACCATTATATTTCCTTTCTCATAGATGTGAGTGACCTCAACAACCCTAGGATCCTTTGAAATCTGAGCTTGCTTGCCAGAAGAGCCAACCTCCATTGGTTGTGCTAGTACTGATGGTGATGGTATACTATGAAGGACACGAGGACTAGTAGTGGGTGATGCTACTACTTTCTCCATGAAGCTTTCCAAAGCAATGTTGATGGCTGAGGGATGACGCAAAAAAATGAGTTTGATTTAGCCATGGTGGAATATACTTGGATACTGATCTTTGTTTTTTCTCTGAACCTTTTTAGTCATTTTAAGAAAACTTCTCTACAAATAATTTTGCAAGTCAAGTGGTTTAGTAGAGGTGAAGTGCATCAACTATCTGACATCGTACCTGTACAACCTAGAGAATCTCCCTTCAAATTTGAAATATCTCATAATTAACTTCGTCAAAGGATCATATTTTTCAAGTAGGTGCCTGAAAAGAAAAATGTACTCATGGTTTTATTTGGCATGAGGTTTGAGGAAAAATTTGTAATATTCAAGGTCTAAGTCGGTGCCCTTGAACCACTTTTCTCCATGACTAGGAATAATTTTTGCTGACGAAATCATATATGTTGATATTTTTAACTCTATACCTACAATGATGCCCTTTCCCATGCTAAAACTAGTGGAAAAAAGGATTCAATTGGAGATTATAGCCTTCTTCCATAATTCTTTCACAAAACCTCAAACATCCAATCCTATCAAAGAATCTCTTGGAAAAAGGTGAGTCATTAAATTCTTGCAATGTGAATGGCTCAAATCTGAAGTGGCGACCTCCTTTGTGGATTTTATTTTCACTTTACGTAATGTCTATCAAAAGGATGAAACCCTAGGTGTTTATATGTAGTGGGTATGGGAAGTGAATTTGGAAAAATAGAGGACAGGGATAGGGTAATTTTGGAGGATGAGATGAAGGGTTATGAAGCAGAGAAAAATTCCCAAAATAAATTCAAGAGATAGGGTTATATTTTGGCTTCACATTACATGTGAAATTTGGTGAAATGGATGTAAGGAAGGTGATCAAATTAGGAAAACACGGGGATTTCCTAGGTTTCCAATAGAAAAATAGTAGGAAATTAGGGTTTTGATGGGAATGATGTTTAGGGAAGTTGTGAAAGGTAGGGAATGATATATTATGGTCTGGGGAAAGTGTATGAGGGTATTAGATGATAGGGTTAGGGTTTATTCCACTGAAATAACTCAATGATAGGAAGAAGGAAGAAGTGAAAACTTAGTGGGAGAGGAGGTAAGCAAGAAAATCAATACCCTGCCTTATAAATTGGCTTAAGGAGGATGTGAAGTGTTGAATTAATATTGAAGAAGATTGATAAACTTATTGCAGTGATCCTAGAGCTTGGATCAGTGATTTAGGAGCCAAATTCCAAAATTGTAGCACACTTCGAGATGTGTAGCGCAGGTGTCCAGATGCGTAGCAGAGCATTCCAGAAGCATAGCAGAGCATTCCAAATGCGTAGAAGAGGTCTCTTTAAAGAAATTTTCTTGATTTTATTACAACTCTTGAGAATTATGGAGCAAGTTGAAGGTAAGAGAGGAGGTCTACCAAACATGAAAGGAAAAAATGAGTTGAATAAGCCTTCTTTTCTCTTTATAACATCTTGAAATAACCTTTTTTTTTCTTTTAGTGAAACCAAAAAATTTGAGGAAATTTTTTCCTTTTTGAAAAAATTTGACAATTTAAAAAGCTTTAAAATAATAAAAACGATCTAACTTTATTTCCCTACCTATGCTAAATCCCTTTAACTGATTTGTATGATAAAAATGAAGTCTTTTTTGCATTGTTTGATGACATAATTGGATGTTTTAGTGGTGAAACAATGATGCGTAAACATAGAACTAGATGGAGATGGAGTGAATGATCTATGACCCTTGATGAAAATGAATGACATGACCTCTGAGATGATTATGGCCATGAATAGGATGATGGGAGTAGAATTTTAGGCCTAGACCATATGTAGTGACCAAAATTTATTTGAAAACTTGTCTAAAAAGACAAAATTTTGACCTAGGAATACTAAAAAGTAAATTGAAAGAGAATATTTGATCACTGAACATATTGAGACTAAAATTGGCTCTAGTTGGAGATGGAAACTCCTTCAGGAGTTGTCAAGAACACCGTAGATAAGATAGCCTTGTCATTTGGGTGATGGAGTCAATAAATGGAAATAGTTTTTTTTTGAAAAACTTGAAATGATGAAATAAAACAGGAAATGACTTTGACTCAAAAAATGACTTGACTCTGAATTATCAACTGATTAAAAAATTTTGAAAAATTTTGAAAGAAAAAACATGCGTTGAATATAGAAGTTTCATGGCCTTCTCCTCAGGCTTCAAACTTCTGCAACAAATTCCTTATTCTTGGACAGCAAATAAAAGTGATATGTACAATGAAAGTGAACCTCTTCTTCAATGATCACTTAAGGTAATGTTCAAGGAACCTACCATTGATTGGTCCTCCCAAAAATTCCTTCCCTTAAATATCTTCTAATTAAAATTCATTTTTACCTCTGAATGCAGTAATCTTATAAGGACCTTTCCATATATTATCAAACTTTCCATGCTTACCTTTGTCTTCATTTTGGGCATCCCAATGAAGAAAAATATCTCCTATCTTAAAATCATTAGCTTTGGTCTTCTTATCATAAATATTAATGATTTTCTCTTGAATTTTTGAAGTGTAACTGAAAACTTCATGTCTTGAAAATTGTAGATGAATCATTTGGTTGATTCTTCGATGGATATCATTTGGTTCACTTTCGATCTCTTGCAGAATTTTCATCTTTGGTACAACTAAATAAGTAGGGAACATTATGTCAACACCATACACAAGCTCGAAAGGTGAAATTCCATTTGATCTTTTTGTGCTAATTTTGTCCGCCCATAGAGAATTTGTGAGGTTTTTGTGCCAGTTTCTCTTGTTCTTTTGCAGAATTTTCTTGATTATGTTCACCAAAGATTTATTTGACGATTAAGATAGCCCGTTGCCTTGAGGATACTAAGTTGTACAATTACCAAGTCTAATGTGATAATTATCACAAATTTCAATCATCCTTTTGGACTTAAAGGCGGCTTCATTGTCAGTAATAATTTGATATGGAAAACCAAAACAAGGCCGGATATTGTTCTATAAAAACTGAATAATGACGATATTAATAGCTTGCCTCATGGGGAAAAATTCAATCCATTTAGTGAATTAATCAATGGTAGTGAGTATCCACTTATGTCGGGCTTATGATGAATGATGGATCTCGCCAATGAAATCAAGTCCCCATTGCTAGAATGGTGCTTGCACTTCAATTGGTTTCAAGGGAAAAAGAAAGAGCTTTCTCTTTCCTTGAAAGATTTGACATTCATGACAACTCATGATTGTTTTATAGACATCAAATAATATACTTGGCCAATATAAACCTTCTCTAGAGATATTATTTAGTGTAGGCTTCTAGTAAATATGACTGCCACAATCACCTTTATGAAAGTCACTCATCACTTTTTCAAATTCTCCTTCTACTAAGAAATTCAACAACACTTCTTCAAGATCTTTACAATACAAGACATTATTAAGGATTAAATACTTAATAGATTTCAAATTCAAAGATCTATCTTTATTACTAGGAAAACCGTGAGGAGGATTCAAGTGTTGCAAAACATGAACAATATCAGCATACCTTGGCGATGAAGAATAAATTTCAGATACCTCAAGTAATATTTTACCCTCTTGCTCCTCAGATAATGCAGTAATAAAATTAATGTCCAAGGAATGTATATTTCAGTCCACCATAAGCTTGGCCATGCCTTGTCCCTTCATTAGCTTTGTAGGTGTGATTTCCAAGTCATACTCCAACATAGTAGTGATCCATTTTCCACGTCGCCCTTCAGGATCATTTCGCGTGAGCACATCTTTGACAACAATTTTTGGGACATATGCAATGACATGAGAGTGGAGAATATAGACCTAGAAGTCCTTAAATAATTTAAATAACACCAAAGCCTGTTTCTAAATGATATTTTACTTCAAGGTTGAATCTCTTATGGTTCTACTAAAGAAGGCGATGGGCTGCTCTGTTTTCTGAATTTTCTTTTGCATAAGGACAACAGTTATAGTATGCTTTGAAGAAAATGAAAAAATGATGAAATCAAGTGTGTAAAATAGAATAATAAGAATAGGAGTGTGAGATAAAGAAAAATTAACTTGATTGAATGACTTCTTTTCATCTTCGGACCATTTTATTTCACTATCTTTCTTTAGCATGTTAGTAATTTTCCTCAAGTGTTCAGCAAGGTTGGGAACAAACCTTCTTAAAAAATTATTTTTTCCATTGAACAACTCGATTTCCTTCTTTCTCCTAGGATAGTCCAAGGTATGAATTGGTTCAATCTTTGAAGGATCTATCTAGATACCATATTTCGATATGATATGGCCCAACAATTTACCTTCCTCCATAGAAAACAGGCTCTTCTTTCTGTTCAACGATATGCCAAACTTTCTACATATCTGAAAAACTGTTTTCAAGTATTCTAAGTTCTTCTCATCTATCTTGGAAAAAACAGTGATGATCAAAATAATTGACCAAAAATACATCCTTTTCATTGGCGAAATAAATATCCATTGCTCGATGAAAAGACACTCCATTTTTCAATCCAAAGGTAATTTTGGCGTACATGAAGGTGCCCCATGGTGTTGTAAAGGTTGTCCTTTCTTGATCAGATGGGTGAAATAGAATTTGACTGTACCTATAATATCTGTCCAACAATGAAAGTCTGGAAGATCCAACTACCCTTTACAGAATATAGTCCATCTTTGGTAGTGGGTAATTATCTTTCAATGACACTTTATTCAGATTTTTGAAATCTATACACAAACGAATATCTCATGCCTTCTTCCTTACTAGCACTAAATTAGACATCCAATTTGAAAAGTGAAGTGGAACTATAATACCAAAATTAAATAATCTGTTTACCTCTTTTTGAATGGAGGGCAACAACTTGGGATTCATTCTCCTCAGTTTCTAGTGGAAAGGATTATGATATGGCTTTAAGGGAATTGTATTTTGGATTAAAATATTATCGTACACTTTCAGATCAGAATAATCCCATTAAAAAACATTAGCAAAATGAGACACAAGCACTGCATATTTACCTTTCATCTCTGAGCTCAAGGATTTTGAAATCTTGACGATCTTTGTGTTTTCAGGAGTGCCAAGATTGAGGTCTTCCACTCCCACTTCTATTGGCAACATGGTCGGTTTTCTTGCAACATTGTCCAGATCAAAACGCTCCTCCAAAGGCACTAGAACTCTTGGAATGGAGTTTTTTTTCAACTGGAGTACTTGCATTTCTGCTACATGGAATTCTTGGTTATCTTCAGAGAACCGGTTATCCATTTGTGAATTCACAATTCCTATTCCATCTATAAGAAGTTGCTGATCTATTTATCATTTTGAAAGACCTGCAAATATTGAAAATTATCGGGAATAGCAGGGCATTGTTTGGTGTTTATCTCATACTTCTTATTAGGATACAATGGAATTTTAAACATGTTGGCTGAAGTATCAAGAGAATCAGCAATAACATTATTGTCCCTTAGTATCAATGAAAAAGTATACTCAGTGAAGGTATTGAGGATATATAACACTAAATTTCGGTAAGCTCTCATCCTAGGATGCTTGGCCTAGTATTCCCCTTTGACTTGTTTTATTACCAACTCGGAGTCACCATACACAGAAATTTTCTCGGTACCTAACTTCCTGAGAATTTTCAGACCAGCTATTAAAGCCTCATACTCAACTTCATTGTTCAAACAATGGAATGCCAACTTGTAACAGGACATTCGAAAATTGGGAGGAATTTTAAGTGACTGATTTATAGGGTTGTGAATCCACACTCCAATGTAATCCCCTTCCTTTCACAAGGCTCCATCGAAGTCTATGGTCCATAAAACACTTTTTTCATCGATAATTTGCAAATCGAATGACTGAACTTTACTTGTTACTTGAGAGATTTTTGTTATACCAAAAATTTCTGTTTCTTTCACTGTTTCATCTCTCTTTTGGGCTGATGCACTTGGTTCCAAAGCACTTGGAATATTTTCTTTATTTTCTGCATTTGCAATTTCTAAAACAAAATTTGAAAATTCTGATTTTTTTTTTCTCTTCAATAAAAGCTTCTGAAGATGTTGAAAATTCATCATTGAATAAGATAAAGGACTCTAAATACGTATGAAAAACATGTATGGGCTGATTATTAGGATTTTCTCTGCTACTGATCATGCATTTAATTTTACTTTCTTGATATATTTTTCTAAGTTTCCCAAAGACAAGAATTGTAGCATATGAAAAGTCGAGATGTAAAGTACCTCTAAAATTTGCTCCCAATGAATGGGAGAGAAAAAATCCATATCTGGAAGGGATACCAGCTATGAAAAAATCCATAAGGGCATTCTTGGCTGGGATTTTCTCTAAAGACACCACTAGGTCCCTAATGAGGCCAATACATTTCACCCTCCCTAAATCAAATGAATAAAGATCATGGTAAGGTCTTGTGATATCCAAGCCTAATATGTCCATAATGGCCTTAGGCATAAGGTTATGAGAGACTCTAGAATCAAGCATGGCGTTATGGAGGATAAAATCATGGATTTTGAGGCTAAGATAAAACAGAGGGACCTCACTATCTTCTAAATCACCATCAACAACAGGACCAAATAGAAGTTATGGGTGATCATCACTCACATTAACAATATCGGACATCTGATCCACCATAAGAACCTTAGCTACTTAAAACTTGTATTGATCATTCTTGACTATTTCAGTTAAAGGAATGGATACTTTCAACTTTGCGATTTCATTTTTACGACTAAAAAGAGCAGAATATTTTTCTACCTATTTTGATGGTGCATCTTTATTCTCGAGATTATCTTTGTGTGAAATCTACTTCTTCTATCCTCCATATTTTATTTCTTTATCCTTCTTTTGACTATTGGTGGAAGCTTCATTTCCTTTAACAGGTCCTTTGTCTTTTCTTTGATTTGGAGTGGTGGTTTCTTTATGATGAGCATCTATTTGAGCATTCCGTTTTTTCTGATTGGAGGTTATAGGAAAATTCCTACTCCTTAAACAATACTGCCTTTGTACTTGATTAAGAGCATTCTGATATCCCCTATGATAATATTATGTCCATACTGATAGCATGTCGTCATTTGACAAGAAATATTGTTGATCGTCTGGTGCATAAATTTATGCAGAAAACTAATCTTCTTCAGTGAGCAAAATAGGTTGTTGATTTTCCTCAAATAAATTATTCTCGCATGAAATCTCTTCTTCTTCATCATCATCAGGGCCTTAAGTGCAGTTTTGCTGAAATGGAGTGCATATTTGCTGATGACCTTGTGGATTACGAACCCTCTATTCCCTTTGTTTGATCTTGTACTGAGGCTACTGATTTTGACCCATGAAATTGGGATTTCTAATGGAGGGTCAACATGTCTCTCAGTGATGGTAACTTTATCCATCATCTTCTCCATGGTTTTGATCAAGATGTCTAATTTTCCCTTTGATGAAGTAGATGTTTCTTCCTTGATCGTTACCTTTTTCTCTGTTTTGATTTTTGACTTCTTGATAATCAAGTTCACTTCAACGCTCACTGTGTTTCTATGCATTTATTCAAGAGTTGATGGGTTTATTTCCCTCAGTTGATAAGCCATGTCAGGATCAAAACCATCATGTTAATGAAGTAAAGCAAGACCTAGAGGAGGCTTGATATTCTTGGGAATTGAATCATAGATTTTATTGAATCTAGTTGTAAATTCTTGCACAGACTCATTGGGATTCATTTTGAAGGATTTATATTCATCTAGGATCTATAATGGATTCTTTTTATCCTCCCATTTCGCCATAAATAATTCAATTAGTTGATGTGATGTAGCTATAGAACCAGTTGTTAGAGTGCAGAACCATTTATTTACCTCTCTTAAGAAAATTTGCGCTAATATGTGCATCTTGGCGTCATCACTGTCGATTTATTCTAGATCTATGAAATCAATGGCTTTGACAATGTGTTGGTGAGCAGTAAATTATGATGTTCCATCGAAAAGAGGCAGCTTTTGACCATATTTTTGAGGTAATGCAATGAGTTTCTGCGGTAGGATCAATGGAAAAAATATGGCCATGACTATTGGAGAAGGTAGTGGGGGTGTTGATGGAGTGAAAATTTGTAGGTAATGATGGAATGAAAGGGAGAGATGATTATGTAGCTGTGTGAGAATGTGTGTTAGTAGGTGATGAAGCAAAATCCTACTACTGGTATTGGAAATAAGATTCTTTCAGAAGTTACTGGAAACTTATCAACCAAACCTTGAAGCTTATGAATATTAGACCAGACTTCACTATCAAGCTTAGAATAAGAAGACTCAGACAATGGAAAGTATGTCTCAAAATCAATAGCAACAAAGATAGTTTATGAAATAATGTTTTCACACTTAGACCTAAACAAATATGTTTCAAATTCAAAATTATAGGAAAAATCTTCTGAAGAAAATATCGTAGGAAAGGAGTTTGATTTGAAAAGTGGGGGAATAGCCTTTCCAACTTTCCGAGACTTGGTTTTCTGCTTCCTTAAAATAATCTCAGGGTCATTAACAATTGGTGAGGGATTTGGGTCTGGATTTGACCTAGTATGTATTTTAGGAGCCAACTTAGATATGAATTTTCACTTTGGTTCGAATTTAGGAACTCAAACTTTTTCAAATGCTAGAACTTGTCACCCACAAGTCTAACCTTCAGAGAACTAAAATAAATTTTCCCATGGATAGTCTTGCAATCAATCCCTGGAAATGGTGCCAAAAATTTTATCACTCCCCCCAACTTTCCAAGGCGAATAATGGAATTGAAGGAAGCTAACCACATACCAGGCTTTACGTCAGGTAGCTAGTCTTACCATGATTCGAGAGGGATCTCTCAATGTCACTTTTCATTCAATGAAATGACTGAATATCTAATGATCTTAGGCTAGGTATACAAGCTTATTAAATAGGGTTTTTGTTTGATTTTTCTTGTGTTGGATAGGAAATGACAGTTATGAGACTAGGTCTAGGGTTTAGGTCGAAATTCAAGGTCAAGTTGGAGAGATATGGATGAGGCCAGGTAGGTAGCTTGAAAGCATGCTTAGTTTTTTCGTTGTGTATAGGATGAAATGAAGGAGAACTTGAATGATTATTTATTTGAATTCATTCATTTAGAATAACAGAGACATATAATGTCAACCTTGTTAAAACAGAGCATGAAAATGCATGATTTTTGCTTATAAAATAACAAGATAACACGTAGAAGAATATATGTAAAATAGGGTATTATATCATTCAATTTGATAATATAACCATACAGAGAAATAAAAAATTCTCCAAGGCATACCACAAGAGTCTCAACACAAATTCTGCAACATTGTCTTTGATTTCATTCCATAAGCTTGTACAATAGCTCCATTGTAAAAAACAACTATCCAACCAAACAAAAGACTAAAGTGGATCTAATTATAGAAAATATGAATAATGACACCTTATAGGGCCGAAATCCCATCTAAAATGCATCATAATTTCATGAGATGAGTCACTTCCAAGAATCTAGGGAATTTAGAAACCATTCCCTCAAATTCAGCTAAAGACTAGGAGTGTGTGTCTCCCACATTAAATTACATGTCTCCTCATGATAAGGAGCAAAAAAAAACTCAATCACTCCAATGATAGCTCAAAGGAAAACTAAAACTCAAAATTCTGCATTTTTCTAGCTTGAAAAGTATCCTAAGGGAATCCAATGTAGAAGCGTAGCGCCTGTTGACAAAAACGTAGCTCTTTTTTTGATAAGCATAGAGCCACTTTGAAGGTGATTTTGAGGAAATTTTAGGGCTCCAAATCCAAATCTAAAAGATAGGTCAACTAGCCCTGTGTGTTTAATTTCCATAACATCTTGAATTTTGAGAAAAAACCCATAGGAAGGCCTCCAAAAGTTGATTCTCCCAACCTCACTCTAGAAGTGTAGCGCCTGGTCAAAAACAATGACAGAAGCATAGAAAAACACTATTTTTTTTTTTTTTTTCCTTTTCTTCAAAATTAAAGCTTGTAATGCAAACCAGTTCCAGATATGGAATGTAGTAATCAAAATTCATCCAACCATATAAGCCAATCTTCATTTAGGTTTCTTGAGAAAAAGTGTAGCGCCTTGACGTTACGTTCCTGTGAAGGAAAATTTTCTAGATTAGTGCAAAAATCACCAAAAATACCCAAGTTTCTCAAAATTGACCAAATTTTTTTCTCTAAGACCCGTGGAATATGGGATAAATAACCATGGATGCCTTAGCAAGGAGGTGTATTTTTTCTTTCTCCTTATGCTTCTTTGAGCCTCTTTGAGCTTCTTTTTCACTTGTTTGAGCCTGATTTGTGAAATTTTGTTCCTGGCGCAATAATGATTGCCCATCTGTCTCTAGAGATTATTATTCTTTTTAGCTTTATTCAATAGCTTCTCAAGGTGACAATTGACCCGTTCAAGTCAATACTCTCTGTCTTGATTGATCTCATCATGAATTAACTCATCAAAAGTCTGCCAACCTAATTTAGGAGTTGTTCACTCTCTTTCTCTCTGAAGTGCCCTTTTTAGGCCTATTGTCCTTTGTCTTCTTCTTTTTGTTCCAAATTTTTCCTCCTACAGCTAATCATAATCTATTATCTCTTTTCCCTTTCCTTTATCTACCTCAACATGTACCTTAGGTTTTTCCTTGAGAAGCAGTTTCACATTTAGCTGAAGATTTTCTTGTTGTAGGAATGTAATTTGAGAATTTGCAAGTGAGAAAATCTCTCTCAAATATTCTATTTCCTAATTCTTCTCCTTTATAATATCCTCAAATGATTTATCCTTCTCCATCTCTTCCATGTCAACATCTAAGGGCGCTTGTTCAATAAGGTGTTGCAATGGTGACTCACCATCATGGCTAGGTGGTTGATCCACTTTTTGACTTTGTTTAGGTGTAGTTTCAGGTACCAATACACATCCAATGGTCTTGGGATAAAAAACCATTCTCTTTCCTTTCTCATAGGTGTGAGTGACCTCAAAAACCCTAGAAACATTGAAATTTGAGCTTGCTTGCTGGAATATCCAACCTCCATTGGTTGTGCTGGTACTGATGGTGATGGTATGCTATGAAGGATAGGAGGACTAGTATTGGGCATTGCTGCTACTTTCTCCATGAAATTTTCCCAAGTCATGTTGATGGCTGAGAGATCATGAAAAATAATGATTTTGACTAGTCCATGGTGGAATATACTTGGATAGTGATATTTTTTTTTGCTCTGAACCTCTTCAATCATTTTGAGTATACTTTTGTACAAATAATTTGGCAAGCCAAGTGGTTTAATATAGGTGAAGTGCATCAACAATCTAACATTGTAACTATACAACCTAGATAATATCGCTTCACATGTGAAATATATCATAATTAATTTCATCAAAGGACAATATTTTTCAAGTAGGTGCCTCAAAGGGAAAATTTACTCATGTTTTTCTTTGGCATGAGGTTTGAGGAACAATTTGTAATCTTCAAGGTCTAAGTCCATGCCCTTAAACCACTTTTATCCATGCCTAGGAATACTTGTTGCTGAAGAAATCACCTCCATTGATATGTTGAACACTACACCTGAAATGATGGCCATTCCCATGCTGCAAATAGTGGCAAATAGGCTTGTTAATTGGAGATGATAGCCTTCTTCCATAATTCTTTCTCAAAACCTCAAACATCCAGTCCTATCAAAGCATCTCTTGGAAAAAGGTGAGGCATTGACTTCATGCAAGGTGGATGGCTCAAATCTTAAGTGGAAACCTCCTTTGTGGATTTTATTTTTCACTTTCCATAATTTATATCAAAAGGATGAAACCCTAGGTGTTTATATGTAGTGGGTATGGGAAGATAATTTGGAAAAATAGAGGATAGGGATAGGGTAAGTGTGGAGGGTGAGATGAAGGGTAATGAAGCCAAGAAAAATTCCCAAAAAAAATTTAGGAGGTAGGTTTATATGTTGGCTCCAAATTGCAGGTGAAATTTGGTGAAATTGATGTAATGAAGGTGATCAAATTAGGAAAACACGGGGATTTCCTTGTTTTCCAATAGAAAAATAGTAGGAAATTAAGGTTTTGATATGAATTATGTTTAGGGAACTTGTGAATGGTAGGGAATGATAGATTATGGTCTGGGGAAAGTGTATGAGGGTATTATATGATAGGGTTAGGGTTTAGTTGACTTAAGTCACTCAATGATAGGAAGAAGGAGGAAGTGAAAACGTAGTGGGAGAGGAGGTAAGCAAGAAAATCAATACCCTGCCTGATAAATTGACTTAGCGAGGATGTGAGGTGTTGAGTTACTGTTGAATAAGATTTAGAAACTTATTGCAATGTTCCTGGAGCTTGGATCAATGATTTAGGAGACAAATGCCAAAATTGTATCACACTCCTAGATGTGTAGCATAGGTGTCCAGATGCGTAGCAAAGGTATATTTAGAGAAATTTTATTGATTTTATTCCAACCCTTGACAATTATGGAGAAATTTGAAGGTAAGAGAGGAGATATACTGAACATGAAAAGACAAAATGAGTTGAATAAGGTTTCTTTTCTCTTTATAACATCTTGAAATGGCATTTTTTGTCTTTTAGTGAAACCAAAAACTTTGAGGAAATTTTTTCCTTTTTGAAACAATTTGACAATGTAACAAGCTTTGAAATAAGAAAAATTGTCTTAATTTATTTCCATACCTATGCTAACTCCCTTTAAATGAATTTTATGATGAAAATGAAGTCTTTTTTTCTTTGTTTGATGGCATAATTGGAATTTTCAGTGGTTAAACAAGGACCCTTAGACATAGACCTAGATGGAGATGGAGTGATTGATCTATGACCTTAGATGAAAATGAATGACATGACCTCTAAGATGATGATGGACTTGAATGGGATGAGGGGAGTATCATTTTAGACCTAGGCCATATGCACTAACCTAAATTTATTTGAAAGGACAAAATTTTGACCTAGGACTACTAAAAATTAAACTGAAAGAGCATATTTAATCACTGAAAATATTGACACTAACAACATTAAAACAAGAAATAAACATCGCTAAGAGACAAAATGATAAGCATCGTCAAAATAATATATGATTTGAAAGTTTCAAATAATTCCATTTTGGAAATCTTATTAAACTCAAAAATAGATACACAACACAAATATATTTTCTCCCAAAAGAAAACCAACTCTAGTTATTGTTGAAGTTCAACAAGAAATTTCAGTAGCTACACTAGCGTGGGATCAGGAGGTCCAAGCAGCACCTACAGTAGTGTGGGACCACAGGTCTTAGCAGCACCTACACTAGTGTGGGATAAATTTGGTGCATGTCTATTTTAGTTATCTCTTAATTAAAATGGACAATAAAATGTAATATAACCTCAAAATAACTTGTAATAGTTATGTTAGGGTCCCGTGATTTGGCAGATTAGAAAGCCAAATGACAGGGTAACATCAAACCAACGTTGAAGCCCTAGGACCTAGCCTTCCTGGACTCAGAGAGAGCTCTTTATATTATGTAAAGGATGTAAAACTTGTTTTCTTTTTGTATAGTTTATTTTAGGCTAGTTGTTAAGTATGTTTTTATTTTTTTTTGGGTTTTTGAGTGGAACTGATCAAAGGATAAATAGATAAAATTTTGACAGATCAACTGGGCTATGGGGTTGAAGAGGTTGAGACTGTCTCAATGATGAATAAGGTATTACTACAGGGCCGATTTGGTTGAGGTAAATGGATTCTTTGGGTGAAAGTGAAATGCGATGGACATTAAGTTTGTGAAGGACAAAGAGATTTTAAGCACAAATAGTTAAACATCAAACATTCATGTGGTAGGGCTAACCATTAATCACTATAAATGAAACTCAAATTGATTGATGTAGAAAATAAAAAATTAGGCGATGCATAGAAGTATAAGACCCTCTAACATTAGGAAAATCACTTCAGACTCTTGCGAAAACAAATAAGATAGACAAACAACTCAATCTATGAAGAGGGAAATCCTGAACATCATATTTTGAGCAATTGCGAACTTTGAAATAAGACTGCAAAGCATGGGCAAAGGGCAAGATCGAAACAAGACCTCTTTGAATTAACTAAGACAACCAATAATTCAGAGAAAGATTTCAGTGATGGAGTTTTGATTAGCTATGAGTAAGCAGGGCATACCGTGAATCATACTAGAAAACATACATAATAACCATTAATGAAATTGATAACAAGTTCTTAGGGTACCAAAGAGTAGTTAAGAATTCTTTGACATAACCAAGAAAGATGAAAACATAGAAGCTATAATGAATCAGGAAACTTGAGGTGCCTCCATGGGCATATCTCAAATATATTCTTTACTGAACTACAGCAAGCAAGAAGCATGAAAACATGTATGATAAACTAAGAAAATATAACAGATAAGAGACACAATACCATTCACCAAGCCATGGAATCCTACATACAATCCTCCTCCACCATCAAGGTCAAGCAAGAGATCATCCACTTCATGAGACAAAGTATTTCTTCAAAGATTTTAATGCTATGTATTGCTCTATAACATCAAATTAAGCCTCTGGTTACAATGAATTCTCTTGGATTATATAGGCCAAAGAGAAAGAAACCCTCATAGAGCATCTAGAAGGCCATTGGCCTAATACAAATATCTGATTTTGTCCTTGAGGCTTTGTAAAGCCTAAGGCAAAAAATATCTTCAAAAATATCTATTTAAGCTAATAATAGAAAGAAAATTAACTTTTAATCTCTGACATGGAGTTAAAAATAGCTAAATTCACATTTGGATGATCATATTCAGAAAATTGTTTTTTTAGCCAAAATGCTACATGAGCATAGTAGCAGAAAGAAGCCTGTTTTGCAAATAAATTTTGAGCGACTTCCTGATGTAGAAATGAGGCTCGTGATAGATCTTTGGAAAGCCCTGGATGTCTAGCTTCTGGAACTACTTGATTTTTTAAAAATGGATCCCTGGAAGTCTGTCAAAAGGTGGACTGAGTGAAAAAACCTAGGAGGGTCTCATTTACTGATATGTGAGGCAGAAAGGTGAATTTTGACTGATTTTTGCCTCTTTGGGGGACCAAAACACCTCCTTTTGAACTAAACATTTGTGAGTAGCTGCCACCAAATTTGATACATCCAAAAAAATGACTTTCATGAGTTGAGGATGCTCCTAGCCAACATGGCAGCGCTTAGAAAAATGTGCAATTAGGGCCAAAAAACACAAAAGACAAGATCCTGTCAAAATTTGCTCAATTTTGGTGAGAAAACCCCTTATGGGTTCTTAGAAGCATGCAAGGAAGCTGAAGCCAAGATTTTAGGCCTAGATATGTATTTTTCCACTTTTTTCACCGGTTGCCTCCTTCGAGCAGTTTTGAGCCTTTCTTGAGCAATTTTGAGTTTTCTTCGGGCCAATTGATTCAATTTCTTGTAGTGCCTGGTCATCTTCCTTTGCAAACCCAAGTATTTGTTTTCTTTATCTAATTTATCCTCCAAATGCTTGTTCGCTCTTTCAAGCCATGATTCTTTATCATTTTCTATCTCTTAGGCCAGAAATTGTGTGAGAGGATAAGATCGAACAAGGGCTGCTTCTTCTTCCTTCTGTTTCTCCAAAGCTTTCCTAAGACCCATAGTATTAGGAATTTTTCTTACTGGCTGCTCTTCTTCCTCAATATCATCAAATTCTCCCATATACTCTTCAAGCTTGAATTGTGATTTGTATGCTTCCCTTTGGTATTTGAATGCCCGGGCTTCATAAATTTCCATTTGCCCACTCATTTGTTATTTTTTCATTTGTAGAAAATGTATGAGGTCCTTTGACCTTTCTAGATCAGTTTCTAAGTCATGGATTTGGGCTTCTCTGTTTTTCAAAAGTGACTCAATAATTCTAGCTTCATCATCTCCAGCATCATTGTCTATTTGTATGATGTCAAACTCCCTTTCCTGTTCATGACTACTCTCCTGTTGTTCAACTTTTTCTTTGCCCTTGGTTTGGATAGACTTCTTCGCTCTTTTTCTCTTTGTCAATTCAACAATACTCTTCTTAGGAAGTTTGCCTCTACTCCTTAGCACCCTAGTGACATTACTAGTCACTGCTGGAGTGATCTTCTTCTTTGCAGATTTGGTGTTTTTAGCCTTTGGTGCTTTTGGAGAATGAGTCATGGCCCCTTGCCTAGGAGAGGCAGTAAGCACATGTTCTTGGCTATGTTGAGGAGATGAGAGAGGAGGTTTCATTACTAGCACTTGCTCAACTTGATCCTTTATATTGCTGCCTCCATCATCACCTGCTTTGCTGCCCTGTTCACTGTTTTCCTCACTGTTTTGAGTTTTTTTAGGGTTTCCATCTTCACCTTTATCACTGTTTTGAACCTCTTGACATATGTTGCCTTCAACCTCATCAGTGTTGTTTAGAGTATGTTTTTTAGGGCTGATAGCTTCATCATAATTTTCTGCTCCTTGACTGTCTTCACTGTTATTTTGCATGATACCATCATCTTCAATGTTTTCCTTATACTCTGTGTGTGGGCTGCCACCATGGTGACTACTTTGTTGGGAGGCGCTTTTTTCACAATCCCTTTGATTGGTTTCATGACTTTGTTGAGGACTGTGGTGTTCCACATCACTTCTTTGAACATCTTCCCTTTGCTCTTCATCATCACTACCCTGTGATCCTTAGTTTTTTTTTCATCATCACTAGTTGTGGGTGGACTATCACCATGCTCATTTTCACTGCTTTGCTTAGGCTGCTTTGTTCTTCATCCTCACTACTTTGCTGAGTGCCACTGACTTCCTTATCCTCTGGTGAGCTTTCTTCACCATCACTGGTATACTCATGGTCACTGTCCTGTGGTTTGTCACTCGGTTTATGCTCACTACTTTGCCGAGTATCACTATGTTCCTTATCATCACTAATTTCATGCCTTCTTTCATGAGACGCTCTTTTTCACTATCAATCATAGGAGATTCTCACTTTGGAGGAGTAGTTTGACTTGGTGGAGGAGAGACATAGTGAGTGGAGGGTGAGGAGGATATGTGAGATGGGCCATGAGATGAAGAAGCAGTAGCAAAATCTGGATGAGAAATTAAAGTCTCCCAAGACACTCCTTTCTTTTCAAGCTGGTGAAGGATGATGATTTTGATGAGAGAATGATGGAAAAGACTAGTTTTTTGCTGAGCAGGAGGTCTCTTTTGGACAAGGGAGGACATCTTGTCTATGATTTTGCAGAGGAAGAAAGGGAGATTTAGTAACTGAGTTCTTGTGAAATGCATGAGAAGTCTGATGTGATAGGAATAAAATCGGGAATATCTCCCTTCAGATGTGAAATAATTCATGATAACTCTCATGAGGGGGGCATTGCTGCTCAATAAGTGAGAAAAAGGAAATATAGCTTGGCAAGCATCCTGATGGTCTGGTTTTAGGAAGGGTTTATAGTGATTTAGATCCAGGTATGTTTGTTTGAACCACTTTTATCCTATATAGGAGATCTTAGTTGCTTTGGAGACAACCCTAGGAGTGAGTTTAAAGTCCAGACCTGCTAGGTGAAATTTTTTTCCATCTAGTCTTAGGGCAAAAAGCTCAGTCAAGAAACGATGGCTAGTGACTTCTTGGATTTTGTTGCAAAAGTCAAGGCAGCCAACCTCTTGAAAGCAAGACAATATTGAAGGGGAGGCAGTGAACTCTTGAGTAGTGGTAGGTTCAAACCTTTTGTGATGACCTCCCTTCTTAACCCCTTTATTCTTGGGAAGCATTTTGGTTTTGTGCTTTCTTCTTTACCCACTCAGCAAACAGGTTCTTCAAAATGAAATAGGTCTTTCTCCTTTTAGAACACTGTTTTCTTTTTATTTAGCAAGCACGAGACCCTTGAAAACCACTATGTTTCCCCTTTTGAAAAAACTGTTTTCTTCTTTGAAATCTTGATTTCAAAACATTTTTGTGACTTAAAATTGAGATGCAAGGGCATGAAAAATACCTTGAAATATTTCTGTTGTGTTTGAACAACCCACAATCTGAGCAAAAACTAGTTTTTTCCACCCTTGGAGACCTTTGGAGAGGTGCTACGCTCATGTACACAGGCACGTAGCACCTGCACGCTGATGTGGTGTTGTCGGGTCAGGCACTAGGGAACCTCTGAATGCCGGGCGGGCGAAGATCACAGGGCGTTGCACTATCCTATAGGCACGTCGCGCCGTGTGTTAAAACCTTCGGAGGAACGTTACAGGCTCGTCGCACTATCTTATGGGCGTGTCGCGACTTGTTTTTTGCACGATGCTGCCCGAGGCTTCAAACCATGAAAATCCCCTCCTTTGCTAAGTACAGAGTGAAATGGAAAAAAACATACCCTTTGAGGGTGTTATATCTTTTTGAAATGTTTTGAATGGTTGTTTTCCCTCCTTCCTTGACAATTAGACATTCCACTTTTGCCTTGGTGTTTGTAAATAAAAATGGTTTTCTCTGTTTTGTTGTGGGCTTGCTTTTTTACCAATTACCTTATCCCTTTTTTGAAAGGTGTCTTCTTTGAAAGATTGAAATTTGTGCCATGAGTATACTTCTCACTGAGAGATACAAAACAAACATAACTATGTGTATTTATATGATAGTTTCTTTGAAACAAGCATTGTGTTTGCCATTTGTTCAAAACACGATATCTCTCAAACCTGTCTATTAATGACACCTTTCTCAACCACAGTGTTAACACTGGGAAACCGGACCATCTACACATTTTGAAGGAGGTCACCTTACATTACAAAAAACTCATTTTCAACAAGTAAAATGTCTTCCTTTGCTTATTTGAACAAGGCATAATTAGTAAACTGTGATATTTTCTTATCACTTTTCAAGACCTTCAAAATAAACTGTGCCTGTTTACTAACTAATTTCTCCTTTTTTGCACAGTGTCTTCAAAATAAGACCTCTTCAGCTCAGTATTTTCCCTGATGGTTTTTATTAAAGACAGAGTTAACACTTGATGATTTGACCCTCTGCTTGTTATGAAGGAGGTATTATGCAACTGTGGTAAGTGGGCCCTCTGCTTATTTGTGAAGGAGGCCTTCTAAACACTATGTTTTTTCCATTTTCTCATAATTGAAGGAGGCATTGTAAACACAAAGTTTCTTTCATCTCTGTTTATCATTTGAGGACTATTTTTTGAACAAGTTGTTTGTGGGCCCTCTACTTATCATGAAGGAGGAAATGTTTGACAAACTACATGGGCGCTTTTTTGACGTCTGTTTAACCAAATGAAAAATGTCCACGAACAAACTGTTTGTGGCTCTTTAGACAAACTATGTTTATCATTTAAAAGAGATCTTGTGCTTTTCATTCAAGGGAGGCTTCTTTAGGACTGTGAGGGGTGCCCTTTCTTCTATGGAAGGAGGTCTTTGATCTGTCAGTGTTAAACTTTGAGAAAGGCTACCTGTTCCAAATCTGGATCCTCTGAGACTGTGCCTTTACCCTATGCCTATCTTTTGAAGGAGGCTTCTAAAACACAGTCTTTGTGACCCTTAAGATCTACTATAAGGCGCCCTACTTATCTACTGATGGAGGTCCTGAAAACTATAAAACTTCATTCATTTCAAAACTGTGACCCCTATGTGTTTGTTTGAAAAATAAAAATAGAAGGCAACAGTGAATCTTTGGTACTCATCCTCGATGAAATCATTTGAATAATAATGCCCTTTTCTTCATGAGGGCCTGTTAGTAATGTACATCCCTTTTGCATAAAATTACTGTGAATATTCAGGAGTAAATAATGTGCTTTGCAAATGGTGAGTGCTCACTGATATGCATCCTTGAAACAACTATTTCTTCCCTTGACTGTGTTTTCATTGGGAGTGAAATTTTTTGTGACAGTCTTTCAAAGTTTAGTTTATGATAAGGTATAAGAAGCAGCTTTCCTTCTTGTACCTTCAACATGATGCCTAATTTTCTTTAAATATCTCTTTGACAGAAGACTATCATTGTTGGTGGTATAAGGTTGATTTGTAGGGCTGGACACAATCTGCACTTTCTCTGACTTCCATAGTAAACCGATACAGCATGAAACTTTCTCCTGAGGTGATTTTTTTTCTCATACTTTGCTTGATGTCATCAATCAATACATCCATGCAGAGATGTAAAAACAAATTCTTTTGAAGTTTGGAGGGCTTCTTTGATGTTTCATGGGGATCATGCCTGATCTAATCATATTTCTTCAGACAGGGAAAAATCCTTTTCTTTTCCTGATTTGAACATTCCTGAGCCTTGCTAGAAACAAGCAAAGTGACGTATTTGATGGTGCGTGACCTAGGGATAGACAAGGGTTTTTCTTTGGAAAATAACAAGACATGATGGCTGACTAATATTGAAGACAGGGTTTTTGGCTCAAAACACTCTCACCAAGGAGTTTTCCTTAAAACACCACCTATAGCAGCTATAGACAGGGAGGCTTTGCTGAATTGTGATAGATAGGGAAACTGAAGGGTTTTTATCATTATAGGCTGAAGGAGAGGGGTAGGAAGACAAAAAATTGTTTGAGTTGTTTTCTGGATGACAAATTGACAGATTGAGATTAGCTTCTAGAAAACTCATCCAAGGAATCTAGTCATCAAAACATGCAAAAATACTGATGACTAACAGTGGCTCCATTTGGGGAGGGCATCTCCTTTTTGGGAGGTGCCCAGAATTGTAGATCTATGGCTTGTGAAGACCAGTGCCTTATCCATTGGCACAAATTTATCTCTTTCTTGATGCTATTTCTGAAGATTCACAGCATGATTAGCATCAGAGTCATCTCTACCTACCCAGCTATATCTCCTAACATTTTTTCTTCTCTAGGTGCATTCGGATTAGCAACCCTTTGACATGATATTTTTGAAAAAAGGAAAACTATCTAATTCTACACTTATATCTTCTAGTAGTTCAAATTAAATTGATGAACTCCTCTGATTCTCTACCTATGCTAGATTGACTGTTAAGATTAAGCTGTTTGACAGGATTTCATTCACTAAACTAAAACATGAAATTGAAAAATGACCAAATCAGGATTAGACGGTCTGATTTGTCATGTGTTTGTGGCATAAAAGACAAGCTACACACAAATATTATTTCCGCACAAAATGAGATTTAGAAAAATTAGGGCTAAGATACATATTTTCTTTTTCATCCCTAATTTCCTCTTTGGTTCTATTTTGAGTGTGTGGAACCAGTATCTTTTCCTAATCTACTTTCATAGATAACTTAATCTTACATAATTTGACTATCACTTCTTTTACTAACTTATTAGCAATCAATTTAAAACATGTCTAGTTATGAATAGGCTAGATAAGTGAACGGATATCTTTTGAGCACTAGTAGTGGCATTTAGATTTGCGCACTTTCAGCATGACTATTTTTTGAACATGGTGCTTTTCCGCTATTTTTTTTTTAAACTACCCGCTTTTCTACTTTTCTATTGTTTTTATATTTTATATTTTTATTTATTTCTTCAAACAGTGATATGTACAATGAGTGAAAATGTTTTTGAAACTAGAAATCCTTAAAATGGTGGAACTTGAGCATTTTGTCTTCAAAGGGATCTCCTGATGCTCTTGGTTTGATTAGCTCTTGGAAAGAAAAGTTTGAAAATTTTTCCCTTTCAAGCACAACATAAGGGTTCTTGCAAGAGTCTCTGAAAAATTCTGTATTTGCTTGCTGATTTTCTCTATACCTTTGATTTCTGCTCCTGGATTTTTTGTACATATTCTTTAGGTAATACAGATACTCTGTCATTTCTAAAACAGATGATGACATCGTCAAGGTAAATTGTAGTGAAGAAATTTAGAACTGGAAACATGGCCTTCAGGAACATGTCTTTGGTGTCTAGCGGTTTTGCAACTCTAGGTTTGAATTTGGAACTGCTTCCAATGTATTTGAAAAAATCTTTAAGCTGTTTGCTTTGAAGAGGAATTAACCAATGATATCCTGAAACATAACTTTGAAAAGACATATGATTAGAAACTCCTAGCTTCTATCTGGTATGATTTGTTTTGGGAAGGATATAAGTGCTATTTTGGGGAGGTTTATCTGTGTTCCTGAAATCTACACATATGCTATGACCATTTGTTTTTTCTTTAATTTTTAATGTTTGACCAAGATTTTTGCATTTCTTTTTGTAAGGGTTACTTTTTGAAATGATGGCATTTTCATAGTGTTTTAAACTATTTTCTCGACATGTATTATTATCTTGAACAATTTTTCCTACTCTAGTAGTTCTTAATCTCTTGTGAAATGACATAATTTTAGCTAGTTCAATTAGCTCAGGTGTCTTGGGACTGTTGTTATCATATTCTCCTTCATTAAATTTATCAGAAATTTTCCCTGGATTCATCAAAGTGGTTGCAAAAGTTAAAGCTTTACTTGGAGAGGTAAGGTCTTGGGCTGGTGAAGCATTTAAGTATGGTAAGAACATAAGACTCCCCTGCTCCTGATTTCCAAAGAGGTTTGTACTATGTAAGCCTTCTTGCTTCTGTTTTGAAAAAAGTTTTTGATTGTACTTTTTGTGTTTGTCCTTGGTTTGAGCAACTTGCTTGAGGGTGTAGAATGTGTTCTATTTCCTGATTTATCTCCATTTCTAGAAAATCAAATTACCATTCTTCAAGACACAATTATTCAGGGTCATGATAGTTTTGAGTATCCAACTCATCATAGAGAATCTGGGGCGTCTGATGAAGAGTGCCTAGATTTGTTTCAATTTCTCCTACCTATTTATCAATGTCTTCATTAGTATGTAAAATGAAGGAATTTAGGTCTAAATGTATGGAATACATAGGGATGTTATCTGGCCTTTCTTGGCTGCTAACCATATATTTCATGTGTGATTCCCAATACAATATTCTTGTTTGATTAAACACAGGAATGGTGGCATAAGACATATCTAGTTGAATATTTCCTTGAAGCTTGGCCCCCCAAGATCTGGATAAAAGCATTCCGTACTTGGGAGGGATGTCTGCTGCCACTATGTCCATGACCAGGTGTTTGGCAGGTACTGGGGCCAAACTGACACAAAGATATTTTATCAGGCCTAGACACTTGACTCTGATTGAATCAAACGAATATAAGTCTTTATAAGGTTTTGTTATTTCTAGGCCTAGTCTTTCCATTACTACTTTTGGCATGAGATTGTGAGAGGCCCCGAAATCTACCATGGCATTATGTAGGATTGGGTCATGTATATTCAAACTAATGTAAAAAGGAAGAGTGGTTCCCTCTTGATATTTTCCTTCTATTTTTGGTCCAAACAACACCTCAAGGGTATCATTAGCTAGGTGTAAAGTATCTGCATCATTTCCTATGTTTAGGACCTTTAGCACTCGATATTTGTATGATATTTGGGCAATAATTTCAGTGAGAGGCATGGTGATCTTAATTTTGGCGATTTCCCCTTCAAAACTGAAGGGTGCTTGTAGTTTAGATAGATTTGCATCAGTTTTCTCATCCATGACTTGCTCTATATTCTTAATTTGCTGATTTTTATTTGGGGTTTTGTTCAATACAGTGGTTTCAGGGATTTTAGTAGAGGTACAAGGACAGTTAGGATCAAGGCTTGCATGGCTAGTTTTGTCTTTGTTTTGCTCAATTCTCTTAGCCATGATTTTGTTACTATCTGTTGTTCTTTTAAGAATGGTATCGGGGGTTTTGGTAACAACAGTGTCTGAGCTACCTTTCTTAGAGTTGTCTTGGTTTTTCTTACTCCTAAGATCATATTGCCTATGGACTTCCATTATGGTGTTTTTTAATCCTACCTCAGGATCTTCGGGGTCCTCATAATTTGCTTCGTTTTGGTTTGAGGAGAAGAAAATGTGTTCTTCTTCTGTGAGGAAAACCTCACCCTCGTTATCAGAACCTATCAAGTTTAAGTGATTTTCATCAAGTAGTTCCATATCTCTTTCTACCTCATCAACATAGTTTTCATGGAGAGGTGGCCTGACCTATTGGTCATTTTCCCTTGGTTTGTTTTGAGGCAGGTCTCTTCTAAAGTTTTGGTTTCGGTTTCTATTTTGAGGATTTGGCTGGTTGTCCCTAAGAGGTGCTTTTTCATTTAGATTTATTATTTCCCACATTCTCTCCATGGTTCTAACCAGGTTGTATATTCTAGGATCTGAGGAGGAGGTAGAAGGCATGGCCTCATCTCGGTATGTGACTTTCTTTTCTGATCTCATCCTAGCTCTCTTATCAGCTAGGTTGGCTTCGGCACTAATAAATACTTTTTGCATTTCTTCTAAAGTTGTGGGGTCTCTTTCTCTTAGTTGGTATGTCATATCTGGATTGAAACCTTCGGCAAATTTTACTAGTGCTGAACCAAGTGGAGGTTTCATGTTAGGTGGAATGGCGTTATAAACATCGTTGAACCTGGTGCAATAGTCCTGAACACTTTCCCCCATATTCCTTTTAAGATTGTTATATTCAGAAAGGATTTGGATGGGGTTTGTCTTGATTTCCCACCTATTTATGAAAGTTTGGTAAAGTGCTGGGAGATCATGTATACTTTTAGGAGCCAAGTTTTTAAACCATTTCTTGGGTTCTCCGGCTAAACTTTGGGCAAACATTCTCATTCTTATGGTCTCATCTTCTATTTCCATGTATTCAAAAGAATCACTTATTCTATCTACATGCTGTTGAGCAGTAGTAGCCTCAGTTTCGGTGAAATGTGGGATTCAGGATTGGTAATCATTCTACAAAGGTACGAAAGGAAGTGGTAACACTAAGGGCACATAAAAGGCTGCCATGATGGGAGCTGATGGTAAATTTACAGTATGAGGATTTGTAGTATGGGATGAGGTGATTTGCACAGTGGTGGTTTGAATGGGTGTGGCAGAGGTAATTGGACTTGTGGACTGATTCTGAGCAGATTTGGGGTGATAAGATCCAAAGTGGTGGAGAAGCTGAAAATTAGGAGGTGTAGTGGGTGAGGCTTCTCTGCTAGGACTCTGTTGCAAATCTAAGGGCTCAAGATCGGCAAGGTTGATTTTACTTTATGACTTGCTTCTAAAAAGGGCTTTTGCTGAACTCAAGTCAAACTGGGAATCTTGCAAGGATGTAAGATGTTCAGGTACAGAGCTTGCTTTGTGGATGGTCCTATTGGTAGCTAAGTTACCAGTTTCAGAAGTTTTCCACAAAATCTTTTCTGGGTCATCAACTATGATAGGGGAATTCAGGTCTGGGTGAGATTTGGTATTAATTCTTCGTGAAGCCAGATTTCAAAGTTTAAAGCTTAGAGAGGATGATAGTTGTGATTGTTTTTCGGATGGCTATCCTCTCTAGGGGTTTCGCAAATGTGAGTAAGGTAAAAAATAAATGAAGGCTAGTGAGTCGCCAGGTGGATGTTTTTGAGGTTTATGGTCGACCACCAATACTGACAAAGATGTTTTTTAGGAAAATTTCTTTCTAGAAAACTTTTATGTGAAAACTTGCAAGACTGACTTAAAACTTAGTTCAACAGTTTGCTAGATTGTTGAGGAAGATATAGATCTATTTGCAAGTTATTCTGTTGATTTCCTATGTTTAGATGAAGATTTCTGAATCCCTAAGTTGTACTTAGTTTGTCACTGATTTCGGAGGTTGCATCATGAAATTTGTGTTTTTGGGAAAGGTAAGTCAATAGGATAGCATGATTTATGAAATTTTTGGTTTTTTGTGGAGTATTAGGCCTACTGGAGGCTAGTGGAGTTGCCAGGTGGATGTTTTGTTGTTTTTAGAGATATGTAATTATGGTCCACCACCAATAACTGAGAAAAGAGCCAATCTAGGGATTTTTTGGGGGGTTTTTTGAGTTCCTATATGCAGCCTAGTTTGCAAGAGTGTCCTAAAACTGATTCATCACTTAGCTAAGGTGGTGAAAAAAAAAGAGTTTGCTCTAAATGATTTTATAGGTTGTTTGTATGATTCTAATTTTGAAGGACTAATGAGTCTACAAGAGTTTTCTAGACAGTTATGTACTCAGTAGGTCCCACTGTGATCGCCATTATGTTAGTGTGGCGATGAGGTGGTTGATTCACTAGATATTCTTGAAGACAAGGGATTTCTGTAGTTTTAAGATGTACTTAGATTATCACTAACTCAAAAGGGTTCCACCGTGATCGCCATTATGTTATTGTGAGTGGTGGGATAAATCGACAAGATAGTATTTTTAAAAGATGTTGAAATTTTTAGGGAGTCTAAGTTTGTTTTTTACTCAAAGTCCCACCGTGATCACCATTATGTTAGGGTCCCATGATTTGGCAGATTGGCAAGCCAAATGACAGGGTAACATCAAACCAACTTTGGATCCCTAGGACCTAGCCTTCCTGGACTCGGAGAGGGCTCTCTCTATTATGAAAAGGATTTAAACTTGTTTTCTTTTTGTATATTTGATTTTAGGCTAGTTGTTAAGTATGTTTTTAGTTTGTTTTGGGTTTTTGAGGGGAACTGATCAAAGGATAAATAGATAGAAGTTTTTCAGATAAACTGGGCTATGGGGTCGAAAAGGTCGAGACTGTCTCATTGATGACTAAAGTATTATAGCAAGGCCAATTTGGTCGAGGTAAATGGATTCTTTGGGTGAAAGTGAGATGAGATGGAAATTAAGTTTGTGAAGGACAAAGAGATTTTAAGCACAAATAGTTAAACATCAAACATTCATGTGGTAGGGCTAACCATTAATCACTATAAATGAAACTCAAACTGATTGATGCAGAAAATAAACAATCAGGCGATGCATAGAAGTATAAGACCCTCTAAGTTTGGGAAAATCACCTTCAGACTTTTGGGAAAAAAAATAAGATAGGAAAAAAACTTAATCTATGAAGAGGGAACTCCTAAACATCATATTTTTAGCTATTGGGAACTTTGAAATAAGACTGCAAAGTATGGGCAAAGGGCAAGATCGAAACAAGACCTCTTTGACTTAACTAAGACAACCAATAATTCAGAGAAAGATTTCAGTGATGGAGTTTTGATTAGCCATGAGTAAGAAGGGAATATCATGAATCATACTAGAAAACATACATAATAACCATTAATGAAATTGATAACAAGTTCTTAGGGTACCAAAGAGCAGTTAATAATTCTTTGACATAACCAAGAAAGATGAAAACATAGAAGCTGTAATGAATCAGGAAACTTGAGGTGCCTCCATGGCAATATCTCAAATCTATTCTTTACTGAACTAAAAAAAGAAAGAAGCATGACAAAATGTATGATAAACTAAGAAAAAATAACAGATAAGGGACACAATACAATTCACCAAGCCATGGAATCCTACATACAATCCTCCTCCACCATCAAGGTCAAGCAAGAGATCATCCACTTCATGAGACAAAGTATTTTTTCAAAGCTTGTAATGCTATGTATTGCTCTATGACATCAAGGTCAGCCTCTGGTTACAATGAATTCTATTGGATTATATAGGCCAAAGAGAAAGAAAACCTCCTAGAGCATCTATAAGGCCATTGGCCTAATACAAATATCTGATTTTGTCCTTGAGGCTTTGCAAAGCCCAAGGCACAAAATATCTTCGAAAATATCTATTTAAGCTAATAATAGAAAGAAAATTTACTTTTAATCTCTGATATGGAGTTACAAATAGCTAAACGCACATTTGGATGATCATATTCAGAAAATTGCTTTTTTAGCCAAAATGCTACAGGAGCGTAGTAGCAAAAAGAAGCCTAGTTTGCAGATAACTTTTGAGGGACTTCCCGATGTCAAAACGAGGCTAGTGATAGCTCGTTGGAAAGCCCTAGATGTCTAGTTTCTGGAAATACTTGATTTTACCCAAAATTATCTGTAGAAATATGTCAAAAGGTGCACTGAGTGAAAAAACCTGGGAGGGTCTCATCTATTGATATGTGAGGCAGAAAGGTGAATTTTGATTGATTTTTGCCTCTTTGGGGTACCAAAACACCTCCTTTTGATTTGAAAATTTGTGAGTAGCTGCCCCCAAATTTAATACATCCAAAAAAATGACTTTAATGAGCTGAGGATGCTCCTAGCCAACATGGCAACGCTTAGAAAAATGTGCAATTAGGGCCAAAAAACACAAAAAAAAAGATCCTGTCAAAATTTGCTCAATTTTGCCGAGCAAACCCCTTATGGGTTATTAGAAGCATGGAAGGAATCTGAAGCCAAGATTTCAAGCCTAGATATGTCTTTTTCCACTTTTTTCACCGGGCGCCTCCTTCAGGCAGTTTTGAGCCTTTCTTGAGCAATTTTGAGTTTTCTTCAGGCCAATTGATTCAATTTCTTGTAGTGCCTGGTCATCTTCCTTTGCAAACCCAAGTCTTTGTTTTATTTATCTAATTTATCCTTCAAATTCTAGTTCGCTCTTTCAAGCCATGATTCTTTATCATTTTCTATCTCTTGGGCCAGCAATTGTGTGAGAGGATAAGATCGAACAAGGGCTGCTTCTTCTTGCCTCTATTTCTCCAAAGATTTCCTACGACCCATAGTCTTAGGCCTTTTTCTTACTAGCTGCTCTTCTTCCTCAATATCATCAAATTCGCCCATATACTCTTCAAGATTGACCTATGCGTTGTATGCTTCCCTATGGTATTTGAATGCTTGGGCTTCATAAATTGCCATTTTCCCACTCATTTGTTTATTTTTCATTTGTAGAAAATGTATGAGGTCATTTCACCTTTCTAGATCAATTTCTAAGTCATGGATTTGGGCTTCTCTGTTTTGCAAATGTGACTCAAGAATTCTAGCTTCATCATCTGCAGCATCACTGTCTATTTGTATGATGTCAAACTCCCTTTCCTGTTCATGACTACTCTCCTGTTGTTCAACTTTTTCTTTGCCCTTGGTTTGGATAGACTTCTTTGCTCTTTTTCTCTTTGGCAATTCAACAATACTCTTCTTAGGAAGTTTTCCTCTACTCCTTAGCACCCTAGTGACATTACTAGTCACTACTGGAGTGATCTTCTTCTTTGCAGATTTGGTGTTTTTAGCCTATGGTGCTTTTGGAGAATGAATCATGGCCCCTTGCCTAAGAGAGGCAGCAAGCACATGTTCTTGGCTGTGTTGAGGAGAAGAGAGAGGAGGTTTCATTACTAGCACTTGCTCAACTTGATCCTTGATACTATTGCCTCCATCATCACCTACTTTGCTGCCCTGTTCACTATTTTCCTCACTGTTTTGAGTTTGTTTAGGGCTGACATCTTCACCTTTATCACTATTTTGAACCTCTTGACATATGCTTCCTTCAACCTCATCAGTGTTGTTTAGAGTATGTTTTTTAGGGCTGATAGCTTCATCATCCTTTTCTGCTTCTTGACTATCTTCACTATTATTTTGCATGCTCCCATTATCTTCACTGTTTTCCTTAGACTCTATGTGTGGGTTGCCACCATGGTTGCTACTTTGCTGGGAGGTGATTTTTTCACTGTCCCTTTGATTGGTTTCATGACTTTGTTGAGGATTGTGGTGTTCCTTATCACTTCTTTTAACATCTTCACTTTGCTCTTCATCATCACTACCCTGCTGCTCCTCAGTTTGTTTTTCATCATCATTAGCTATGGGTGGACTGTCCCCATGCTCATTTTTACTGATTTTCTTAAGGCTGCCTTGTTCTTCATCCTCACTACTTTGCTGAGTGCCACTAACTTCCTTATCCTTTGGTGAGATTTCTTCACCATCACTAGTATACTCATGGTCACTGTCCTGTGGTTTGTCACTTGGTTTATGCTCACTACTTTGCTGAGTATCACTATGTTCCTTGTCATCACTAATTTCATGCCTGCTTTCATGAGACTGCGCTTTTTCACTATCAATCATAGGAGATTCTCACTTTTGAGGAGTAGTTTGGCTTGGTGAAGGAGATACATAGTGAGTGGAGGGTGAGGAGGATATGTGAGATGAGCCAGGAGATGAAGAGGCAGTAGCAAAATCTGGATGAGAAATGAAAGTTTCCCAAGACACTCCTTTCTTTTCAAGCTAGTGCAGGATGATGATTTTGATGAGAGAATGATGGAAAATACTAGCTTTTTGCTGAGCAAGAGGTCTCTTTTGGACAAGGGAGGACATCTTGTCTATGCTTTTGCAGAGGAAGAAAGGGATATTTAGTAATTGAGTTCTTTTGAAATGCATGAGAAGCCTGATGTGATAGGAATAAACTCAGGAATATCTCCCTTCACATGTGAAATACTTCATGATAACACTCATGAGGGGGCATTTCTGCTCAATAAGTGAGAAAAAGGAAATATAGCTTGGCAAGCATCCTGATGGTCTGGTTTTAAGAAGGGTTTATAGTGATTTAGATCCAGGTATGCTTGTTTGAACCACTTTCCTCGTATATAGGGGATCATAATTGCTTTGGAGACAACCCTAGGAGTGAGTTTAAAGTCCAGACCTACTAGGTGAACTTGTTTTCCATCTAGTCTTAGGTAAAAAAGCTCAGTCGAGAAACGATGGCTAGTGACTTCTTGGATTTTGTTGCAAAAGTCAAGGCAGCCAACCTCTTGAAAGAAAGACAAGATTGAATGGGAGGCAGTGAACTCTTGAGTAGTGGTAGGTTCAAACCTTTTGTGATGACCTCCCTTCTTAACCCCTTTCTTCTTGGGAGGCATTTTGGTTTTGTGCTTTCTTCTTTACCCACTCAGCAAACAGGTTCTTCAAACTGAAATAGGCCTTTCTCCTTTTAGAACACTATTTTCTTTTTATTTAGCAAGCATGAGACCCTTGAAAACCACTATGTTTCCCCTTTTGAAAACACTATTCTCTTCTTTGAAATTTTGACTTCAAAACATTTTTGTGACTTAAAATTGAGATGGAAGGGCATGAAAAATACCTTGAAATCTTTCTGTTGTGTTTGAACAACCCAAAATCTGAGCAAAAACTGGTTTTTTCTGCCCTTGGAGACCTTTGGAGAGGTGCTACGCTCCTGTGCACAGGTGCGTAGCACCTGCATGCCGCTGTGGTGTTGTCGGGTCGGGCACTGGGCGCCCTTTGAACGCTGGGTGGACAAAGATCACAGGTGCATCGCACTATCCTACAGGCGTGTCATGCCGTGTGTAAAAACCTTCAGAGGAATGTTACAGGCACGTTGCGCTATCTTACAAGCGTGTCTCGCTATCTTACAGGCGCGTCGCGACCTTTTTTTTGCACGATGCTGCCCGGGGCTTCAAACCACGAAAAATCCCTCCTTTGATAAGTATAGAGTGACATGGAAAAAAAAATACCCTTTGAGGGTGTTATAGCTTTTTGAAATGTTTTGAATGGTCATTTTCCCTCCTTCCTTGACGATTAGGCACTCCACTTTTGCCTTGGTGTTTGAAAAGAAAAATGGTTTTCTCTGTTTTGTTGAGGGCTTGTTTTTTTACCAATTGCTTTATCCCTTTTTTGAAAGGTGTCTTCTTTGAAAGATTGAACTTTGTGTCATGAGTATACTTCTCACTGAGAGATACAAAAAAAACATTACTGTGTGTATTTATATGAGAGTTTCTTTGAAACAAGTGTTGTGTTTTCCATTTGTTCAAAACACGGTATCTCTCAAACCTGTCTATTAATGACACCTTTCTCAACCACAGTGTTAACACTAGGAAACTTGACCATCTGCTCATTTTGAAGGAGGTCACCTTACATTATAAAAAACACATTTTCAATAGGTACAGTGTCTTCCTTTTCTTATTTGAAAAAGGCATAATTAGTAAACTGTGATATTTTATTATCACTTTTCAAGACCTTAAAAATAAATTGTGCCTGTTTACTAACTGTTTTCTCCTTTTTTGCACGGTGTCTTCACAAAAAGACCTCTTCAGCTCAATATTTTCCCTGATGGTTTTTCTTAAAGACAGAGTTAACACTTGATGATTTGACCCTCAGCTTGTTATGAAGGAGGTCTTATGCAACTGTGGTAAGTGGGCCCTCTGCTTATTTGTAAAGGAGGCCTTGTAAACATAAAGTTTCTTTCATCTCTGTTTATCATTTGAAGACTATTTTTTGAACAAGTTGACTATGGGCCCTCTACTTAACAGAAGGAGGCAATGTTTGACAAACTGCATGGGCACTTTTTTGACCTCTGTTTAACCAAATGAAAAATGTCCATGAACAAACTGTTTATGGCTCTTTAGACAAACTATGTTTATCATTTAAAAGAGATCATGTGCTTGTCATTCAAGGGAGGCTTCTTTAGGACTGTGAGGGGTGCCCTTTCTTCTATGGAAGGAGGTCTTTGATCTGTCAGTGTTAACCTTTGAGAAAGGCTACCTGTTCCAAATCTGGGCCCTCCGAGATTGTTCCTTTACCGTCTGCATATATTTTTAAGGAGGCTTCTAAAACACAGTATTTGTGACCCTTCAGATCTACTATAAGGTGCCCTACTTATCTACTCATAGAGGTCTTGAAAACTATAAAACTTCATTGATTTCAAAACTGTGACCCCTGTGTGTTTGTTTGAAAAATACAAATAGAAGGCAATAATGAATCTTTGGTACTTATCCTCGACGAAATAATTTGAATCATAATGCCCTTTGCTTCATGAGGATCTGTCAGTAATGTACATCCCCTTTTCATAAAATTACTGTGAATCTTCAGGAGTAAATAATGTGCTTTGCAAATGGTGAGCGCTCAATGCTATGCATCCTTGAAACAACTCTTTCTTCCCTTGACTGTGTTTTCATGGGTAGTGAAATTGTTTGTGACAGTCTTTCAAAGTTTAGTTTATGATAAGGTATAATAAGCAGTTGTCCTTCTTGTACCTTCACCATGATGCCTAATTTTCTTTAAAGCTCTTTTTGACAGAAGACTATCACTGTTGGTGGTATAAGGCTGATTTGTAGGGTTGGCCACAATCTGCACTTTCTCTGACTTCCATAGTAAACTGATACAGCATGAAACTTTCTCTCGAGGTGATTTTTTTTCTCATACTTTGCTTGGTGTCATCAATCAGTACATCCCCATAGAAATGTAAAAATAGATGCTTTTGAAGTTTGGAGGGCTTATTTGATGTTTCATGGGGATCATGTCTGGTCTAATCATATTTCTTCAGACAGGGAAAAATCCTTTTCTTTTCCTCATTTGAACAATCCCGAGCCTTGCTAGAAACAAACAAAGTGACCTCTTTTATGGTGCATGACCTGGGGATAGACAAGGGTTTGTATTTGGAAAATAACAAGACATGATGGCTGACTGATATTGAAGACAGGGTTTTTGGCTCAAAACACTCTCGCCAAGGAGTTTTCTTTAAAACACCACCACCTAGACCTACAGATTTAGTCACAGCTCTTGAATGGCTTCTTAGGCAAAACAGGTTATCACATGACAAGATGATCAGGGATTGAGGGGTAGTCACTTTGTCAAATGTTGGACAATGAGTTGCATGAAAAACAAAGGATTTTGATGGTAGAGGGAAAACTTATAACAACTATAGATAGGGAGGCTTTGCTGAATTGTGATAGGTAGGGAAACTGAAGGATTTTTCTCATTATAGGCTGAAGGAGAGGGGTAGGAAGACAAAAATTTGTTTGAGTTGTTTTCTGGATGACAAATTGACAGATTGAGATTAGCTTCTAGAAAACTTAGCCAAGGAATCTAGTCATCAAAACATGAAAAAATACTGATGACTAACAAGTTAACTGAGTGTGATAAAATTAGTTAGCTCATGAATTTCGAGTTGAGGGTAGTTGGTGAGGCATGCAGAGTAATTATAGTTTTAACAGAGTTCGAAGTGCAGTGGTGCATTAGTTAATGCAGGTTGTAATCATTTTAACTCAGTTAAGTGATTTAAACTTAGTTGTGCTAGTTGTAACTGTTTGATACACTAGTGAGATATCAAGTGAATTAAATATTATTTAATTCACAATTAGTGATCTCACATGCAACTGAGGATTTACTATTATTAGTTTCATGCATGTTAGTTCCAGTGGAGACCCATTTGAGATCTAGGTGAAAGGGATGTTGACTATCAGTTGTAGGATTATTGGGTTGCATCCATGCAACAAAACACCCATTGGATTTCCCATGATCCTTTTGCAGTCAAGGAAGGATAAAATTACTAAATGATAGGGTTTTCATTCCACATGAATTGCACAAGGAAGCTAGGTTTTTTAGTGGATGAGAATAGTTGAGAAAAGGAGGGCTCTTGTGAGAATAATTGTATGTAATTGTTTCATGTATCCATGCTAAACATATAATAGAAGATAGTGGGCTTTTGAGAAGCAATATTTCCCTAAGAAATTATCTGTGTTGTGGTTTGATTGATTCTTCTTTGCTTCATGTGATTGGTGATTATGTTTTTTAATTCCACAATTGATTTGTAGAATTGATTCAATATCTATCTTTAGCACATTTTTATATCGGATTGATTACATAATATACATGTTTGTTGTATAATGTATACATGGTATCAGAGCACAAGAAATCACAATAGTGGAGGAGGAGTTGAGTTTGTGACTGAATAGAATTCGAATTTGCAGAAGAATTTCTTGGTGCTACAGCTGATTCAGGATCGAAATGGCTTTCAATGGCTTGAGATTGGAGTATGCACTCGAGGGAAGCTCTAACTATATTTATTGGAAAGATAGGATGGATGTAGTACTCGAAGAAAATGGCTTGAATGAATTCATTGACAATGATGTTCCTAAAGCCACTATGACAGATGCTATAAATCTTGATGCATGGCAAAAGAAAGTGGCAAAGGCGAGGAGGGTCCTACTAGAGGGAGTACGAGACCACATTGTCTCAAGTTTCCATGGTAAAGCCGCACCATATGCAATGTGGAAGGCTTTGACATATCTATTTCAGAGCATCAGTGACCATATGAAATTGGCACTGAAATATAAACTCAGGATGATCAAGATGGAGAAAGGCGACTCCATGCCAAAATATTTAACAAAGTTTTTCCAATGGCAGGATGAGTTGGGGAGCATTGGAATTAATATCGCTGATGATTATTTGATGATTCTAGATCTCCTATGAATTCCCAAGAGTTGCCATACTTATCAAGGCTCTGTCAATGCAAGGGAAAAGCTGCCAGATTGGGAACGATTATGGTCAGATTTGTGCAAGAGGAGTTTAGAAGAAATACCAGAGATGGATCTTCATCTAAGAATGAAGAGGAAGAATATTATGCTTTGGATTCCAAGGTGAAGAATGGGAAATGAAATAAGTTCCATTGAAAATATGAGTCCAAAGATGGCAAGAAGTGTGACATGTCCATAGTGAAGTGTTTTCATTGTCACTGTAGAAATTTTGAACAACTGAGATATTATTCATGGAGATTATCCTGATCACGCACTATTTGAGCTTCATTCATAATAGATAACCTCTTCTACTATTGATCATCAATTTGCGGAAATATAAACAATCGCATGCACACATTAAAACCATAAACAATCACACATATAAACACAGTATTTATGGGAAAGCTTAAAGCTGAAAACCCCCAACTATCTGTATATTATAATGATATAGATCATGTAACAATCATTGTACAAACTCCTCACAAGCTCTCAGTACAATCTCCAATTGTTACACACTACACAAGCTCAGATCATACAAAACACATGCTCCAATCTACTCCACCTGTTAGCCTGCCTCTACTGCGCAATCCAAGATGAATAATTGCACATCCTGAGTTCAAATCCCTCTGGTATGTACTGCGCAATCCTCATTGGCATCTCCATCAATGTGTGGTGCAAACTCATGCACCAGTATAGTCACAACTGATAGTCACATTGCTCTTTCACCTACCTCTTCACTGGTCTCCACTGAAACTGTCCATGCACTGAAGTTAGCTGATGTATTCTTTAGTTGATTTATGAGTTAATAATTAGTGAATTAATTAATAATTAATTCACACCACTCTCACTAGTGTATCAATCAGTTAGACTAGATACAACTAGCTCAACTATGTTTAACTGAGTTAAAATGAACACAACTCCATTAACTCCTCAATCAACTCCACCAAACTCTGTCACCTGAGTTCTAACTGAAGTCTCCATGCAATAGCTCCACTAAACCCTCAGGAATAGCGTAATTCCTTCTATCAGCTACATGTGCCACATCTGTGCACTTAACTGAAGTGCTCCAAGAGGATAAGATAATGTTTAGAGTCCAAATATTATTAAGAGCTAATAATATTCGACATATCTATTTTTAAACTGGCAATCTAAAAATAGATTCCGCCCAGTATGTCTAAAAATAGAAGTCCATCTATTTTTTCCGACTTGACCAACCATCCACAAATAGCATCCTGCAACTCATAGAACATGATCCATATGTCTAAAAATAGACATAGTCTAAAAATAGAATTTGCGCCAAAAATACCCTGTGGGCCCACTTAGTGAAGGCGACTCCTTTCCACTAAGCTCATCATCTTGTTGCAATCTCAACTGTCACGAGCATGGGAATTATTCTACTAACAGTCCACAAAAGAAGAAGAACAAGAAGGCTTCATGGTCTCCAGCTGGTGAGGCTTTGGCCTCACAATTTGAGCTTGAATTATCTCTGATTGAATGCATGGTGTTAAGTGCAATGGGATCAGTGCGGTATTTCAATATTGGTGCATCCTTTCACATGAAGGGAGACAAGGAACTTTTCAGTATCTTGGAGGAGAAGGACCCCAGGATGCATATCAAAATGGGTGATGATGGGAAGTATAGTGCTACTGGTATTAGTACCATTACCTTCCAGATATAGTCAGGTGAACCCTTTCAATTAAAATATGTAATGCATGTACCAGGCTTGAAGAAAAATTTGTTCTCAGTTGCAATTTTAAAGGATAGAGGCTATGATGTTGTTTTCAGTGAAGGAAAAGATTTCCTACAACACAAAACAACAGGAAAAGCCAAGAAGATTGGGATTCGAGTTAAGAATATCCATAAGCTAGATGTAGATGGTTGTACAGCATTGATGGGCAAGGCGGACCAAGTGGTGAGCTGGGATGAGGGTGAGTTACGGCACAGGATATTGGGCCATCTTCACCACGAATCCTTGAAAGTAATGCAACAGATTTATATGGGTCTTCCCAAGGGTACACTTGCGCAGTCAAACACATGCAAGGAATGTACTATGGGAAAATATGTAAAGGACACCTTTCATGAGAATGAGAACCAAGCCTCAAATATCCTTGAGAGAGTTCACACAGACGTGTGTGGACGATTCTCTGTTGCTTCGATAGAAAAGTATAAATACTATGTGATATTTGCTGATGACTTTTATTGTAAGTGTTGGACCTACTTCATGCAGAAGAAAGATAAGATGTTCTCAAAGTTTCTTGAGTTCAAATCATTGGTGGAGAAATACATGGAAAATAAATGGAAAATATATTATAAGAGAACCATATTTATTTCTAGAGGCAATGAAACAACCAATTTGGGTTGATGCAATGGTGGAGGAGTATGAATCCCTTGTAAAGAACAGTGCATGGGATATTTTCCCAAGTCTAATCGGTAAATCAATGGTTGGATCTAGATGGATCTACAAGGTAAAGCAAGTTGTTGATGGGAGTGTGGAGAAATACAAGGCCGGATTTGTGGCCCTAGGATTCTCACATGTTGAGGGGATTGACAATGATGAAACTTTTGGACCAGTTGGAAGGTAATATTCCATTAGATCCATCCTTGCACTCTCAGCACAAATGGGGTGGCACATTCATCAGATGGATGTGCAAACTATGTTTCTCAATGTATTTATTGAGGAAGAAGTGTACATGGAGCAGCCAAAAGGTTTCAAGATATTTGATAGTGAGTTTCATGTGTGGCGACTCAAGAGATAACTATATGGGCTGAAGCAAGCACCTTGTGCTTGGTACACTTAGATAGATAGTTCTTTCACTGGACTGAGCTTCACCAAAAGTGAAGTTGATGCAAACCTGTACCAGATTGTGATTGAGGGTAAGATATTGATTATTGTACTTTATCTTGATGATCTAATTTTTATTGGTGATTGGAAACTGATACACTCATGTAAGGAGGATATTGCAAGGGAGTTCAAAATGAAGGACATGGGGCTCCTTCATTATTTACTTGGTTTGGAAATATGACAGCGTGATGGTGAAATTTTTGTTTCTCAAGGAAAGTATGCCAAAGAGATGCTGGGTAAGTTTCGCATGGAGATATGCAAACCCATGGACACTTCTCTTCTAGGAAATTGGAGGAAAGCGGATGCTACTTCTTGAGAGGTATTGGATGCTACTGTCTACAAGAAGTTATATGGTTCGCTGAAGTACTTAATGAACACAAGACTAGACATTTGCTACGCAGTTAACTAGTTGATTCAAGCTATGGTTAAGCCTACCAAGCTCTTTTGGAAGGCGGGGAAGCATGTATTGAGATGCCTGAGGGGCACATCAAAGTATGGATTATGGTAGAGATGGATAGAGGGATTGAAGCTTCAAGGCTTCATGGATGCAGATTGGGCAGGTAGTTCATCAGATAGAAAGAGAACATCATGAGGGATCTTCAACATAGGATCGACAACAGTTTCTCAGTACAACAGGAAGAAAAAATATATTCCACTCAGTTCAGTAGAGACATAGTACATGGTATCAATCCAAGTTTCATGTGAGGCTATCTAGATGAGAAAGATCCTCGTTAGTTTTTTTGGTCCTCAGATGGATACGACAGTGATACATTATCATAATGAGATTTGCATTAAACACTCGATTAATCCTCTGTTTCATGATAGATCCAATCACATAGATATACGGTACCACCATCTCAGAGATTGTGTGTAGAGGCATATAATGTTACTTTAGTACATTCCCATGGAATATCAGGATGAAAATATTCTGACGAAGGTGCTCACCAGGAGAAAATTCGAATACCATAGAGACAGGATCGGGGTGATGGATAATCCCTTTCTTGTTGAGAGGTAGTGTTGAAGTTCAACAAGAAATTTCAGCACCTACACTAGTGTGGGACCAGGAGTTCCAAGCAGCACCTACACTAGTGTGGGACCATAGGACTTAGCAGCAGCTACACTAGTGTGGGCTAAATTTGGTGCATATCTATTTTAGTTATCCCATAATTAGGAGGGACAATAAAATGTAATCTAATATCAAAATAACTTGTAATAGTTAACTCAGGCTGATAAACTCAGTTAGCTCATGAATTTCAAGTTGAGGGTAGTTGGTGAGGCATGCAGAGTAATTCTAGTTGTAACAGAGTTTGAAGTGCAGTGGTGCATTAGTTAATACAGGTTGTACTTAGGCTAACTCAGTTAAGTGAGCTAAAGTCAGTTGTGCTAGTTGTAACTGTTTGATACACTAGTGAGAGATCAAGTGAACTAAATATTATTTAATTCACAATAAGTGATCACTACAAGGAAAATATCCTCTAGCGGAGGTTATAAAGGAGGGTTTTAGTGTTGTAAAATTGGCCAAAATTGTCAAAAAAACATTTGCTACAACATCTGTTTTTGGTAACAGAGGTTTTGGAGGATCTTTTAACAGAATTTCAACACAACTCAAAAACCTAGTCTGCTGGAGGTTATTACAGATGTTTTTTTCATCGGTGCACTACTAAGGTGTCAACGCACCGATGCGTTTCATACAAACTACCATCTCGAGGTAGTCGAAGGTGCATGCATCGGGCCGTAAAGGTATACAACTGCACTGGGCGCATTGTAGTTAATACAACGCACGGGGCCATTCTAATTGGTATTGGGATTTGTGAAGTGCCCATATGTCGTAGCAAAGCACCGCTACATAGTCTTATAGAAGCGCCCTAGTGCGCAATATCAGAAAAACACACTGATTTTTTTAATTTGTATCGGGATTTGTGTGGTGCCCATAGGTCGTATCAATGCATCGGTGCGTAGTATCACACAAACACATAAATATTTATAATTGGTATTGGTATTTGTGCAGTGCCCATAGGTCGTATAAACGCACCGGTGTGCTATATCATACAAACGCACCGATGTATAATAACTGACATGCACCAGTGTTCATTTTGTATTTTTTAGAAACATTAACCAGTGACAATGCAATTATTGTTATTTTTTAAAATTCATTATTCATCAAAAATCGACAAATCTTCTAACAATATTCATATTAATTAAATTTTTATTAATGCATTTGAATGTGATGTTTTATTAATTTGTTATAACATATCATAATTATTGTCATTTTTTTTAATTCATTATTCATCAAAATACAATACATATATTATAAAAATATTCATATCAATTAAAATTTTAATAGTTCATTTGAATGTGATGTTTGGATTAATTTGTTATATCATGTCATCAGATTTCACATCTCTTCATTATAATATTTAATCATCCATAAATTTAATGAGTGGTGTTACATTTCGCAACGACAATGAGAACGCAATAGAATAAGACCGTCTTTGTCATACAAAATGGGACAATTATTGGTATCCCTTTGTCTTTCAATTGGGATACTATGTCCATTACATTACACAAAATATCTGATTTCACAGACAAATGTTTGAAAAAATACAATGCCTTGCTATGATATCCAAGCATAATGATCATCATTCTTCATTTGAACTGTTGTCACTACTCGAGCTACTTCGATGACTTGGGTTATTTTTCAGGATGTTTTGTTCACAATGTTGATTGTTTTCTTCCTCTTCACCTTCCATCTAAAAACATGAAAATAAAATTTAATGAGTGTATATACATTGGTGATAATAATGAAAATGCAATATTAAATAATATACATCAATGTAAATCGAAAATAAATGACGTACCATAGCAACAATTGACTCATGAACTATACACATTCTTTCAAAACCATGTAGTATGCCACCTTTCAAGATTTCATTTGTTGGCACAGTTCTATACTTTGTTTCCTGCAAGTTTTATACCCCATAGCAAATCATATATTTAAAATAAAAAAATGGTTTGTTCTACTAATTTATAAGCAGAGCTAAGTAGAACAAGATATATAGATGCTTACAAATTCCACAATTAATTTCTGAGATGCCAACATATACTCACAACCCATATTTAACCCAATGTCAATCAATTCGTCTGATAGTTCTTCTTTGTATGTTAGCACCTGTTTGAAGACATTCAATGATGATTTTTGTAAAACAACATAAATATACAAAAATGAAATCTAGTTAAGTTATTATAAGGAAGTAACAATTACTCACAAACTTAGATATCAACCATTTTCTTCCTTATTGTAATTTTTTATGTGCTGAATGAGTTCCATTTTCTTTTATTTTCTACAAGAAAATACTTGAAAATTAATATTTAATGCTAAGTTGTTTATTTATTGTACCTAATGATCGAAAAATTCAATGAATACTTACATTTGAAGCACATTGTTGTTGAGATGGATCCTCCTGCGACGCAATTTTGTCCATTTCTTTGACCATCTCCTTGTACACCCTTTTGTACATTCCTAATGGCATATTTCTGATATCAGTGCATTCATCTTTTGATATTTTCATAATCTTTCTGAAAATTTAACATGACAATAAAATATTTAATTTTTATATTGATATATGAAAAGTAAATATAACAAAAGTGATATTTATAATTGATATTTATAAATAATTCTAGAAAATCATTTAAAGGAATATTAATTGTTCATTCCTTCTTTTGTTGTTGTTGTATGTTTTTGCTATTAAAAGTCTGACATGTCTCGTTGACCAACTCTCTGGAAACTCTTCCTGTCGTTTAGATAAAATTTGGTTCTTAGAATCGTTGGATTGATTTTTGTATTGTAAGTGGAAAGAATATCTATACATTCATTCCACTGGATCCCTCAAACTTTTGTAAAGGTTTTTCACCCTTTCATTAACCTCTAGCACCATTCCAGATGAGCTAAGGAGAAATTCATTTTCATTTGCATGTTCTATTTTTTTTCTTTTCTTACAACAACATTCATTTTCTGAGTTGTTGGTCCCTATAGAACATTAAATAAATGTGAATTAATAGATTGTTTGAAACATGTTATCTAATAATTTTAAGTATATTATTAATGAAAATTAAAAAAAGAAACTCATATTGGATCGATAGTATTTTTTCATTCACCTGATTCATCCTTTTGTAAATTTCCCATCTAGCTTTTATGCTCTTCTGGTCCTAGATCAAAAATAATCTTATCGAGCTTCATCATTTTGTGGCTCTGCATGATACACAGTAAACAACACATATTAGTTAAACTTACATATAGTTCAAAAACAATATTTTTTGTAAATAATTTACAAAGAACTTGCCTATTTTGCTTTTCTTGATGTGTTATTAATACTTTTGTTACTTGATCTCTTGTCAGCCATTTCTTTATCAATATGAAAAATGTACCATATCATTCATTAATATATTTTACAATTAAATTTTCAACTTTTCAGGTAAAAAAAATATATCAAGAAACCGGTGTGCTTTTCATGATGTACGCACTGACATCGGTGCATGGTGGTCTTATAAATGCACGACACAAATATCATAAAACATTGTATGGTGCTTTATGTCAACAAGGAGCACCGGTGTGTTACATGTTAATCACCACACCTATTAACACATAAAAAATAGTAAAACTCATATAGTGTAAGTTTTTGTAGCATATGGTGTCGTGGAGGGGGTGATGTGGCCTATTCTTATAAACACCCCGCGCAAACAAGGGACCATCGTATGGTGCTCTCTGTCAACTAGGAGACCTGGTGCGTTATATGTTACATGGTGCACCGATTAACACAAATTTTTTTTTTGCCAAACAATACGTGAGCGGTGTGCTATAATGAAATAGCGCACTGGTGCCCTATTTTACATATGGCACACAGATTAAAAAAAATGTTTTTAATTTTTTTATCAAATAGTACGTGTGTGGTGCGCTGGGATAATCCAGCGCATCGGTGTGTTAGGTTACGCAGGGCGCACCGATTAAAAAGATTTTTATTTTTTAAATTCACGCAAGGTCTGACATGGATTAGGATCTGACTATGCAAGTTGTCCCATGGGTTGGATGTCATAGGCCTATATATATAGCAATACAAAACCTATAAATATAAAATGAAAATCCCTAATTCTGAACTCACAGAAATAGGAAGAAGCAAGGGAAGGAACAAAAATAATGAAGGGTTTAGGGTAAAAATGGATTTTTATTTTTTATTTATTTATTTATTTATTTCTGAAAATGAACAAGAAATTGAAGTTTTTTACTTACTGGGTAAAACATACTGCAAAAAGTGTAAAAAAAACAACAAGATTTAATCACGATATCATTTGAAATCCTATGCTACAGGTTTTGAATCACCAGAGGTTTGGAATTTTCATTGTTTGAATACTTATGTTCGAAAGTATTTTGCTACTCCACAATGCTCTCATGCTCTCTTGCTCCAGGTATTTCTCCTACAAATCTCTGGCTGAAAAATGTTTGAAAAAATATTGAAATAATGAAAAGTGTTTAGTATTTAAAGAATTGTTTTATGAAATTGGATTTTCAAAAATACTTTTTTCACCCATTTTTCAATTTGTCATTTTTTTTCACTTTAAAAAAATAAAGTTGTGTTTTTTTTTATTTGCAACTTTTCATCACTGGTGCGTCAATTAATAACACCTCACTGGTGCGTCAGTTAATAACATGACACCGGTGCGGAGTAACTAAAACCACACTGATGCGGTTATCTGTACATAAGCACCAATAACAATAAGTCCATTTTTAAGGCACCGAAATTACTTTTAAGTGTGTGCGCTAAAATTTATTGTTGATTTTTATCAAATGCAGGGAGAAAATATCATAATTATATCGAATGGAAAGTTCTTCAAAATCCAACTCATTCCATAATATTTCTCAAATTCCATCGCGGAGTTCTCCCTATCCATCTCGAGACATAATATTTACTTCATATTTTTTTATATTTTCATTATCCAATTGAATTTATGTTTTTTATCCATGTCAATCAACTTAATAAAATTTATAATGAATACAAATTTGCAGGTTCATGTAGATTCATAATCGAGTTTAGATGCATAAAATAATCAAACAACTCCAAAATGTCAGAAGCTATTATCAGGAGTAGCATACCGCAAGATGCATTTGGTAGATGAAAATGGACAACCACTTCACCCTGCCAATTGTAACTATATTGCACACTCTAGCCACAATATTGAGATAATGATGGTAATAATAAATTTTTGGTATATTAATGTAATTATTAATTTCAACCTAAAACAAATTGATCATGCATTGTCAATGTTCTTGAAATTATTAGGATTCTAGTGATAATGAGCGACCTACCTACCATCTTCTGTTTCACCCGACGATAATGTCAAATCAAGATAAGGCTGAATTAAGAGAAAAAATCGGAGAGGAACGATACCAAGAATGGTTGAATCAACCACTGATTCATTTCCCACTATGTCCAGATTCACCAATTAGGAATGACTACAACACTAGTATTTCTTCACAAGCTGGCAATGGAGGAAATCAAATAGAGGTTGGTATGTATTATTACTTAAGGGATATGACTGCCATGGAGACAATGTTGTTAGATGCATTCCAAAACAATGATCAACTAGGGGATGGTGCTCATATCATTGACACCTTTTTCGAAAGCCTTAAATTTTCCTCCACCACCCCTCTCTTTGGACCTGGCGGTAAGTCAAAGTCTACCCAGTTGGGGACAAAGATGTTACTATACAACTTGGAAGCAAAGTTTGGCTTTTCGAATGCATGTTTCTTGAAAATTTTGAGGTAAGTTACCATAAAGTCCCCCCTTATATAAATTTGAGAAATATAATCACACAATGAACATTACAAATGGTCAATTTTATGAAGGTTAATAATTATATCGTCATTAATGTACATTTAATATTTTCCATGATGATCACCAACTACAGGTTAGTTAAAGATAAGGTTATTCCGAGTGATAATTTATTGCCTGGTAGCTGCGAAGAGGAAAATAAATTGTTGAAAATGTTGGGTGTTGAGTGCATATCATATCATGCATTTCCTAATGATTGTATTCTATACAGAGGAGAATATGCAGACAAAGAGATATATCCAAAATGCGGGCATGACAGGTATGATAAATAAAAAAAGAAGGGTAAATCATGTGGTCCTCCTTTCAAGATATTGAGGCACATGCCTATAATCCCAAGGATTCAAAGGCTCTTTCATTGCAAAGAATTAGCTATGCTGCAGGGATGGCATGCCTTACACAGAAGTGAGTTGGGAGCTATGTGAATCCAAACTGATTCAATAATCATGAAGCATATAGAGGATAGATGGCCTGAAACATTCAAGGATGAAGTAAAAAGTCTACAACTCAGCATAGCCATGGATGGCGTCAACCCATATTCCCTCCTTTTGGAACGGGGTCTCCTAACAAGCTACGAAACCAGCCCATTTTGTTTATTTTTGTTATATTTAGTATAGTACAGGGGTTTTGGGGTGGTTTAAAGCTCCGAAAGCATTTTAATGGGGTTAAAGGGTAAACTAGGGGTTCGAAAACCATGGGTTGCGGACCATAGGAATGTTAAAGCTAGATTGTTATAAATAGAGAGGAATTTGGGATTGTAAGAGGTAGGATTTGATGAGCTATTGATGCGATCTATTGTGTAAGCGATCTATTGGGGTTTTTGGGGAACGGACTCCTGCTGGTTGTGTGCGCGGAGATCCTAGTCCAGCTATGTGCAGACCCTACTGTTGTGTGCGCAGGTTACGATGGGAATTGTAAGGAAAGGTTGATGAATGAATATGTTGGATTATTATATCTATTGAATGAATTGCTGGTAATTACTATGCTATGCATTTTCTTTCTCGCACTGTGAAGTTCTATGTATTGAATGATTGGATCTATTCTTCTCTGGTTATATCTTGCTGCGAAAGTCGGTATATTGAAGTAAATCTGGGTCTATTCTGTTCGGGTTATGTAATGTTGTGTTGATGTTATGAAAAGCATATAATTGTAAATCTAGTGCATGTGGATGAAATTGGATACATAATTAACCCTGCGAAGAGACATGGTAATCTGAACAAAACGCAACCCTGCTTGCCTTACCCTTTCTTTCTCAGGGTGGAGAAACCTGGTTTCAGCACTCACCCATACTACTTTGGGTGAGACTGTGACCTACGCAAGCAGGTCACTTCCAAAAGGGCCAATAGTATAGGGGTTTGTTGGCAAACCTTGCACACCGAACCTGGGTCAGGACCCCTCAAGCCAATAAAGGTTCCGTTGTCGGGACCTAAGGAAGCTGAGAAAGAAGTTGGGTATTGACGGATTGAAAAGGAACCCATAAGGAACCATGATGGTGCACTTGGAAATACCCACCTTTAAGGGGGTAGGAGACAAGGACTTGGACCAATTTTGGTTCTTTTTGGAATCTGTCTGGGCTGTGCAGAGTGTGGAAAATGACATGATAAAGAGGGCACAATTATCATTGGCATTCCAAGATAGAGATTTGGACTGGTATATGCGATACATTGCCCAGCATGAAACTGACTCCATTCAAGATATTAAGGGTGCTCTAGAGCAATAATTCTGGAAGCCGAAATCTTATTCTCAGCTAGTAACAGACATAAAGGACTTCAAACAAGATGCATCAGAGTCAGTATGGGAGGCAGATTAGCGGTTAAAGAAGGAAATTTGGGAAGGGGGGTTCGATTATGATGATAGAAAACATACGAAATGGTTTATTGCCATGCTGCTCCTTCACATGCGTGTACCCATGAATCGACAAAATTTTAGTTCGCAAGGCAAGGCTTTGGAAGCCACTATGAGATTGGAAGCTACACCTCTTGAGGATGCTACACTAGCAGTACAACAGATCTAGGAACAAGTAGAAGAAATGCACCGGGAGATCCAGGATCTGCAACAGTGAAAAAAAAGAAGGGCTGATATGGAGCAAGGTCACGCAGAAACATCGAGAGCATGTGACATGGAACAATGGAGCTCAAAGGGGCCTCTGCGCTGGCGCGAGGGGAGATGCACAGCCACATCACAAGGCACCCCCATCTTCGCACCAGAACAAAGCTGGTACCAACGTTTCCGATCAGTTGGCCATGAAAAATAGAGCTGCATCAAAGGAATGAACATGAAAGAAGACCCCACGCCACCAAGAACCCCCTCAAGAAAGGATTCTTGCCCCCATGAAAAGAGGGATAAAATAAAAATCACAGGGTGAAGTAGGGGCCAACTGGTCTGTTATAATTGTGGGAATGCATGAAATTTCTCAAGAGACTGCCTGCGACAGTCCTGCATCTACTGTAGACAGTGGAGCCATGCACTGGAAGACTGCCTGACCCTAAAAACGAGGATACAAGAGAAGCAGTTTTCTTCTGCACAGAAGAAGCGCAGGACCCAAGGTCAGGAGGCAACAATCAATATAATAACACGGAGTGGATTAGAGATTGGGAATGCTAAGGATGAAGGTGAATCACTAATCCGCAAGGTAGTTGACAATTGAGAAGGACTAGATTTGGGAAAAATCAAGGAAAAATATATAAAAGCTCGAAGGAACCTCTTTGAGGCTAAGTGTCTGCCAGCCGCGCACCAAGAAGATCTGAAACCAGTGGGCTATGAAGAATTTGTTGGAAAACTTAATAGTAGGCCTCCAAGGGACACAAATTGAAAGATATACAAAACCTAAGCCAAAGAGGAGGGAATATATCTACAAGCTGGCAGTTCAAGACGAGGGTAGCTTACCCTAGAACGATGTATTAAGCTACAAGGAAAATACTGAGGATCCTAGTCAGGAGCTCGAAGCATGGCAAAACCAGTTAGGGGAAGCCTCCACACTGCGATGTCTCAGTATCATAAAGGAACCTAAGGGAAGGACATAAGAATCGCTAGGCCTGAACGTCTGCAGCATACCTATCATAAGAATGGGTCTGAATGACCTACACACAAGACTCGAGTCCTTGAAATCATGTACAACTTCTACAAATAATGATCCTATGTGCTAGACCGCCTTTACAACGGTGGCACGACTAAGGGGAAGATAGGTGGTCACATCACCAACCCCCCTTAAAGCCTTAATGGGACAGATATGAAAGTTATTGTGGCCTTGGACGAAGAGCCCCTTAGGGAGCGAGCCTGTGTTGGAGGAAGGCAGACAACTGTCACCAAGCACCAACCCTAGCGTAACTAATACGCATAATTTCCGAGGGATGGGACAACTAGCCATTGGAAGTATAGCCTCAGGTAAAAAGTAGAAGTTACCATTGAAAAGAGTGGATCCTAAGCCACTTCCCGATCAAGTTATGGGGGAATTTTACCATTCCTGGGGAAACCCGCCCTACCCCCCCCATTCTCCAACGACCATTCCTTAAAAGGGGGTTGGCCTCATAAAGGGAAGCGGCCCACTTTAATCATCTCATGGAAGCACCCCAACCACAAAATTTATTGCAATCACAACAACCCTCTCATGACTGTGCAACCCTCTCCGTTCGGAAGTAATCAACCAGAACCGGGATTCATCTTTCGTGCAAGGATGCCGACTCCTACTGCTGAGCCCTCCACTCCAGTGGAACATAATGTGTAGGAAGTTCTGGACGAGGAACCTGAGCTAGAAGAAGTCCCCCCCCCCCCCTGCGGACCACAAGGAAAGGCGAGGATAAAGCTCAGAGTTTGAAGACTAACCCTCAGGTGGAAAAGAGGCCCTGAAACTCCCCAAGATGTCCCAGGCTCCTGGCCGCCGCACAAGATTCCTAGGAGGGGGTGCTGCCGACTAACCCAATTAATTTTTTACCCCCCTTTGTACACCCGCGAAGGCCATCTACACAGATATCGAAAAATTTGGATGGCCTGATCACTTACCTCTAGACTCCTCTGACCCCCGGTGAAGTCCCCATCATCGGTGATCTCTGTGGATGCCTACATGAATTCAAGTTTGATGATCATAATGTAGCGGAATATAATGCCTTCCCTGAATTATCCCCTGCATTATATTTTGAGACAATCCATAAAGAGGATGGAACCACGGTGGTCCCTCAACGCTGGGTTTGCAGTTTGGCAGGATCTGGACTTTTGAGTTTGCTCCGAATGCCCTACTTTGGTCACTACAACATCACGGATTGGTTGGCATGCCAGCTACTAGCCCTCATTCAAAATTACAACTTATGGATTCGTGATAGGGTTCCTATTGATGCTGAATTGATCCAAAAAATTATGGGCCTTCTGTTGTAGGGGCCGCACCCATTCGCAGAAGTTGGAAAAAAGTATGAAGGTGCTACCGCGACATATGCCCGGAATACCTATGTGGTCCATCGAAATCAACGAGGGTTTTTAATCCAAACCATCAATGATCCTGCTACACAAATGGGCACTCGCCTGTTAGCCTGCAAACTCATGCGACGGTGCCAGGTAGCGACTATCCCCGCTTATGTCATTCAGCTAGCTGGACGGTGTGCAAAGGTTGTGTCTTTTAATTGGGCTCAATACTTGTGTGAAGAATTTATCGCTAATGTCAATGATTCTCAAGAGCATGGTACCCCCTTCTTCTATTCGTGGCTATTATTTCTCATTGCACTGGTCACCTGGGACAAACCAGAAGAGTCAGTCGTCCTCGAGCTCCCGACTGGAATGTGCGAAGGCGCTTGATATGCCCACCTATGGGACTTTAAAGATAAAAAACACATTGAGGATAACAAGGTCTTTTGGGTCCTCTTCCAGGCCAGTCTCGCCACTGCCATAAACTCACAACCCCTATTATTGCCTAAAATATACAATAAATACCAACATATCGCAGCATTTCAAATCACTATGCACCAAGTCCAGATTCACAGCCTTGAGAGTCAGGTCTAGACGGAGTTACTGTATATGGTACCGAATGAGGAAATTGATCTACTAATTTCCCTATGGCCCTGCGAGTGGAAAAAAGGTCTCTCCAGTACTCTAGCACCAGTTCTAGCCGGGTCCAAAGATAAACTGCTACAGCAGTTCGCCACAGCCCCAAACCTGGCAGCCACTACCACTTCCACTCCTACCACCAGTACTAAGCGAACAGGGCCATCAGTATCAGGTCCCCAGAAAAGGACAAAACAACAAGCTCACCGTGAGTACTAAAACGCAATGGTCACATTAACAGGAGGATATTTAGAGAAAATTGTAGATGCGGTCACTCTGGCGACTAAGGATCAGTGGGCACTTATCATGGCTCAGTGGAAGGCTGGGGTTACCTCTCTTCAGGAAGACCTCTGTGCCCTCAAAATCAACATGCAGCCACATTAGACCAAGGAAAGCCAAGAACCACCTCTGCCATTAAATAACAGTTTGACACAGGTTGGGACAACAAGTCGACTCTGGAACATCCCTACTAGTGCCCTACTCAGCACGTAGCTCTCGGAAGGCGCCAAAAGTCAGCTGGCCCTTGATCGGTTGAACCCCGCAGCCTTGGAGTCTCTCCTTCATGGTGTCACCCAAGAAATTAGTAATCTTGCTCAAGCCACCACCCGACAGCTTGCGCTGGCCCAGAACACCCTTGTCCAGCAGACTCAGGCAGTAACCCAGGCCCAGTCACAACAGCCGGATCTGGAGGCTGCCATTCACTAGCTATGCATGGAAGTCACCGAGGGAATCATGGCTGAGGACCCGCCTAGAATTAAAGTGGAAAAAGCAGTGGTTGCCCTCAAAGCCTCCCGCTTAGGGGTTTCGGAATTGCAGTACAAGTTGTAGCCTGGCACCCCACCAGAATCCCACGCCCAACGTACTGCACTTATCATAGAAGCCACTAAAATGATTAAGGGGAAAAAAGATTAAGGTACCGTTCTAATGGAATCATCTATACAACTTTGTTCCTGGGTCCAACGTGACCCCTTTCTTCAACAAATCAATCAGGAATTACGACAGCATGAGAAGGCTATGGAAGAAATCGATGCTATGTTGTCTACTTTTGTACTTGCCCAATGCTTAGCATGGTTGAAAACCAACAATGACCTCTAGGATGAGATTGCGAAGCTTCGACAGAAACAACACATTGTCACAGAATGCTTAAAGCCCTGGACTACTTCGGCCCTCCAGTTAACACATGAAATTGATGATGCCAATAAGCGCCTTAATCAATTATTAGCAAGTGTTACCCCGACTACTGAGAATCCACCCTCCTACAAGATGGTCACTCTCACACAGGAAGTTTCATTTGAATTCCAAGCAATCCTCCATTCACTTGCCTGCTCTCTGGATACTCTATGCACACAAGTCGGTGACACACCGGTGGAGTGACTCGGGATGAGTCACAATATTATGTTGGGGGAATGTTGGAATGGGGTCTCCCAACAAGCTATGAAACCGACCCATTTTGGTTATTTTTGTTATATTTAGTATAGCGCAGGGGTTTTGCGGTAGGTAAAAGCCCTGAAAGCATTGTAATGGGGTTAAAAGGTAAACTAGGGGTCCGAAAACCAAGGGTTGCGGACCATAGGAATGTTAAATCTAGATTTTTATAAATAGAAAGGCATTTCAGATTGTAAGAGGTAGGATTTGATGAGCTATTGATGTGATCTATTGTATAAGTGATCTTTTGGGGTCTTTAGGGAACAGACTCCTGCTGGCTGTGTGCGCGGAGATCCTAGTCCAGCTGTGTGCGGACCTTGTTGCTGTGTGCAGAGGTTGGGAAGGGAATTGTAAGGAAAGGTTGATGAATGAATATGTTGGATTATTAGATCTATTGAATGAATTGTTGGTAATTACTATGTTATGCATTTTCTATCTTTTGCTGTGAAAGTCTATGTATTGAATGATTGGATCTATTATGCTTTGGTTATATCTTGCTGCGAAAGTCGGTATATTGAAGTAAATCTGGATCTATTCTGTTCGGGTTATGTAATGTCTTGTTGATGTTATGAAAAGCATATAATTGTAAATCTAGTGCACATGGATGCAATTGGATACATAATTAACCCTGCGAAGAGACAAGGTAATCTGAACAGAACGCAGCCCTGCTTGCCTTACACTTCCTTTCTCAGGGTGCGGAAACCTGGTTCCAGCACCCACCCTACTACCTCGGGTGAGACTGTGACTTGCGCAAGCAGGTCACTACTGAAAGGGCCAGTAGTATAGGGGTTTGTTGGCAAACCTTGCACACCGAACCTAGGTCAGGACCCCTCAAGCCAACACCTCCAGAATACCAACTATTCTGTTTCGCCTGTAGTAGTTATCAATAACAATATCCCCCCATGGCCGTCCATGAAGAATGAACATCTTATGTTGGCTCTCATAGTCCCTGGTGGAAGAGAAGTGAATAATATGGATGTCTATTTACAACCACTGGTAGATGAATTGAAGGAATTATGGGATGGGATAAATGTATACGATGTATCAAGACCCATTGCAGCAGAGAGGAGTTTTACGTTGTATGGCATATGTACTTACACGATACACGATTATCTAGGATTAGGAGTTTTCTCTCGTAAATTACATGTTTATTGATTTGTTTACATACGTAACAATATTCTTTCGCATATTAGTTATTTAATTCGTTGTAATTGTTCTGATCTTCATGATATTCTTTAATGTGCCATGCATATAAATTGTATACAATGATCTCATAGGTCTTGTAACAAAAGGGTATTTTGGATTTAAATGTTGTGGACCTTCTCTAAATGCTAGATGGTCCAAGGACCTATGAAAGCCAGTGTATGATTTCTCTTGGGTATTCCTCCCAGAAGAACACCCTTACAGAAGAACAACATCCGCTTTCAATGGTAAATGAGAGAGAAACCAAAGACTTCCAATAACGACACCAGCTGAATGGCTTAGAGCATACGAGAGAGAGAAGGAGAAGGAGTTCATAGAAATTTTTGATTCAAATGGGGAGCCTATGTTCGATGATCCAAAATTCTTCAACACTTATGTTAAGAATTTTCCCATTGGGATGAAAAGGAAATCTATCTTGCATAACCTCCCATATTGGGAGCATCTTAAGATTACCCACTTATTAGATTCCATGCATATATTTAAAAATGTTTCATCTTCTTTATGGAGGCACATATCATCGAAACAAAGTGACACATTGGCTATTATGAAAGATATTATTACTTCAAAAACTAAAAAGAAACATTGGCCAGGATGATTAGAAAGTACATGATCAGAGGTAAGTGATGGTCCCTCTAATTCATGGTATTTCAAAGAAGGTGATGTCCCATGGATTTAAAAAAAAATGATCTTTCTTTGGAAAGGGAAGTTATAATGGGTCCGAGGGCGCCATCTTCATATAGGTCTTCACTATGGCGCTGCTTCACCGTGGATGACTATTTGTCGAGGTTGAAATCACATGACCATTTGAATATTCTAAGAGTATGTATAATTTCATAAGCATGATTTTATTATTTTTTATATTAATAAATTTTATCCCATGTAGGGATCATAAAACATAACTAATTTTGTATATTATTGCATGTCTTTATAACTTTGCATTGTCATTATCCATTTTTTGTGCGTGGGTGTTTGAAACATGAATTCCCTCAAGACCTAGGATGTTCCATATCTAAATTATTTGCATTTGTACGTTGGATTGTGTCAAAGGAGATTCATGTGGCTAGCATTCCATGGTGGTGTCAAGAGATAGTTGATATTGTTTGTATGTTTGAGAAGGAACTCCCGAAGAGTTTCATGGACTTGCAGGTTCATCTTCTAATCCACCTAGTAGATGAGGTTGAATTCGTTGGGGTGATTTCTTGTCGTTGGATGTTCTTCTTAGAAAGGTACATGAATAAATTGAAACGTTTTGTTCAACAAAGTGAAAAACCCGAGGGGTCTATGTTAGAGGGGTACATTTCGTATGAGTCTTTCTATTATGCCAGTGAGTACATCAAGTAGATCAACAATAGACCAAGTGCGATGATTTGGGAAGATGAAAGGGATGAAGAGAAAAGAGAAGGGGAGTTGCTCCAAACGAATGGAAAAAGCGCTTGATAAAGAGTAAGCGACTTATAATTTTTCAAATTTACACAAAGTAAATATCCATGTTGCACTTCGATATAATGTATATTTTGATATCTATGTACTATATAATGTCTGTTTGATTTCATCAGCAAATGTAGAAATTGAAGAAATCAATAAATTCGTTCTTTACAATTCCAAAGCGACACAACCGTGGGTCGCATTGTATGAACAAAAGAGCATGAAATGGGATAGTGACATGAAAGAATTCATATCATTGAATGGTATAAGTGTGCCTTATCCCAATCATTTAGAAGAAAATATGCCAAAAATATGCCCCAAAAGTTGGGTTGATGACCAAGTGAGAGAGAAATACGATGCAATCGGTCGTTACTCGTGTGTTGAAGAGGATGGACTAAACGTAGGGATTGTGTGCAACAACTCGGTAATAATCTATTTAATTTATATGTACATTTGAAACTTAATAATGCACCTTTCAAATGTAATTACATCTATATTTCATATTTTAACTATTGGTTTATTATAACATACATGATACTATGATTTTTTAAACTTTTTTATAGGTGCATTTTCTCCCATCTATGTGGGCATACAGACACCATTTTCGCACAGAAAATTTCGATGATGGACACATCACACAAGACTGTGGAGTAGAACACTAGAAGTTGAGTGTCATCAATCTAGTCGATCTAGCCATCGTGATCAAAACCTACTATGAGGGACGTTAGGTTACGTTGGAAAGATACAAGATATCATTGAAGTGGATTTCTCTTATTTCCAATGTTATTTTTAGGTGAAAGTGGTGGGACACCTTTGATCAGAATAATGTAAAGGAAGATCACGATAGTAGGTTGATATGTATTAACTCTAGAAAGATGTGGGATGATGCTAAGGAGCCCTATGTTTTCCCCAAACACTAAAACCAAGTGTTTTTTTACTCAAATGTGTTGGATAGGGATTGGTGGTTTGTATTGAGACATGAACCTAGATCAAAACATATTTTTGAGAAAAATAGTGTTATCATGACATGTGAGCTGGAAGATAATGAAGGTGATCATGAGAACCGAGAGTGATATGGTACATGCATTATTTCATCAATATTTATACTTTTTAAGATGGGTTTTTATAAAGAAGAGTACTTAACTACCTTATAACTTATAAGCTGACTCTTTTATTCGAAACATTATAATATGTTTTTTGAATTAGTTGGTAATTTGCATTGTGTTAATGTTAAAATCAATATTTCACTTGAAAATTTGCAACTATGTTGATCTAAAAAAAAATGGCATATTGTATAAAGTTATTTTTTTTGTATGTAAGATCATAATAAAATAATGATAATTCTAAAGTACATGAATTTATTTGCATTATTTTCTAAACTTTATTATGTTACAAAAATTCATATTATTCTAGATTTATTATTTTACAATTATTTAAAATTTTACAAATTTACAAATTTTAATAAAATCATTTCACATTAATACAATTAAAATTTTCACATTAATACAATTAAATTTTTACAAATATTTTACATAAAATTAGAATTAGAATTACAATAATTTCACAATAAATTAAATATTACTATTATAATTAAAATTAAAATTTCAATTACAATCACGACATAATATTTAAATAATACCATGATCATTTAATGTTAAATTAATTAATAAACATCAGGATCACTATAACCATTGTACAAACATCATATTCAACTAAAAAACACATTTAAATTCGCTAACATCATCGTGATCATGATCATCTAACAAAACAAAATTAGCATTGTATAACATCATCACAACACAAACATCAAATATACATCTCATGTCAAATAACTGCTATCACATACACATCTATCTGCAAGCTGCACATTAAATGAACATATCTAACATGACCTAACAATATGCACATCACGATGATCATGAACATGTAAATTAAGTACAATTGCAACATGAACATAAAATACATGGACCACATATGTATATATATATATAATGTCAAAAATATACAACTGTAATATAAATGTCAAATATCAATTGGTGGTACATCATCAATAGAAGTACTAGTAGAGGCCTACTTAGTCAATGGTACAACCTTGACAAGCTCAGATACATGTTGATCATCACGTGCCTGATGATCTAGTATTGGTGCCTCATGCTGACCAGGATCAACTGTCAGCTGCTCATCGTGATGACTCGACATGGTCGCTAGTCCAGCCTACTCATGATCATGAGTACTGTTGGATGCTGTAGGCTTCTGACTCGACGTGGCCGACAGTCCATCCTACTCTCCATGATGACTGTTGGTCGATGTTGTAGGCTACTCATCTAGCACGGCGCGAGGTGAATGATGATCACTCCCTTGATAGTGATCATCAGATGATGCGTCGCTGCTCGCGAAATGTCGACGTACTACGTCTCGACCATGCTTATAATGTCGAAGGGCTCTCCTCAACCGCGTAACTAAGCTTGTAGCTCCTATGATATGCCACATCAGGTTGTACATGTCACGCGACAGGCCTCTCCACATATGTACCAACCTACCATCAACCTGTATATCTCTCATAGTGGTGGTTCTGACTCCTGCCTCAACAAACAATGCATAGAGTTGGTCACGCAACTCCATCCTCAATCTATTGTTAAGCCTACGCCTAGCAAAAGATGGTACCAGCGCACCAATAGGAGCAGGTCTATGTGCACCAGCCTCATGATCCTTGGCATCTGCCACATCTGGATCGTCATCAGGATCCACACCTGGATCATTTGGTGGTGCTGGCATCTCATCGCCATCAAAAAAACCAATGTATGAAAAATATATGTAAGTACACAACAATAATTAGACAATTTCATTAAATAGTTTAATAAAACAAGTTAAAGAACTTGTTAGGATAAATTTAAATAAAATAGTAATATTACCTCTATCATTTGGCGGCTCATCATCTGTGAAGATGATGTTGGCACACCCTCTCCAATCCAAACTAGCATAAGGACAGGGGACCATAACGAAAGGATGCTCGTCAACACTGGCTATCAACTCCAGTGCATTGTGCGATATCCTCATGGAAAAATCAGTCTCGCCCCTCTTTGGCATCATCTTTCCCCACATGTGCATCCGTGCATACAGCATCAGCCTACAAGGTTGCCGAACAAAAGTAGGCGTCATATCTGGAAACCTCTCAAAAAATAAACAAAATAGCTCTGAAGCAAAATGGAAGTTGACCGTCCCTTGTGCATGAGCACAACATCTATCTAAGGCTGTACAAAACTACCGCAAAAAAATGGCAGACCACCTGAAAAGTCGTGGCTCCTATACTAAAGAGCCAAAATAATATATAAGTGGGAAACTAATGCATTGCTCGTCGTTGGTGTTGTGTGAAATGGTCGAAATCATAAGTGAGAGGCACCTCACCTCCTCACTACCAAATGCAGCAATACGTAACTAACCTCTGAAGACCTGAAAATATGAAGGAGACATTATATCCGTGTTCATGTATCTCTGGGAGTACACCAACTGACTCCCTACTGCATAGACAACTGGAACCTATGGGAACAAGGGAAAATCCACCCCTCTCCTCGATAGGCTAGTAATGAAATATATTTCCCCCTCGGTGGGCGCGTACCACTGGTTAGGACCAACCTGGAAAGCCTATAGGTGGGCATTCCACCTGCGGATAAGATGTCACAAAAACACACCATGGCCCTTTAGGGGAGTAGCCTCCTCATAGAAATTGATGTGGCCTACCTTCCTTAGGAGTCCCTGGGTAGCTGTTGTAATATGGCGAGGGTATGCATCTCTCTCCCTCTCTCGTGCCTCCCATAAGCGAACTATGTTATAATGGTCCGCTTGTTGTTGCTGTTGTTCCCTCTCTTATCTCCTTTCACATCGCTGAATGATTGACATATTAAATACAACTTTTTTATTAAATCAGACATTTATTTAGGAATATAAATATATAATTAAAAAGAAAATAGTCGGTGTGTCACAAAAAACAGGCATGCACTGGTAACGATGCGTCTTTTTTTGTCGCGGATTGGAGGCGGTGCGCCTGAAAATTTTCAATGCACTGCCCTCCTAGCATTGTTACAAATTCAATGGTGTGGTGGTATAACAGACAACACCGTTCACTATGGACCAATTTTGGGACGATGGTTTGCTGACCAAACTATATGCCCCAGGGCGTATAGTTTGGTCAGCGCACCACCCTCTTGACATCAATACATAGTCAAAGGTACAGTCTTTTACCAGACCACACCATTGACCATGTTGAATTGTCAGAATGCGGTGCACTAACAAAATTACCCACCTTGAGGTGGATATTTCCGTCAATGCACTGCATTCCCGCTATTCGATGGGGTCAATGGTGTAGCCGGGTAACTGACTGCACCACACTTTTTTAAAAATTTTAAAAATTCATGGTGCGCCTTTCGGCACCACCCTGGAACTGATGCAGATATCATTAGCATTGGTGGCGCTGCATACTATAAACTTACAGGCAACACCGTGAACTAGTGCAAGCCGAACGACTCGAGCGCACCACACAGGATTTTTTTTTCTTTTTAAGGAAGGTGAATTTTAAGCTAATTTACAAAAATAATCCTATAAAAGGTTTAATTATGGAAAATTAAGGAAAATACATGTAAATTTGGCCTTCAAGGAGGCATATTGGCTGTATAATTTTCAAAACTAAATTTTCCCACTGTTTTTCAAAATTAAAAATGGAGATGGTGGGCAATGGACAGCAGTAGTGAGTGCAATGGGAGCACTTATGGTAGGGCACCTCACACAAGGTAAAGTTTCACCGGTGCTTGAGAGCTCTAGAGCACTAAAAAGTGAAAAAGGTTGATTTTTGGCCGTATTTTTTTTTATTTAACCCTGTTCTAGTGTGTGGGTTTTATAGGCGCACTTATGCGATTTCTTAGGACTGCACTGAGCTGTTTCATTTTTGGCACGGGGTTTTGGGATGTACCGGTGACGAATATTTGTAAAGCACGGATGCACTACAGTAATAAGATGCACCAGGCGGGTTTGTATGGAGCGCACGGTGTCCCGGTGTGCCAATTTTGTGTGTACACTGGTGCTTTCTCTAGTTGAATGCACCAATGCGGTTTAGGATGATAAGCACACAGGAAGAAAAACATCTGCACCTCCACCTGCCAACCTCCTCTAGTAACTTCCACTAAAAACAGATGTCTGGGGTACTTTTATAAGGGATTCCACAAAAACATCCACTAGAGGGTCTTTTCCTTGTAGTGGATCTCACATGCAACTAAGGATTTACTATTATTAGCTGCATGCATGTCAGTTCTAGTGGAGACCCAGTTGTGATCTAGGTGAAAGGGATGTTGACTATCAGTTGTAGGATGGGTTGCACCCATGCAACCATACACCCATTGGTTTGACCATTATCCTTGTGTAGTCAAGGAAGGCCAAAATTCCTAAAATATAGGGATTTCATTCCACATGAATTAGTAAGAAAGGCAGACTGTTTAGAGGCTGATAATTGGCTAAGTGTTTGTTAGTTTTGTCCAGGATAGTGTGAGACAATTAGCTAAGTGTAGGAGGGCTCTTGTGAGAAGATTTGTATGTAATTGTTTCATGTATTCATGTTGAATATACAATCGAAGATAGTGGGGTTTTGAGCAAAAATATTTCCTGGGAAATTATTTGTGTTGTGGTTTGATTTGATTCTTCTTTGCTTCATGTGATTGGCGATTGTGTTTTTTAATTCTGCAATTGACTTGTAGAAGTGATACAATATCTATCTTTAGAACATTGTTAGATCGAATTGAATCCATGATATACATGCTTGTTGTATAATTCCTACAGTTACACTTTCTTCATAAGTTTTATAGAAAAATTACATAATATTTGGATCCACTATCTCTACGAAAATTCAATTTACAAAATATTAAAGTCTACATATATCTAATCTTGATCTAACCTAATTAGCTAGTTGAAACAAAATCAGAATCTTCCAGTACTCTTCAATTCTGAATCTGGATATGTATGTATATCACTACTAGAAGAGTTCATATAGAACTTATTTACATATTTGAAATTGTTATTTGATACCGTGGAACAAAATAATGAACAAAATCTAGAAAAAAATCTGGATCAAAATGTGGAAGAAAATCTGGATGGGAAGCCTACCAACTATGACCTTTAACCTGTCTCCTCAACAAATAGATAAGTCATCTTATGTATTCAAAACGTGTATTTTTCCATAAACATGACTCATTTGTAGAGAAAATACTAAAAAATGATATGTTTTAATGCCACCAAAATATGTGGGTCATGTGCTGCTAAATAGAGTGTTGGCAAAATGAATTTTTATGTGCAACCATTTCATTTGGCAATGCTGCTGCACTTTGTTTATTTTAAAGTTGTTGTCACTTGTACTAAGAGGTCAATGTTGCTAGGCTAAAATTATTTTTCCTTCTTACTCCTCTTAGTTCTATCAAAAACAACCTTTGCAACTCTCTCTTGGAAAATGATATGTTTTTTACCTTATTTCTGCTTGGTTCCTTTGTTTTCGTTATTTTGTGACTTCTCTATATCTTCAGATATATCATCATACACATCAATAACTTGGTCTTTAAGAGTAGAATTTAACCTGAGCTTTTCACTCAATCTCAACTTGTTAATAGGCCTTGTATGAGGTTTTCTTTTCCATACTTTTTAGTTTTTCAACTTGATTCTTCTTCTCCGTCTTCACAGATTTTAATGAACTTTCTTGGATTTTGGAACTTTTTGGTTTACTGGGTTTTATGGTCTTTTTCTTAATAAAAACTGATAATGGAACATGATCATCATCCTCATATTTTTCTGAAAAAATTGGCTTCGGAATTTCTCGGGTTTTCTCTTGAACCTCTAGGGTTTTGAAAATTTATGGCTAAATGGTCTCTAGCTTTTCTTTCTTGGCATGTCATTTATTTTTCCTTACTGAAGGCAAAGGTGTAGGGTTTTCTTCTTACTGATTTAATCAATTTCTTCGTATACTTTGGGTTAGTATAGAGGGACTTCTCTATGATGCTTCACAAGTTTGCACAAGGTTTTTTTTCTATTCCTTACCCTTGTTGTCTTTAGTTTTTTCAACGCCTTATTTAACAAACCCTCCCCAAAACAAGAAATTCTCCAATGTCCTTTCCACCTTCCCAAGATGAATAAAAAATAACAATTTGATAAGACCTTTATGGAAAATATAGTGAGGGGGTATTTTAGGTTTTTCCCTAACTCTAGTTGACATTTTTCTCAGACTCTTCAACAAAAAAGTAGGGAACATTCATTCAAACTTGACCAACAATATGAGCCAAAAATTTAAAATGGTACAAGCCTACCTAATCATATCTTCATTTGCAGGTAAAATAGCCTTGAATGATCCTAAGGGAATTGTTCCATGATGGTTTCGACCAAGCTCTCTGAACTCCTTGATTGAAGTCTTTATTTATGTGCTCCTCTTTCAAGAAAAATGAAATATTGACTCCTATCATAGTTTTATTATTGAACCATCATTATCCATCAATTGGGAACAATGTTTCCTCTACAATGATCTCCTCTAAGATTAGAAATGAAATATCAGAAATTGTATCAATTCTCCCATCAAAACCCTCGATGAATACTCTCGCCACTTCACAATTGAAACCTTTGATTCAATGAAAAAGGGTCATCCATCCGACCCTTTCAAAAAACTCAGTAAGTCGATGGTCACACATGATAACATCAGGAGCTTCCAGCTCATTTTGATAGAGATGGTCACTTCTTCCCATGACTAAAAATGGCTTGACAATAAAAAGTGAGAAAAATAGGGAATTTGGATGAGAATTCTGTCACTCGATGAGTTGGAACACTTATGAAATTCCACTAACACAGTTATGATACAAGTTTGATAACACAAAACATGAAATAATGCTCCACATTTACCTATTATTACGTGAAAAATTGATTTACATCCAACAATGCATAAATGTATTTTATAAAAAAATGAAAGGTGAAAAATTGTCGCATTTATTGATTTGAGATAAGTGATAGATCGATGATGGTGATGAATGTTGAAAATGGAAAAAATAAATATTGAAAATGTCACCTAGAATGGAACCTAGTGGGCTTCTAATTTAATTTTCACTTAATTAAATTAGAAATAAATTGTAATTCCATCATATGATAGCTTGTAAGTGTTAATTGGGCCAGGAAGACTTAGTTATCTCAGTTAATTCGAGTTGAGGGTAAAACTAGAGGCATGTAGGGTGTATCCTACTTTCTAGGAGCCCTGGATGAGTTATTTGTGAGTTGTAATTACTTAACTCAATTATTTGATTTGAAATCAGTTTAACTAGTTCTAACTGAGAGATGAGCTAGCGATAGGTCCAATGAATTAAATATGATTTAATTCAGAAACAGTGATCAATCAGTTAACTGATAATTCACTATAAATATTTTTTGGATGTCAGTTCTAAGGAAGGCCCAGTTGATATTGGAGTTAAAGATAAGTGTACTATCAATTTTATAATCATCCAAACTGTATAGGTGGTGCATGTAGTCAGAAGAAGGCCTGAAATAAATAATTACTTAATTAGAAAAAATGTCTTTAAAAGGAGTAATGATGCACAAGTTTAATCATTGTTTTGGCGACGACGAGTTGGTGATACCAAACAATCAGAAGCACACGTTTGTGTGTGGAGCTTGTGAGAGAAAGGTTGCCAAGATAATCTTATGCACATGTTGGTAGAGTGAGATAGTCAACGGAGTGAAAAAGTTTCTCAGTGAGGGAAAAAACTTTGTATTGTTTCATGATACTGAATTTATGCAATATATAGATAGCTCGGTTCTGAGCAGTTTCTTTCCCTATATACATATGGTTTTATGTGATTTATTATTTGTCTCTTACTTGTTATGTGATTGTGCGATCGAAATTGGTTTCTGCAACTTGTAGAAGGATTCATTATTTTGTTTTAGTACATTTAAATACCAGTTGAATCCCTTTGGATAATTTCTACATTGAGTGTGGAGGTGACGAACTACTTACCTTTATCTACATGAAAGAATCCTGCACACAATCATTAATAGATAGGTTCCACTTCACAGTGAGTGCGGGAATTTGAATGACGCCTTCAAATTCAAGCAAGTCTGAATCCACAAATGCATATACACCTGTAACATCACATCTCCCACTATCTATACTATTAAACTACGTGTGTTTAAACTAATATGTGTTTCACGCTAATATTTGAAATAGAATTGCCACTATTTTTGTCAGATTGACCATTCGTTGTATTTTAAAATGGTAGTGCCCTTTAATTATATCATCACAACAAGCGTTGCCAAATTGAAATATATTGTGAATTAAAAACTGATAAAAAAAATAAAACTTAGGACCCCATGAGAGTTGATTTTAATGAAATATTTGCATGTGATAACATTTTGCATCAAAGAACTTTTGTATCTAATACATTAGAAGCTCTGTGAACTTGCTTGTGCTAGGAAGAAATTTAAATTGTACATTCCCGTACCTAATAATTCTTGGTTTTGCAATACCTAAATTGAAATGGCACTTTTGAGTGAATTGAAATATTTTGATATTGTGTAGATATTAATTTAACAAGAAGGCAAGGCAGTGAAGTTGGGAGAAGAAAAAATTATATGCTATATTTAGGATAAACAATTGATGTCATTGCTTTGAAAGTGATGAGACAATTAGGCCTTACAACCATTAGGGAATATAGAAATGTATGTGTCATGTATTATAAGAAAATCGGGATGGGAAGAGGAATAACTCCAAATTTTTTAGATATTCAGTAACTCAAAGCATGCATATATACAAAAGTAAGTGGCTACTTTCTTCACATTCCATGAGGGACTATTGTTCTTTCTTAAGACTATTCATTTCATGTGCCCCTTAATTATGTAGAAAAACAATAAATCCAAAGTATTTTGTATCTAACATTCCCCACTTAATTTGAATGGGTGTTTTTGAGTCCAAGAATCATTTTGAAATTTGAAAATTTTCTCCTTCAAGTGATTTGGTGAAGATGTCAACAATTTTATCATTTCTAGAACAATGTCTCAAATGAATAGTCTTTCCCTCTACATGATATTGAATCAGACAATACTTTATCTTGATGTGCTTGGTTTTCTCATGTAATATGGGATTCTAGGCCACCTTGATTGCAAAAGTATTGTCAACCATAAGCAGAGTAGAATTCACCTATTTCTCCTTCACTTCACTTCATCATAATTCAAGGAAGAAGCATTGCATGGGAGTGGTGCCCCCTTTAGGAGGATCAAAGTTCTATAAAGTGAGTTTTAATGGAAAATTTTTAGTAGAATTTGTTTGATAGTAATAAAAAATGCTTCATATATATCCCTTCTTTACTTCTTTCCTTACTATATATACTTTATGCAAGGTAGGTCATTGCAATCTATTGATTTCACCACTTCCAAGAATGTTTATGAAAGGGAAATAAAATTTTTTCTTTATTTCACTACTTCTAGGAATGTTTATAGCAAGAAAATAAAAATGTTTTCTTTCGTTGAAGATATATTTTAGAAATATTGGTAATATTTTAAAATAATTTAGGAGATTATTTGTTTAAATAATTGAAATAACTTATAGAGAGATTGCTTATCTGTTTAGATAATTGAAAAAATATTTTATTTTGTTGAAATATGTATTCTGGGGGACATGATGATAGTGATCGTGATTGGTTTGATGATGATGAGTTGTTCATTTCTCCCGACCCAGTTGTAACAGAAAATAAGCTTGTGGTTAGAACGAACGAAAAAATTATTCATTTGATTCACATTAGAAATAAAAGTATTGATATTAATCAACATGTTCAAACAACAGCTTCGGAGATATCAGGTAACAACCATATTTTAAAGTGATTTTTTTTATGTCATAATTTCAATTATGAATGTTTTTTTTTTAATTTTATATTATCTAATCGAAAATAAATTTTCTTTCATATACAATATTTTTTGGGAGAGATCACACCACAGCATAGAAACACCACGTGCCAACTTTAAATGGTATATAGTGTCATACATGAGGATGTTGTACCGGAAGAGGAGCATAGGGCAGTCATTCCAACAGTGTCAACTAGTTCACGAGGTGAAGAAAACTCTAATGCTCTTTTTATTAATGAAATACTTGTAATAATAATAACTAAAAATATCAATTTAATATTTCTTTCTTATTACAAGTGATGATACACCCCTCTTGCAGAAACCTCGACGACATCATGAGTACACGGCGATGTTATCAGCCATAAAATGATCACCTAACCATTTCATACTATGTGGATCAAAATACGCAATGTAGGATTAATTTTATCATAGTAAATTCACTTTCACCATAGGAAATAATTTAGTAAACCATTTTTATTAAATTATTTCTGATTATAATTCAAAAACCCCATGAGAATAAATGAATATATCATTATTTATTTAATTTTCTCTAGAAATAATTATTAAATCATTATTGATAATTATTTCTTAACACCTTTGACTTAATCACATTAGAATAATTAAATAAATCAACATTTATTTATTATTCTTTATTATCATTTTTGAAATTATTGTTAAACCATTATTTAATAATTATTTCAAATTCACACTTTTCTTAATTTTCACAAAGTGATTAATAAATATTTTTTATTTTTTATTTACTTCAACCACTTTCTAAATAAAGATATTTGACCATTCTGAATATCTTTTCCCTCTTAAAAAAAATATAATAAAATATTCCTAATGGTTCAATTTTGATTTGGTCAATAATATTTTCTTATTTTCCAATTCTAATTTAGCTCATTAGTTTGTTATAAATAAGAGGGTTTCCATTCATTCTTCACCTTCATCATTCTCATCGTCACCACTATCGTCTTATCAAATTTGAGCTCCCACTTGAGTTCAAGCCTTTTTTTTGTCCATTGCAAGTTGACAGAGAGAAATAGATTGTTGAATCACAAGGACATCAAAAAGCCCCATCCCAAGGAGGGTGATCTATAGACCCAAGTTTATAATCTCTCCCAACTAGGTGTTTTATTTAGATTACTAAAATTTTCTTATTCATATAATCCATTGGGTACTATATTGTTCATTTTTGATGTTATATGTTTTGGGTTTCATATGATCTTTTTGTTGTGGGGGTTTTCTTCTTTTGTCATTGCAGATCTGAAGCATAAACAATTGTATTTTGGTGTTATGGTCACTTTTCACTAGTCACTTAAGTGAAGTGATTTTGGTACACTTGCTAAGAATTTTCACACTAAAAAATTGCAACTCCATTAGGTCTTTAGCACTTTAGTCATCGACAAATGGCGACTTTTTTATTGTAGTAGTTTAGAACTTTGGTGATTTTTTTTTCATTTTAATCTTTTCAGATATTTTTATCCTGCTCAATTTCTATTTTTATATCTACTCTATTTTCTAGAAAATTTTCCGCTTCTGTTGGGGTTTCACATCTTTCCGTAGATCACAAGTACCAGCCAGTGAGGAGACGACGCAATCTAGATTTGATCTACTGAGTGAGAGAAGCAAGAGAAGAGCACACTTTTTGGCCTAATAAATACGCTCATAACAATTTCTTCTTCTTGAAAATTGCGGCAGTGCACTTTTCAGGTAAGTTTCCACACTGTGATTTTTCTTAAAATAATTTCAGTTTTTCCATTTTTTCTGAGACCATTACATGTCTGTCGAAAAATTTGGTGATTTTTTTTTCATTTTAGTGTTTTCAGATATTTTTATCCTGCTCAATTTCTATTTTTATATCTACTCTATTTTCTAGAAAATTTTCCACTTCTGTTGGGGTTTCACATCTTTCCGTAGATCACAAGTACCAGCCAGTGAGGAGACGATGCAATCTAGATTTGATCTACTAAGTGAGAGAAGCAAGAGAAGAGCACACTTTTTGGCCTAATAAATACGCTCATAACAATTTTTTCTTCTCGAAAATTGCGGCAGTGCACTTTTCAGGTAAGTTTCCACACTGTGATTTTTCTTAAAATAATTTCAGTTTTTCCATTTTTTCTGAGACCATTACATGTGTGTCGAGAAGGGTTCTTGTTATTTCTTGAGCCACATCTAGGCCTATATACTCTTATTAGTTTCTCATTTAGGAAGGAAAAACCCCCCTAGGGTTAATAGTACATCTCCACCATTTAGGAAGAGATTTGTTGAGCTAAGAAGTCTAGTGTGCAACATTTTCAACCATTATTTTTTAGAGTTTTGTCCTATGTTTTGCAGCCCTTTTGTATAGGTTTCTTCAAGATTTTACTTCCTTTAAAGTGTGGTGTTTCCTTTCCCCCATATGATCCCCTTGTATTCCATCCCTTTTAGAGATTTTTTCTTGTCCTTTCCCAACATTTTCACCTTTGATTTTTGATGGTTTTCTGCACCATTTTCAGAAGACTATTGCCTTTATAACCCAGTCCCTTAGACATTATATATTTTGTCCTTTCTGTGTGTCTTTGATTTTATTTTTTCCCTCTTTTATTTTTCTTCCTGATTTTCTTCTTGGGTGGGGGGTTGTGTGCTTGAATGTATTGTTTATTTATTGTTCACTTTCACTAATATTTACAGCTTATGCAATTTATTTTTAGCAACATTGACATCATAAAAACATGCTCAATTAACTCCTCCACTTGACACATTTGTCATACATACACACGCTAAGTGAACGAGAGATTGGTTAACATTGTCAAGTCAAGAATTCAAACACTACACCTTAATAATTCAACTCATAGATTAAGCTCACTTGGGCACCATAGCCAAAACAATTTTTATATTTAGGTGTAAGATCATTGGGATATGCTTAAAATAATTCCCATTGATCACTTACATTGAGAGATATAAATTTGACATATTAGGGAGATTAAAATCCTTCACGATCCCATGGTCCAAATCTAAAGTGTGCTAGATGTTAGTATCAATATTGGTATACTTCCACCAGGGATCAAAACACATTTGCATGTGCATCTTAGATGTCCCATGCTGAATAATTTTTTTTTATCATTCCGTTAGGTCATGACATAAATTTTCTCCGCTGGTGGTTGTTCTTGTCAAATAAACTTTTTATCCCTCCAAGATTCATATTTTTGACTCATTCCCATTCCCTTTGAGCATAATAAAACTTATGGAAATGCTCTGTTTTACTTGAAAGTATTAAAGTCAAAATCTCATTCAAAATCAGGTCAAAAAAGTAGTTTCATTAAGTCATTAGGGTTTTTCATTTTTCAAGGTATTTCCTTCATTTCGATGAGGTCAGCATACATATGAGAGGGATTGAACAAGATCATCATGATGATTTCATTATGTTTTAAATATTGTATTTTCAGTTTCAGGATTTTTTTATCAAAATGTCATTTTGATAAAAAGTCACTTATGTAATTAATTTTATTTTTTCAAATGTAGTTTTATGCTACTATATGTAATAAATTAATCCCAAGTTGTCAAAGTGAACATGTCAAGCCTCAGTTAGCAAAAGAGAAGCCAACTCTATGACTTCAGCAACCTACAATGGAAAAAGTGTCAAAGAGTATCAGTGATAAATAAAAAGACTTCAAAACATTAGAAAGTGGTTTTTTCAAGTTAAATCAAATCCACATGCTATAAAATCCCATCCAACATTTCAAAAGATCCATTGTTGCCTTTCAAAACATCAGGAGCATTCACCAAAGAAGAAATTTGTGAATTTTTGAGCGAAATTGTGCTAAGTTTCTTGGCTCTGCGCGTTTGCACTGACGCTGCATGCCTGTACCTTGGTGTTGTGCCCTTGCCCGAAATTTCCAAAATGTTTTGTGAAGGCGTTGCACACTTGTAGACTGGCACTGCACATTTATAAAAGTGTTGCGCGCTCACCAGTGGCACTACGCGCCTAGCCAGGGAAGGTTGCTAAGTGATCTAGTAACCGAAATGAGTTCAAAACTTCTCCAAAATTTGCAAAAGTCCTCCAAATAGCCCTCAAAGTAGTAAGTAAATATTTTAACCTTGTTTTTAAGCTATTTTTTCATTCTTAAATGAATTGAAGTGGATCCCTAATGAAAACCCTAATTACAAGTTTACACTTGTTTCATCCTCCTTGTTGGCGAGGAAACAGGTCTCGCGGGTAAGACCTAGGTTTGGGGATTGGGCCAACAAGGAGAACCACACTGGCATTTTCACCCTACTCGGAAGAGTAGAGAGTCTCACTCGAGGCATGCCATGACCACATGAAGGAGGGGAACGTATTGGTATCGACAGATGGATTCGCAACTCGAAGCTAACATAGAATCATATGCATGCATAACATTATACATAGAAGATCTTCTCATAACATCATGCAGATACTAAGAAAATAAAATTTTAAAGTACCACAAACATCATGCAACACATTTAACTCATACGATAAGATAGCAACCTTTATATCTATTAATAACCATTCAGCGGATCAAGAGTTACATTGCTCGACAGAGTGAGCTTCCAAACCCCATTACAAAGGTCCCACATGACAGAGAGAAATATTACAGCAACAACAGAATGATAGAGACACAGGAAATAAAAGGATGTCGTGCTTAGGACAGAACTCTCCTGTGGCATCTGCTCTTCAACCTGGTTCTACTCTAACCTCTCCGATCTCTCTGTATTTGTACATGACTCCCTTTTCTGCTGGGTGACGGCCTATTTATTCACTCGCCAGCGCAACTGCTAGTTTCTCTTGTGTTCTTCCTCAGCTGCTTTTGGATTCTTTCTGTTGCACATGAGTTCCACTATCTGTTCTTTGCTGCATATTCTCTTTGTATGCACTTGTCTGCGCCAACCTTGTCATTCATCTCTCGCTCCTCCACAACCTCGGCAGCTCCGCTGCCTATCGTTGTTGCGCCTGCCACGTGTCGATTCGCAACCCAAAATATTCTCTTCATGCAAAATTCAAAAAAAGGGCCCCAACAGGCCCCAACCATAGTCTCTTGACTCATCCCATGTCAATCGAAAATCATTGTCTCCACCTCCATATCTCTGCCTGACCCTGTGCCCTGTTCCTGCTACGCACCTTCATTTTGTTGTCCAAACAAGGACCCCAACTCCAAGACCTTGCTCAAAGCTGAAGCCTTAAGCTCGTGGAAGGTTACCACAGCTTTCTGCCACCCCTGTAATAATTCGTCCGTCTTCGTCGTGATCTTGTTGACAGCTTACTCCCTGACATTATCCGGTACAGTGCCGAATACCGTGCTGATTTGGGTTCCAGCCTTGGTGGCCAACTGCTCCATCGTCTGGGCACTAATCTATAGGGGTTGGCAAAGCTCCCGAATTTCCTGCTTGGTCGTTACTGAACTAGCCTCTGTTTGCTGGATGTAGACCTCTAGCGCATCCGCCTAGGCATATAGTTGGTCCAGCTGCGAGGGGTCCGTGGCGTCTTGTATTTCTTTAGACAATTGTTGCAGTTGAGCCGAAATGGGCTGTGTCTTCACTGTAAGGGTCGTTGAGCATTCCTGTAGACCTTTTAGGAGGTCATAGGCATCTCGAGCTGTAGTAATGATAGCTTCCTGCATCTTGGTTACCTGGTCCTGTTTCTTTGAAATTTGTGCTGTGTAGACTGCCGCTAGGTCGGGCAGTGTTGGTCGTGCTGCCAAAGCCGCCTTGAGCTCTGTATTCTCCTGGTGGAGGTTGGATTATGGCACCCTGAGGTGGATTGATCACTGTAATATTTTTGTTTCTTTCACATCCGCTGGTAGCTGATTGTAGTGAGCCGTCACTGTAGGCCACACTTCTATGAAAACCCTGGCCACTTCGTCCATCTGGTTCCACAGCTGCCCGTTTTCCATTGTAAGCTGCTCACACTGTTCAGTAAGCACGACTATCTGTTGCTGCTGTTGCTCACATTTCTGTTGTAGCTCGAAGTGGAGCCTTTTTTCCTACTGCGCTGCCCTTTGGATAAAGTGGTATAGCTGAGTCGTGCCCCACGTCTCCATGCTTTCAGCTCCTTGATCTAGTCACCGCTCCTCCAGTGGTTGCCCACTGGCAACTGATCTGGTTGATTGACCGTGAGGGGACTGCAGTGGAGTTTGGTGGGGTGTAGAGTCTGCCATGTTTAGGTCTGGTCACTCCCCCTAATCTGCTTGGATGGGCTGCTGGAGTGGAGTAGACTCAGGGATTGGCCCAGCCATATCTGCAACTATTTTTTCCATCTATGTGATTAGGTCAGTAAAAGCGGTCGAATTAATTCCTGCTGGCATCCTCCGCGGTGATAATTGTGTGATCAATCACCTGCTGAGGTGTGATCTGACATCTGCTGACGGTGGTATGGGGAAATGGGCGGATGCGATGGCTGAGGTTACTTCTAATTATGGAAAAATGATTACTGCAAGGTTACTTCTAATTATGGCAATTTATGTTGCAAATCCTGGCGATCCTACAGACTGACACAAGTAATAAATGAAATGATGGGGACTGACACTTGACATGTTTTCTTATCCTACGGGGATGGCATGCTGGACGTGCCCCTCCCCAACCATCGTCGATTGTGTTGCAGTCCCCGCAACCGAGCAATTATTGGCGACCTATGCATGGACAAATGACTCTACCTATGCTCATCTCGGGTGCGAGAGAGTTATTCAACTATGCTACTCTACTGATGTCTCTCGGGTGCGAGAGTTATTAACAGAAAGCTAAAGAAACTTAGTCATGGGAGGGCTTCAGGCATGCGCCATTCACCCAGCCGGGTAAAACAGTACTATCCAGTTGAGCCAACCGAGATGCTCCTGAATCCTTAGTTTCGATGACGAAGTAGGGTCCCAACCAGTGCATCTGCAGTTTCCCTGGAAATTTTGGAAACCTGCTATCGTATAGCAGAACCTTGCTGTCAACCTGAAACATTTTTCTCTTAATGTGGAAATCATGCCACGCCTTCTGCCTGGCTTTCTGAACTTTTTGATGGAACTCTGCAAGGAACCTTGCCTTGTCAAGTTCTTGTAATTTGTGTAGGCATTCCTGTAGTGATTCCTCCTCCGAGAACTTTAGGGAGGTGGCGATCAGAAGGCTCAGTATGGTGAACTCGGCGGGAATCACAGCTTCACGACCATACACCAATTGGAAAGGTGTTTGATTTGTTAAGCGCTTCACTATTGTTCGGTAGGCCCATAGTGCGACTGGCAAACATTCATCCCAATCATCCCGTTTTGCATTGCAGATCTTCGTCAAGCCTTTTTCGAGGATTTTGTTGAACGCTTCGATAGTGCCATTGGCCTGTGGGTGGTATGGGCTACTTTTGTGATGTTGTATCATGAAAGTGTTCAGCATCGATTTGATTGTGTCATTAAGGAAGTGTGTACCTTGATCACTGGTTAAGCTTCTGGGGCAGCCAAATCTGTTGATGATGTTTTCAAAGATAAACCGAGTTTCCATATCTACCGTAAAATCCCGTACCATCGCTACTTCGGCCCATCTGGTGAGATATTACATGGCAATGATGATGTACCAGGCCTTTGAATGCCTGGCTATAGGTGCTATGGGGCCTACGAAGTCGACAACCCACTTCTCGAACAGTTGCAATACGTTCACCGGGTGTAGTGGGAGCTCGTCTCTATGAGAGGGCCTCCCTGTTCTCTGACAAACATCGCATTTATTGACAAAATATTTACTATCGGCATGGACCGTATGCCACCATATTCCAACTTGTAGCACTTTCCTGGCTGTGGGTTTCGCCCCCACGTGTCCTCCCATGATGCTGCTATGGCATTCCCACAGAACGGCTTTGCATTCATGGTCGAGGACACACCTCCGCAGAATCTCGTCAAGTCCCAATTTATATAAATGCCTCGCAATCAGTTGGTAGTCAGCGACGCGGACAACCAGGTGTCGTCTCTGGATCAGGGTATAGTGCTGAGGACACTGCCCCATGGTGGGGTATGTTGCGATGTCAGCCAAATAATCTGATATGGCTTCTACCCAGAAAAGATCAGCATCCAGCAACTGATCATCGAGAGAGCCCTCATTTTCACCAGTCTCCAAACGGGATAAGTGGTCGGGCCCGACATTCAGCCTCCCCAGTTTGAAAATTACTTCAAAGGTGAATTATTGAAAGAGTAGGAGCCATCAGCATATCTGTCCTTCCAAAATTGGCTTTTTGACTAGGTATTTCAATGTAGAGTGGTGAGTGAAGAATTTTAACTTACCTCCTACGAGATAGTGGCAGAACTTCTGGAGAAATTACACCATGGCTAGTGCCTCCCTCTCCGTGGTGGTGTAATTCTGCTCTACATTAGACAGCTTGCGATTGGAAAAGTACACTGGGTGGTCGACTGTCGTCTCCCCTAGTTGTGCTAAGACAACCCCTAATGCAATACCAGAAGCATCGATATGCACATGGAATTGCTTGTCCCAATATGGATGGACCAGAATGGGCGTAGTTTCCAAATTCTCTTTTAAAGTGTCGAGGGCTAATCTGCAGTCATCCGTCCATTAGAACACCTCTGACTTCCATAGTAACTTTTCCAAAGGAGCAGTTATCTTCGCATAGTTCCTGATGAACCATCTGTAATAACCCATGTGCCCCAGCAGTGACCTCAATTGCTTCATAGTTTCTGGGGCTTCCATGTGGACGATCACTGCTACCTTGGTGGGGTTGACACAGACCCCTTGCCTGCACACCACATGTCCTAGGAGCATTCCAAATAGAACCGCAAATATGCATTTCTTCAGGTTCAATGAAATTTGCAATTGCCGACATCGATCGAACATTATGCGTATCAGGGTGGCATGATCCTTCAGCAAGCTGTAGACTATCTAGTTGTCCATGTAGACTTCCAAGACCTTATGAATATATTCCTAGAAAGTAGTTATGACAATCCTATAAAACACGGAAGGTGCATTCTTCAACCCAAAGGACATCACGTGATATGCAAAGGAACCCCACTCTGTGGTGACCATCATTTTCTTCTTGTCCTCTTCCGCGATGCGCACCTGGTGGTATCCTGAGAACCCATCAGTGAAGGAGTATGCCTCATTCCCCACAACGTTGTCTAGTACTTCGTCGCTGAATGGGGTGGGGAATGGGTCACAGATGTAGGCGTTGTTCAAACTTCGGTAGTCCACACAGACACGGATTTCGGACTTTTCCTTCTTATTTTGAATGATGATGGGACTCACCCACTCTGCTTCTTCCACAGAGAAAATTAGGCCTGCCTGCAACATTTTTTCGATCTCGAGTTTGACTTTCTGCTTCATCCGCGGGTTCAGTCGGTAAGGGAAATGCTTCACTGGCTTGGTGTCTGTCTTCATTATAATCCTCATTCTCCGAGATCCCCTTTGATCCCTTTTAAATCTGCAACCGATGAAGGGAATAGTTCTTCGTATTACTGGAGGAGACTAAAAATTTCCTCCATCGTCTCCTCGTCCCAGTAGTCCCCAACGGTAGCCAACTTGGGTTTTTCCTCCGTTTCGATGTTTAGTTTTCTTGTATTTAGCGGAAGTAGATGGAATCCTTCGGTGGTAGGCTCTTATTTGATGTTCTGCTCTCCATTTGTCTCTTCAAAGTATAGGTGCCTTAGGTCCTCCAAACTATCATCATCTGGCTCGCTATCAATCTGTTGGCAAGACAACTTATGTCTGCCATCAGGATTCAGTACTAATGGCCTCTCGTCTGTGCTCTGATCGGGGAAAAACAATATCCATTTTATGGCTTGTAATTCTTGGGATACCAGGTCTAACTTCGCCTCAAATGAAAAGCACTAAACAAATTTGTCTGCAACCTCCTGCCAAGAACTGGTCCCCCTCTTCCTTTCCTCTTCTAAGTACTAGGCATGCGAAATGGTATCCAAGGAGTGGAAAAACTGATGTACTCACAGCTCCTCCAGGTACCCCACACTTCATCACTGCTCCTGACAAGATTTCAGGTGGTCTCTCGGATCGGAAGTTTCTTGGTACCTTTGCTTGCTCGGAGGTCCTTCATCTTCCTTAAACCACGCCCTCAAAGCCTTCGCAACACAACTCCACCGCGACAGGGAGTTGCGGTGATTTTTCCACTACCCGGCAGAGGTGGACTATAATGCCACATCCAAGAGTAGTATTCTATTTTCCTCTAGTACCTTGTCTTCTACCTTCGCAATGAAGGTGTTTACTGCTTGCATATTGGACAAGGTGGGGTATTCCCTTATCTTAGCCCCAATCCAATGGATTCTTGTAATATTGGCGCATCAACTTGTGCTGGTCTCATACCCGACTTGCTACCAGTCTTCCCAAGCGATTTCGAAGCCCAGTTTCGAGCTCTGGATACTTCGCTAGCTTATGGAGCCGATCGCTGTCGGGTTAATGTAATCCTCCCTCTTCCCTGCTGTCATCTGATAGAGGTTGTCCAATATCTGAGCATCCTCCCTGTTATCTACTATTTCTGTATATCTCGGACCTTGATACGGGTCGAGCGGCTGAGTGACTTGAACTTCCCCATCTTCAAAAATCATCAGCTCCTTCTTGAGATCAATGATAGCATAGTTTTCAAAAGCCCAGTCAATTCCTAGCAATGTAGGGTATGGATCTTTGTCTCCCATAATATCTATTACCTCAAATTCTGTGTAGGTATTTACCCCTGCGATGTCTACCTCGACGTCTTCGAGTCTGCCGTTTGGCACAATGTAGTACTGGTTTGCCATCCTGAGCTGGATCGGCGAATAAGTCAACTGTGGTTGCCCTAGAGCTTCCCAAGTCTTCCGGGGTAGGATATTGATGTTAGATCCCAAATCGAGCATGGTGTCCCTGATCTGAAATCCTGCAACCTGCGTGTCTAACCGGAACTCTTTTCCCGTTCTTCTTTTGTTCCACTTTATGCGTTGTACATACTGTGGCGCTGTTTTCAGGGAGTCCCTCGCTCCTATGTTCCCCTGCAATACGTCCTCCAGGGTATGCTTGAGTTGTTCCCGCATTGAAGCATTGTCAACAATTTTGAGGAATAGGTGGAGCCATTCCTCAATCAGAGCCCTTGTAGCGCCCTAGTCTCCGGTATCCTTCTTCACGAGTAACTTAATACCTTTGTCTCCCCCTTGTTGGGAAAATGTTTTTGCAGCCTCCTGGAAATATTTATTCTGTATTTTTGGCCTGATCAGTTGTTTCGGGGATGCTGGCGTGATCACCCACCTCAGATCCTTCTCACGGGCATCCTCCCCCATTTTATTGCCTCTCCGCGTAATTATGACTACGTTAGTCATGGCCAGAGTCTCTGTCCCTCAAGGTTTTGCATTCACCAGATTCGTGCCTCTCTGCCTTGCTTGTTCCTCCCTCTTCTTGATAAGTTCAGGGCAGTCCTCTGTTGTGTGTGCATTCACATGGCACTCTGAACACCACGGTCTTCTAGTTAGGGGACATTCTCGGGCCGCATGTCCCTCCTGATCAAAGTTGTAGCATCTTAGCGGACCTCATCCCCCTGTGTAGCCTCCTCGCATACCGTCTCCTCTGCCTCTGGGAGCCTCATTCACCCTGTAGGAGGGTCGGTCTAATTAGTCTGCCAGTGCATCTAGAGCTCTACACTGTTCGGTGATGTGAGTTTTCGAAGCACAAAACTCGCAGTACACGTTGTTTGTAACATTGGAGTACTTCTGCAAAATCGGACACATCCGAGGTTGATGACCCACCGTTCAGCATATTTCGTAATACTTTGTTGCGGCTTGGGTCGGTTGATTTGGGAACCCCACATATGATTGTGGCGGAAGATAGACCCCTTGCGTGTTTATCTGTGCAACTCCTCCGATAGGTGGAGCCCCCTGTACTGCCGCTGCTGAGCCCCCCACTCCCAGGTTTCACAACCAAGGACACTCGCTCGCCACATGTCCTTCTACCAGGCAGTGTGTGCACCAGACATTCAGCCTGGTTGGTCTTATAGGCTGCATCTCCTTAAGATTTTTGGTTAGATTGGAAATATGATGTTGCAGTCCCAGTAGGGATGGGTCTTGCTGGGCCGCCCCTCCGCTATATTCCTGAGGGTAGCCTGCCATCACCTCTATCTTCATAGCCTGTTCCAATGCATCCTGCAAGTTGTTGATATTTTTTTGGGTGAGGGGGGTTTGCGTCAAGGGAAGCAAAGCCTTGATGAACCAGTCCCTCTGATGATTTGGGTCAATCAGGTAGCTGAGTTTCCTGATTATGTCTTTGAACCTGTGCATTAGCTCCCAAGCAGTCTCTCCTTCTCTTTGCTTGATCTCCCATAGTTCGGACAGACCTTGCTGGTCCGTTTGGGGTAGCTTGAACTCTATGACAAAGTCTCTCTTGACATCCATAATCATTGGATTTGGGTGGGCCTTTGACCACTTTATGAACTAGCACAATGCCCTTTCTCTTAGTGTGGTTTGGAATTCTATCAACTTTCCTGCATTTGGCATCTGTCGAGCCCTCCATATGGCTTCACAGAGGTACCAATGCTATTCTACATCGTCGTTACCCCACCCATAAAATTCTTGGTACCAGGTGAATGACCCCACCATACTCACTTGCGGAGGTGTAACTAGAATGAACCCTCTGGGTCCTGGTTGCGTAGTTATACCACTAGTAATGCTCCTATTAGCACGTGTTGCTGCTGACAACTTACTGTTATTCAATTGAATCAACTCTTTTAACTAAACGAAAATATCACTTAAGGGTTTATAGAGTACCAGGGGAAGGTAGGGATCCAAGCTATTTGAACTTTGTGAAGTCGAAATACCTAGAGATATGAATGCCGTCCTTTCTTGGAATAGCTACTACATCACGATGTACCACTGGACATCAGAATCTTCTTCTAGGCATGCGTCTGCATCTCCTTCGTTAGACATTGTCTCTCCCTTCCTCCTAGCTAGGCTCCCATGTACCCACCGCACTCCTTTAACGGTCCCTCCCAATTTCTGGGGACCCACCTGGCCTTCCATGTCCACTATCTCCTGAGGCAACTCCTTTTTATCCTTTCGACTACTCCCCTATCGCTTTAACTCCCTCATCACCCTTTCTCACCACCTTTCAGCGATCTGCACCCTCCGATGTGCAGGTCGCTCCCTCAACCTCCTTGCGGTTTTAGCATCCATTCCTCGACTCCCACCCTCACATTTCGTGTATCATTTGTCCCTTAGGCCCTTCCCCTAGCACTGGAGGTTTACGGTTCCATGCCTGATATTTGGAATTCTATCAGCCCTTCGTCCACCATCAGGGCCTTAATCCATAATGGAATTTCCTTTAGCATCTTCCATCTTAGTCCAGATCAGAATATAGCTTCAGCTCTGGAGAACGAATGGTAGCACTCCGCTACAAACTCCACAATATATCCATCCAAAGTAGATTCTACCCAGAAATCTACAGCTCGGGTTAGTTCAGTATCCAACTGATGAAGGGCCACTAGATCTCTGTGCACCCACTTGCGGTTGATCTTCCACGATTTATCCTTCGTTACTTTAGTCTGTAGCCTCCTAAACCAGATATAGAGTTCAATGGGGAACTTTCCCTAGAGGATCTCGTCGGTATCGCTGGAAGAATCTGAGAAAAGGAATAGATCTCTGACTGCCTTCTCTTTTTGGCTTCTCAGCTCAACTTGCTGAGTTATAAATTGGTCCAGATGGTTATCCCACCATCTTCGTATTTCTCCTTCGAAGATCCTTGATACAATGATCTAGTTCCCCTAATGAAGTTTAGGGTCCTGGCAATGGAACCATTTGTTGGCGAGGAAATAGGTCTCACAGGCAAGACCTAGGTTCAGGGATTGGGCCAACAAGGAGTCTGTTGTATTCTAGCACCACGCCGGCATTTTCACCCTACTCCGAAGAGCAGAGAGTCTCACCCGAGGTGTGCCGCGACCACATGAAGGAGGGGAACAGATCAGTATCGGCAGATGGATCTGCAACTCGAAGCTAACATAGAATCATATGCATGCATAAAATTATATGTAGAAGATATTCTCATAACATCATGCAGATACTAAGAAAATAAAATTTTAAAGTACCAAAGACATCATGCAACACATTTAACTCATACGGTAAGACAACAACCTTCAAATCTATTAATAACCATTCAGCGGATCAAGAGATGCATTGATCGACAGAGTGAGCTTCCAAACCCCATTACGAAGGTCCCACAGGACAAAGAGAAATATTACAACAACAAAAAAATGATATAGACACAGGAAATACAAGGATGTCATGCTCAGGACAGAGCTTCTTGTGGCATCTGCTCTTCAGCCTCGTTCTCCTCTAACCTCTCCGATCTCTCTATATCTGTGCATGACTCCCTTTTCTTCTGGGTGACGGCCTATTTATTCACATGCCAGTGCAACTGCTAGTTTCTCTTGTGTTCTTCCTCAGTTACTTTCGGCTTCTTTATGTTGCACATGAGTTCCACTATCTGTTCTTTGCCACATCTTCTCTTCTTCTGCACTTGTCTGCGCCAACCTCGTCATTCATCTCCCTCTCCTCCGAAACCTCGGTAGCTCCGCTGCCTACCATTGTTGCGCCTGCCACATGTCGATCCGCAACCCAAAATATGCTCTTCATGAAAAATTAAAAACAAGGGCCCCAACACTCCTAAAACAAATATCAGTCATAAACAAGGTATTTTCATTGATTTAGGGTTTTAATTCATCTATTTTTTCCATTCACTCATTCACTACACCCATTTCCCTTCACTCATTCCCTACACCCATTCCCTTCACCTTTCAAGCTTGCCATCTCATCCCTTTCCCATGTTGAACAAGTTCGTTAAACTGAGAGGGGGGGTGAATCAGTTTAACACATTCATGGACTTTACAACTTTCCTTTAAACTTGTTTACATCTTCATTTCATGATCATCTTTAATATGTGGGCAATCTTAATTTGTGAGCAGCAAGTATTAAGAAAATTAGTTAATGTAACAACAGTCTTAATATGTGAGCAACAAGTATTAAGTAGATAAGATATATCAAATCAACACATAGACATCATGCACAGAGACACCAGATATAAGTGGAAACACATAAAGGGAGAAAAACACATCTTATTATTGTTGTGATGCAAAGGCAAGCTCCAACTCCCTCTCACCGCTGATTTTCTGTAGGCACCAACCTACAGGAGGCTCCATCCTCAATTCTGCAAGCTACAACTTGCAAGGAAGCTCCAACTCCCATCAATTTTCTGCAGGCACCAACCTACAGGAGGCTCCAACCTTAGTCAGCTACAACTGACATTTATCAAGCTACAAATTTATGTGGAAGCACCAACTCCCATATATTTTCTGCAGGCTACAACCTACAGGAGGCTCCTACCTTAGTCAGCTACAACTGACATATATCAAGCTACAACTTGATAGGGAAGCTCCAACTTCCTTACTCTTTCAAAAGAAAACACTTGCTGATTTACCTTGGATATCAGCTCTGTTATGTTCCTTCTTTTTTGTTGTCCATCAGTCTTCATATCTGCCCTGTATCATCTTTGCATCTTCTCAGATTCTTTATCATATCCTCCTTCTTCTCTGCCTCACTGCTTCATTTCAGCATTCCCTAACCTCTTGCAGTTTTCTTATATTTTTCTGCTCTCTTCCATTCTGCAGCTTTCTCACAATCTTCAACTCTCTTCAATTTTGTTGAACACTCTCTTTTTCTCTCTATCAATTTTTGTAACATTATACCCATGGATATTACCTCTTTTATAAAAAATAACTTCATGGCTATTTTCATTCTACAGGGAATTCAAGATGATCAGTCATGACTCTTTGACTTCTGCCTTCTCATTTCTTTATCCAGATCATTCATAGGAATATAACAATATGTATACATTTTAGTTTTACAGTGGAGTTTTGTTTTCCTATTGCAGAATTGCCTTTGCATCACAAACAATATTAAATCAATTAAAACATTTACATTCACATTTTCAGTTACATAAACCAATTTCACTCAGCCCTTTTTCTAGCCCTTGGTTTGCTATGCTTTTGTCTTTTCTGCTGCTGTCATGTAACTGTCCTGCATACCTCTGTTTACTGTAACTCTGAGCACCTGTGCATGTATGCCTGTCAAACCCACATTTTCATTCCTGTGCATATTCCCCTGTTCACTGCAATTTTGTATCTGCTGTATATATAACTGTTTTACCAGTTTAGTCCCAAATAAATCTCAAAGTCTTGAGCATATTAAAATGCCTCTCCATTCATTTGCCCTGCGGTGGTAATTAAATGAATGTATGCAAAGGATTTTATTTTCACATCTGATGGTTATCAAAATCACATTCTCCAGTTTTTCTTCTTTCTATGCATATAACAATGCATCTACAACTTTTGAGCCTCAATTTCTCTCATTCTGTGCAATTCAACATTCTACTGCTGAACTGGAAAATTCAATAAACATATTTGGAGGCTTTTTCTTCCAAGGTTCTCTTATGGCTATTAACCAAAATAATCATCCCAGATTACAACCTATGTGTGGGACCTCTAATGTCTCATATCCTATGGTTATGAACCATGCCTAAGAAACTGCATATGTGGGAACTTTGTTCTTGCATCAATGGGATTAAACCTTATTATAAAACCCATAACGCGCCTCCAATGTTCTCTACCTTTTTATACACCAACCAACCCTTCATATAATATATCGAATTATCATTTGAATATTACAATTGGACCATTGTAAAACTTTAACTTTCAATCTCCATCTCTGTTCATATAAAATGCATTCCCAGTTTTTACCCCAAATAATTTTAAACCTGGAAATGGCATACATGCGGAAGCTACCTTTTAACCAAGGTTATAAAACCCATAAAGCCTATACTATGCTCTTCTGACAAAACCCAACCAATACTTTAATTTAATTTCAGAAACTATATCACAACCCACTCGCTTTTCATTACAAACCAAAATTTATTTTCATTTAAATACTGATTTCTAACCTTTATGCATTTCTCTCCATGCTTCATAGCATTCGTTCATACAAGGTTTGGTTTGCAATTAACCCAAAATAATATGGCCCACGGAGTTAATAAACTCTTTGCTCCGGTTCACTTGACCATTCAGAATTATTTCGCTCAAATATCATATCGGCCCACGACACTTTAAAATTCATTTATCAATTAAAATCTTCGCTCTACTTAACATTCTACACACCATCACATTAGACCCTTAATAAAACTCAATGTACCAACCCATAATACGACTGGGCTACAACATGTCATTAAACTTTGATTTATATTTTAAATATCAACATAAATTTCGATTCAGGCCCACAGCAACTTACCCCATTTCTAACTGCCGAATGGATCTAACGATCTACAAATCATCACGCTCCAAAACCCGATCGAACGAGTGCAAAAAATATTGTGCAACTAAAGTTCATGGGTGTTAATCTTCCAAATTCGCGCGATGTAAGTGGTCTTCCATTACCACCTTTCTCCACACGTTCTCCATCTAATGGAATCGTGTTTTTTTCCACAAATCTCCTTACCGCTTATGTGATCGTGCGATACCGCCGGTTTCCAAACTCTTGGTTTACTGTAGCTTCAAGGTTCCGTCCATTAACTCGAGGTTCCCCTTTCTTCCACAGTCACCGTTTCATTTCAAACAGAGATTAACTCTCTGCGTACACCATTCTACTGTGCCATTCTCTATTCTTTACAAACCATCTAATTACAAATCGATTCAATCGATTTCAACGAAGGAACTCGGATTCGATGTTACGCCTTTTATGCAGAGTTTTAGTATAATTAAGAAAACCGAAATTAGTTATTGCGGTGCTCAATTTACATAATAAACCACTTGGCCTCCTCTGGGTTCTATACAGGAACCAATTCAATTCTTACCGAATTTGCAAGCAGGGTTTAAAGCATTTTAAGTAAACAGAGACTATGCTTCAAATTAACAGAATAAACTTCAGCCTCCCTTGACTTTTCAATACAGAAATCACTTAAATCAATTTCTCAACATTATATGCAAATTGAACAACCATGAGGGTTGAACCCTCCTTTTAATACTCCTATGAATCAATTCAATTTGAGATGCCTCTAACTAGGTTATGCTTCGATGCATACAATTCACACCTTCCTGTGATTAATTCACAGAGTTCACACAATTTGCACCAGTACACCATAACTCAAAAATGGGGTATAAACTCAGAAATTAAACCTCCATATTAAAACAATATTTCCATGGAAAAGTTTCCCTTCAGGCTTGATTTTCAATTTGATGGCCTTCTATCCTCCTACTCCGCCTCTCAAATCTTCTCTTGCTCCTTTTATGATTTCTTACTTCTGCCTTTCTGCTACTATGCTTCTTTGCTGCCTCTGCTACCTGTCTTCTACTCTGCCTTATTTCCGGTCTAGGTGTTGCTCCTTTTCCATCAATGAAAACATTTCCAACAGTCTCCCCCTTTGGCATTGATGGCAATATTTTACTTCTCTCCTTTTGCTTTCTTTTCCTCCCCCTTTGACATCAATGGCAAAGGGTTGCACATTTCCTAGTGTGCTTTCTATCTCTTCACTTCCTCTCTCTGAGATGTGTTTAGGCCTTCTTCTTCTGACTTGGTACCCTGCTGCTCCAAACTTGTGTACAAGAGTTTTTGATAGAACACTTTTGAGGATTATTGAACTTGAATATACACTGTAATTTGATACAATTCCAAAGCTGAGAATGCTTCAAATATACTTTAGTCTCTAGTATTATCTTCATCAGAAATCCATATCTGTTGAGGAAGATTGTAGATGGTATATTTCTTCTTTTGGAATACACATCGGCAGTACAACACCTATTCAATTATGATGATGATGGCAATATATCTCTTATAGCTGTGGTTCACCTTTCCTTCTTGTTGGTGATGATATGTGCTAGGATGCTGATAATGATATTACACTTAATAGCTAAAAGATCCTTGTTTCTGATGTGATCAATGAATCAACCCGGAGCTTACAACTTATTGCGAGATTAGACAATATCTTTCAATCTAAGAGACCAAATGATTTTACTTCTTGCACAATGCACTTTCAAAACAAACCATTGAGGCTAGATACATTCAGTGTATTAGTCAGTCTCCCTTATCAATCATGCAATTTCCTTTATGACATAAGGGGGTGTGTATGTCAATTATCAATCTCTCCTTACAGGTGAATTACCAGCAAATACTTTATGATGAAGTAGGATTTGGATGAATTAATAAGAGACTTTTGAACTTCAATGGTAGTCACAACTAGTCCTTCATGCTTTAGAAATTTTAACTGTTCTATCATGATGATCTTCCACACAAACATATTCAAGTTGTTTAATTGAAATCTTAGCAGATAGACTTCACACAGTTTTATGAATGATCTTAAGAGAGAGGCCTTGAAGATATATATGTACTGACTTCTGGAAGGCATGAAATTATATATAGAAAAAGGATACTTCTTCAAAGCTCAATTTAATGCTTCAAGTGTAAACAAAATACTGATCCTTTAGTGCTGCTACTGACCTTTTCATGCTGAATGCAGATAATGCTGGGAATACTACCTTGATGTTCTTTTGCCATAATCCTTTGATCTTGAGGACCTGTACCATACTGCTGCTCCACTGATAACACTTGGTATTCTATTGATAGGCATGTTACTTGTACCAAATACCAATTGATACTACTTTGATAAATTATGTAGAGATTTCACTTTAGCTTGCACATGAACCCATAGTTTCTACCATTGATCTTTCCATTGTTCACACCCACAATCATTAATATACTGAATCTGATCTTGTCATTATTAACCATTTTATTATTCTGTCATTCTAGTTTAATAGAATGTCACTGCATTTTCCTTTCTAGGACTGCTCCAGAATCATTGTTGTTTTAAAATCAATTCAACAGTTCTAATATAAAGATATTTGGGAAGGCATCTTCAATTTCTTTTCTATGAATATTCATGGGCTGATTACTCAAAGATTTATTACTTACTTAACTGCACTCCTCCAGGGGGAATTTTCATAGATGAATGATGTAACTACATAATGATGATAGGAACTTCTCTTACTAATCCTTATTAATGTGATTCATCTTTAATTCTAGCAGTATGATGCACAATGTGATCATCACTTAATGTGCTAATGTCTTCTTAGCTTACATGTTCATGGCTGTTGTTCTCTCTACCATCATGGCTGCCGGTTTCCTTCTCTTCTTCCATCAATCTGTCATCTACTGAATGCTTCAGATCATCTTCTTCCTCTATAGTTCTATGTTAGATGAATTTCCTTTCCCTTCCTGATCTTATAGCTGCTCTCATTTCATGGGGCTCTTCTTGGATTAATTTTAAGGGGATTGTTTATGAACTGCTCTCCCCCTGGGATGTTGCTTCATATTTATCACTGATTGGATATTTGATTTGCTTCCTAGAGTAGTTCCCCTTGAGACTATGATGGATTCATTATGCTATTGATGTAACAGGCTCCCCCTTTCTCTTTTCCTTCCATACTTTATTGGGGTTCTTCATAATGTCTGCACTCCTTTTTGATTCATAGTTTTTTTTTATTTACTTTTATTCCATCATCTGTATAGATTTCTTTAATGTATATGGTAGATTATAGTCCTTTGCTTTGTGACCAAGCTTGAGGCATACATAGCATCTTACTTTTCCAAGGTATGTTTGAGCTGATGTATAATATTTTGTTCCCCTTTTTTAATACAATTTACATTCAACAGATTTATGTCCAAAATTATTACATGTATAACAGTAGCCATGGAAATGATTTGTGTACCTGGTGAAAGATTGTCTTTTCCATTTTCTTGCTTGAGGTAGTCTTCTCATTTGCTGCATCTTTTGCTGGTTGAATTTGATAGGCCTTGTCTTACATTGTGCTGCAATATGTCCTGGTTTGTGACAAGAAAAACATGTGATATTTTCCATAGGAGGAAAGAAACTCCTTTGACATCTTCCAAATTTATTCACTTCATAATCAAGAGTGTATGAGCCTTTTTCAGCTAACTATTTCATCGTTTCATTATCTATACTTTCATGTTGCTACTTGTTTCTATTTTTTTCTCTTCAAATCATGTTATTGCTGGCTTCTACTTCTGTAGGAATCTGTTGAGTTGCTTCACTGTCCTTTACAACTTTTACAAAAATGGCATTCTTGTTATCTTCAACCTTGGACTTACTGGTTTCACCTTCATATCCTATCCCAACCTTTATGAGAGGTGAACTTTGAGCCTTTAGAATATGGTCCAACTGTCCATAGCTTTTCATTTGAGGAGTACTAATTAATAATTCTTTTTGGGCCTTTTCTAATTTCTTTCTCAGGCTCACTACTTCTTCTTCCAATTTTTCACATTCCAGACTTTTCTCTCTCATTTGTTGCAGTAGAGTGTCTTCTACTTTCTTTGATTCTTCAAGTTGTGTCTTCAGGTCAATAATTTCTTTCTTATCTTCATATTCTTTCTCATCACATATTTGCACCAATGTCTTCAGGTCTTTGTTTTCATTCTTCAATATTTCTATTTCAGTTAAGGTTGTGTCAGGTTTGGCTTTTTCCTCAGGTGAAATTTCTTCATGGTTCTTACTTCCATTCACACTAGTAGGTACCTCATTTGATTGAACATTTTCCTGTTGACATGAATTTTTCTTCTTCTTAATTCTCTTCTCCTTCTTGACAGTGTAGTCCTTAGTGTCTACTCCATGCTTGAAATGAAATCTATCCCAGATTTCTTTTGTAGAGGTTAAATCCATTATTAACTCAAGATCCTTGTTATGAAGATTGTTGAATATAACACATTTTGCCTTCGCATTCCTATGTTGTTCTTGCACCGAGGGAGAGTCTGTGCAGTAACCATCACATACAAGTTTCCATACCTCAGGTTCATAAGCCAATAATCCTGTTTTAAACTTATCTCTCCATTCAGGAAAGTCTGTTGTATTTAACACAGGTACATTTTGATAGTCCATGACTCAACCAGATCTCCTTCAAGCTATTAGGCTTACTCCAAAGGAACCAGCTCTGATACCAATTGTTGAACCCTTAGTTAAACTTAGAGGGGGGGTGAATCTATTTAACACATTCATGGAATTTTAAAACTTTCCTTTAAACTTGTTTACATCTTCATTTCATGATCAACTTTAATATGTGAGCAATCTTAATTTGTGAGTAGCAAGTATTAAGCAAATTAGTTAATGTAGCAACAGGCTTAATATGTGAGAAACAAGTATTAAGTAGATAAGATGTATCAAATCAACACATAGACATCATGCACAGAGACACCAGATATAAGTGGAAACCCATAAAGGGAGAAAACCACATCTTATTATTGTTGTGATGCAAAGGCAAGCTCCAACTCCCTCTCACCACTGATTTTCTGTAGGCTCCAACCCACAGGAGGCTCCTACCTCAATTCTGCAAGCTACAACTTGCAAGGAAGCTCCAACTCCCATCAATTTTCTGCAGGCACCAACCTACAGGAGGCTCCAACCTCAGTCAGCTACAACTGACATTTTATCAAGCTACAACTTGATGTGGAAGCACCAACTCCCATATATTTTCTGCAGGCACCAACCTACAGGAGGCTCCTACCTCAGTCAACTACAACTGACATCTATCAAGCTACAACTTGATAGGGAAGCTCCAACTTCCTTACTCTTTCAAAAGAAAACACTTGTTGATTTTCCTTGGATATCAGCTCTGTTCTGTTCTTTCTTTTCTGCTATCCATCAGTCTTCATATCTGTCCTGCATCATCTTTGCATCTTCTCAGATTCTCTATCAGCTCCTCCTTCTTCTCTATCTCACTGCTTCATTTTTGCATTCCCTAACCTCTTGTAGTTTTCTTATATTCTTCTGCTCTCTTCCGTTCTGCATATTTCTCACAATCTTCAACTCTCTTCAATTTTGCTGCACACTCTCTTTTTCTCTCTGTCAATTTTCGTAACATTCTACCCATGGATATTACCTCTTTTATAAAAAATAACTTCATGGATATTTCCATTCTACAGGGAATTCGAAATGATCAATCATGACTCTTTGACTTCTGCCTTCTCATTTATTTATCCATCTCATTCAGAGGAATACAAAAATATGTATACATTTTAGTTTTACAGTGGAGTTTTATTTTCCTATCAGAGACTTTCCTTTACATCACAAACAATATTAAATCAATTAAAACATTTACATTCACATTTTCAGTTACATAAACCAATTTCACTCAGCCCTTTTTCTGGCCCTTGGTTTGCTGTGCTTTAATTGTCTTTTCTGCTGCTGTCATGTAACTGTCCTGCATACCTCTGTTTACTGCAACTCTGAGCACCTGTGCATGTACGCCTGTCAAACCCACATTTTCATTCCTGTGCATATTCTCCTATTCATTGCAATTTTTTATCTGTTGTATACATAACTGTTTTACCAGTTTAGTCCCAAATAAATCTCAAAGTCTTGTGCATATAAAAATGCCTCTCCGTTCATTTTCCCTGCGTTTGCAATTAAATGAATGTATGCAGAGGCTTTTTTTTTCACATCTGATGGTTATCAAAATCACATTCCCCTGTTTTTCTTCTTTCTATGCATATAACAATGCATCTCCAACTTTCGGGCCTCAATTTCTCTTATTCTGTGTAATTCAACATTCTACTGCTGAACTACAAAATTCAATAAACATATTTGGAGGATTTTTCTTCCAAGGTTCTCTTATGGTTATTAACCAAAATAATTAGCCCAGATTACAACCAATGTGCGGGAGCTCTAATGTCTCATATCCTATGGTTATGAACCATGCCTAAAAAATTGCATATGCGAGAACTTTGTTCTTGCATCAATGGGATTAAACCTTATTATAAAACCCATAACGCGCCTCCAATGTTCTCTACCTTTTTATACACCAACCAACCCTTCATATAATATATCGAATTATCATTTGAATATTACAATTGGACCATTGTAAAACTTTAATTTTCAATCTCCATCTCTATTCATATAAAATGCATTCCCAGTTTTTACCCCAAATAATTTTAAATCTGGCAATGGCATAAATGTGGAAGCTACCTTTTAACCAAGGTTATAAAACCCATAAAGCCTATACTATGCTCTTCTGACAAAACCCAACCAATGCTTTAATTTAATTTCAGAAACTATATCACAACCCACTTGCTCTTCATTACAAACCAAAATTTATTTTTATTTAAATAATGATTCCTAACCATTATGTATTTCTCTCCATGCTTCATAGCATTCGTTCATACAAAGTTTGGTTTGCAATTAACCCAAAATAATATTGCCCGCAGAGTTAATAAACTCTTCGCTCCGGTTCACTTGACCATTCAGAATTATTTCGCTCAAATATCATATCGGCCCACGACACTTTAAAATTCATTTATCAATTGAAATATTTTCCCTACTTAACATTCTACACACCATCACATAATAATGCCCATCACATTTGACCCTTAATAAAACTCAATGTACCAACCCATAATACGACTGGGCCACAACATATCATTAAAATTTGATTTATATTTTAAATATCAACATAAATTTCGATTCGGGCCCACAACAACTTACCCCATTTCTAACTACCGAACAGATCTAACGATCCACAAACCATCGCGCTCCAAAACCCGATCGAACGAGTGCAAGCAATATCACACAACTAAAGTGCATGGACGTTAATCTTCCAAATTCGCGCGATGTAAGTGGTTTTCCATTACCACCTTTTTCTACGCGTCCTCCATCTAATAGAATCACGTTTTTTTCCACAAATCTCCTTACCGCTTATGTGACCGCGCGATACTGTCGGTTTCCAAACTCTGGGTTTACTGTAGCTTCAAGGTTCCGCTTCCTTTCACATTCACCATTTCATTTCAAACAGAGATTAACTCTCTGCGTACACCATTCTACTACACCATTCTCTGTTCTTTGCAAACCATCGAATTACAAATCGATTCAATCGATTTCAACAAAGGAACTCAGATTCGATGTTACGCCTTTTATGCAGAGGTTTAGTATAATTAAGAAAATATAAATTATTTATTGCGGTGCTCAATTTACATAATAAAACACTTGTCCTCCTCTGGGTTCTATACAGGAACCAATTCAATTCTTATAGACTTTGAAAGTAGGGTTTAAAGCATTTTAAGTAAACAGAGACTATGCTTCAAATTAACAGAAAAAACTCTTGAGCCTCCCTTGACTTTTCAATACAGAAATCACTTAAATCAATTTCTCAACATTATATGCAAATCAAACAACCACGAGGGTGGAACCCTCCTTTTCATACTCCTATGAATCAATTCAATTTGAGATGCCTCTAACCAGGTTATGCTTCGATGCATACAATTCACACCTTCCTGTGATTAATTCATAGAGTTCACACAATTTTCACAAGTACACCATAACTCAAAAATGGGGTATAAACTCAGAAATTAAACCTCCGTAATAAAACAACATTTACATGGAAAAATTTCCCCTCAGGCCTGATTTTCAATTTGATGGCCTTCTATCCTCCTACTCTGCCTCTCGAATCTTCTATGTGCTCCTTTTATGCTTTCTTACTTCTGAATTTCTGCTACTTTTCTTCTTTGCTGCCTCTGCTACATGTCTTATACTTTGCCTTATTGCTGGTTCAAGTGCTACTCCTTTGCCATTAATGACAAAATTTCCAACATCCCATCATATCATCTCACTTGCACCCTAGGGTTTCACAAATCAGAATTTGAGATTTGAGAAGAAGAAGATAGTGGCATTGTTGGTGAGGCACAAATGCCAACGAGAAATGACTGTAAGGGAGGGAAAATAAACAGGTTTGAACCCATCACCACAAGGGAAATCATGGCCTCTCCTCTCACTATCTCTTGTTTGAAGCATGTGGGCTGCTTTGAGTTCTATGAGAGAGTGCAGCAACTCCAAAATCACCCGGAGTTAACAAGATTATTCATCATTAATCTACATGGAAAGCAGGTCAATCTTGTTGGGGTTACCTTTGAGATGTCCACCAATTCCATTGCAGCTGCTACATGGATACCTAGTGTGGGAGAGAGGTGGTTTAAACAAAAAAACCTAGACATGAGTTATTTTGAACCATACCTTAAACCTAGGTATAAAGATCACAACAAGTCCATTTTCCATTTTTCTCATATTCTTGACCGGTATGTGCCCATGATGAGAATAATAATGAAATACTTCACTTGTGAGGGAAGTTTTTCCCACCTCTACTCATAGCATATCCAAATCCTCATGCATTTCACTAGAGTAAGAATGCTACACATACCATATTATCTTTTCCGTAGCATTGAAAATATGGCTTACATTGTGCAAAAGAGAGATTAAAATAAGCAAATGCAAAGCCTATTTAATCATTCACTCATCAATATGGTGGTCATGCATCAGCTTCAGCAGAAAAATATTTCATGGGATGCATTCATTGCCAATGAGGTTTTCACTATCCCACCTAAACATCATGACCATAATATACCTTTATCATCTCATCCTCCCGTATCCATTTATCCATCACATCCCGTTGTTCATACATCACCACCCACTCACATCCATTCACCTCATGTTGATCCTACCTCATCACCTTTCTACAACCCTTCACCATCACATCATGATACCAGAGCATCAAGCAGTTAAAGGGACATTGAGGCAACTTCCACTAAGTTGACTGATATTGAGCCATTTTCCTTCACATATCAGAGAGGCCACAAGCATGTGCCTGCTTCACATGGTGTGAAAGGGCCCATGCCTTCTTCATGAGAAAAACAAGTTGATAAGGGCAAGGAAAAGGTTACAGAGCATATCATTATTGAGGATGAGGAAAAACATGAAACTGAGCAGGAGTTTCAGTTGATTGACCTTGATGATGAGGATGAGGTTAGAATCACCAATGCATTGATCAAAAGCAAGGACGCCAAAATTAGTGAGCTTCAAGCTAATATTGGTAGAGAAAGGAATGTGATTGACTTTATTGAGTTAGAGAATCAGTAGCTAAATACAAAGCATACCATCAGTGAGGTCAGGGCAATCAGAGCTCAGAGAGAGGCTGGAAAGGCCATGTCCTTGCTGGATGAGACCCTTTGTAGTTTTGATGATAGTGGTGATGAGGAAGATCAGATTCCTAGACGGAGACTGAGGACCATTGGACTGAAGAGGGCTTTAGCCCGGGAAAGGTAGAAAGAGGCAGAATTGGCATAAAATATTACTCCAAGTGAGATGCTTGCCATAGATATTGATAGAGACAGAGATTCTTGGCTTGAAAGAGCAAATTTACATCTAGAGGGCCTATTAGAGAAGGCAAATAAATACACTGATATTCAGAGGAATATGGCGAAGCACTATGCCATGAGAAACATGATTGCAAGGGCCAATCTCAAATGTGCCCATGCAAAGATTAGGGCTTTGACCGAGTAAAAGGAGAAAGAAAAGCTGAATATTATTGATGAGGTGTCTCTCTAGGCCTCCAACCCTTGATTAGCAAGAAAATTCCAATTTTGGTACGTTTGTGCAAATTTTGATTTTTGGGACATTTTAGCATGTAGAAAATGTGCTAAACGTGCAACGCCACTGGCGTTGCACTCTTTTTTGGGCCATCCAAATGGAAAATGGTCAACATCCTCATATTCCTAATGACAATTAAATCAACCTTAGAAATTTTCAAGAGATTTGGAGCAAAAATGGTCCCTCAAAGAGGCCAAAAGCCATCAAAAAAACATGTTTCTGCCCTCTTTTTCACCTTGGCAGTGCACATTTACCAGCCTTGGGAGAACAGGTTTTTGACAGGAAATATGGACACAATTTTAGAAGTGAAAGCATATATGGAAACTAGACCCAGATAAATTTCCAATGAGCTATCATGGAGCTAATTTGGACAAGGGGAAGGCCTTCTAAAGCGGCTCACAAAACAGGTCAATTTTGCTATCATGGTGTTGTGCGTTTACCAAGGAATTTACAGTTTTACCAGTTTACTCAATTTTTGAAATTTCACCTCTGATTTAATTTTCACTTGGGTAAATGAGAAGTTACCATTGTAAATATCATGTTTTAACTTTTACCTAAGGTAGATACATTAGGTAAATCATTAGTTTTAAGTGAAATGTATCTGTTCTAAAAGATAGGGATGAGTCACTTTCCTCATCCTAGGCTTTAGCATTCAGTTCAGCTTTGGATGTAACAACTCCCTCACCTCATGGATTCGACCCATGAGGATGAGAGGAAGTGGTTTTGAGGTCTATAAGGCGTATTTTTTTAGTCATTTTAATGGTTGGCATTAGTTGAAGAGATTGTATTGCTCAAGTATTATTCTGGCTTGGACATTAATGAAAATTTACATCTATTTTCTTGTGATCCCTGTGGTATGAGTTTTAAACATTGTTTCTTCTCTGTGATTGATTTGTAGAATTTATTGTTAATTCATAAACCATTTCACATCTTTAATATAATTTATTTCAAGTTTGAAATACATAATTATTTAGTTATGCTCTTTTTTGGGAAATTCAGTGTAATGTGTTCATTTTCTTCCGTTTAAGGAAAATAAATTTCATGTGCTTTACTTAGCTCCTCACCAGTCTTTCCATCTCATTTAAGATTCTTTGAATTTTTAAACATTTTACCTACCTTTCCCCATAAATAAGACTGTAATTTCATCCTTTTGGCCCTGATTTATCCCCTTGACCTAATCCCTGTTCAATGAGCTCAACCCTAAAATCAAAATCAAAACCCCTTGTTTTCCTTAGCTAGCCTAAAATCCTTTCCATCTAGCCCTCTTGCCTGTGATTATATGGAGAGATACCTCTCTGACTTCGTAGGGCTAGATACCAAGTCCAAATTTTGGTTTGAGGTTACCTTAGGATTGCCTTCTTCAGCCTAAGGATCAATCCGAGTGATAACATTAGAAACCTGATTCATAAGGGGTTAGGCTAGATCATGGTGCAAGCGATTCTCCTCAGGGCTACCCAACCCATGGTAGGGAATTTTGTGTCATGGTTGATCAATAAGAAGCTTGAGACTTGACCACCATTGTGTAACTAAGGTAATATTAGTGGCCAATATTATGAAAACACCCTATAGGACTGGTTGTGGGCAAGCAGTTGGTCCTCTACCCCACCTTTTTCTAGATAGCTCTGCTTGCATGGATCAAATTTTGTCAAGTAATAAGTATTTTGGAAGGTCATATGAAACAATACAATTAGGAATTGTTTGAGGATTTATGATCCAAATCTTGTGGGAGGCCCCAAAGATGTAAAAAATTGAAATAGATCTGATAAGATCTACAAAATTAGAATGTCAGAAAAAAAAAGAGAACATGCAACAAATAAAACCACAAGGAAATTTATGTTATTAAAACAAAGAATAACTGTAGAAGCTACATTGTGTTGGACAATATGTCATTTTACAAAGTGAGGCTTGTTATTTATAGCTTTTTTTTTAGTTACAATACCATGGGTATATACCATAGGTGGATACCATGGGTAAATACCATGGGTCAATACCATGGGTAGATACCACTTGCAATACCATGGGTAGATACCACTTACAATACCATGGGTAAATTCCATGTGTGAATGAATACCATGGGTGGATACATACCATGGGTGAATGAATATCATGGATAGATGTCTCTTACAATACCATGGGTGAATAAATACCATGGGTGGATGAATACCATGGGTCTAGGCCACTCTTCATTCGGATCATTCCTCCCTCCTTAAGAAGAAATGGTCTCCATTGGGGAAAGTTTCCTCCTGAGAAGCCTTTGTTGAATATGAAGAGCCATTGAAGAGAAAGGTTTTTTTTGGTTAACCGATAACCGTGATGAACGAAGATCCAAGGATAGATATGTTGTGTAATGCTTGTGACCAACTGTGATATTAACAGTGTGTGGCCTAAAAAATGGATTTTGATGAAGTGTGGGTTTTTGGATGACCCAAAACCATGACAAACAAAGATCTAAGGATAGAGATACCCTATAATGATTGTGACCAATTGTGATACTAACAATGTGCGGCCTAGAAAATGGACTTCAATGAGAAGGATTTTGTGTGGTTGACCCATAACCGCGATGTTGATTGTTGATGAAGTAGCAGGTGCCTATATAGCTTGGGGTGGGAGGGAAAGTCTCCAAATAACCTAAGCTGAATGCTGCTATGCTTAAATTGATGAATGTGAAGGATGTGCCTACTAAAGTGAGGTGGGAGGGCACGTCTCCAAAGGGAACCCGCTTCGAATGTTGCTCCAGATTTAAAATGACCATAAATCATTCTATATAACTCATAATATTTATTATAACTTGTTTTGTGAAATGGAATGATAATTTTTCATCTTCCCATGTGTTTGAAATCGCTATCTAGAGGCTCTAGACTCTCATATTCGCGCTGGAACTGTCCTACAGTCACAAAATCTCAGAAAAAATAGATGATTTTAAATCAGCGATAACTCTCTTATCTAAACTCTGATTTGATCATTTTTTTTTTAATTGGGTTATTTTTCAAGGGTAGCTCACATCTATAACCATTTATCTAAAAAATTTCACTGAAAACTGCGAAAATGACAGGAGAGATAACGTCCACGAATTGTCGTCAGAAACATTTCTACAACATTGTTGAATTTGAATCAGAGATATCTCTCTCGCCCAAACTCCAATTCAGCCAATTTTTTTTTTTTTTTTAATTTGGGTATTTTTTCACAATTAATCGATATCTGGCATTTAGTTTTGTAAATTTTTCACCAAAATTTTCACATATGATCTGAAAACTCGCCGCCCAAAAAAATTCACGGAGTTTGCTGAAGATTTTTGCAAAACATTGAAACTGAAATATGCTTCAAACCCTCATTCCCATGGAAGCGTAACCTGAATATGATACCACTGATCTAGATCTTTGGGGGAGGCTCCTAAGATCTAAAAAATTGAAATGGATTTGACAAGATATGCAAAATTAGAATGCCAGAAAAAAAGAGAACACACGACAAATAAAACCACAATGAAATTTGTTTTATTAAAACAGAGAATAATTGTAGAAGCTACATTGTGGTGGACAATCTGTCCTTTTACAAAGCAAGTCTTGTTATTTAGAGAATTTTTTTGAGTTACAGTACCATTAGTAGATACCATAGGTGGATACCAATGATCAATACCATGGGTAGATACCACTTACAATACCATGGGTAAATTCCATGTGTTGATGAATACCATGAGTGGATACATACCATGGGTGAATGAATATTATGGATAGATGTCACTTACAATACCATGGGAAAATAAATACCATGGGTGTAGGCCACTTTTCATTCAGATAAATTTAGATAACCTTTAGGATATAGGTTGGTTTTTCTTTGATAAAACGTGTTTTCTTGAATTAGAGTAGCCTATCCTTATAGTTAGTTTGCACTTGACACCACTACATTAGGTGTTTGCTTGTTTCTTTTTGCTCTTTTTCTCCTGTCATCACCCTTTAGTCTCTTGATTCATATTTTTCTTGACACCATTGAGCCTCTTAGGAATTTCTCGAGGAGTATTTGTGGCCTTCACCCCCAGTTTCCTTTAGGACATATTACTCCTCCTCGTCGAGTTAGATATCATCCTCCATTAAGTCCCCATTCCAACTCCAGTTCTTCTGAGTCATCTAATTCTTCCTTTTATTATGTGTCTTCCCAACCCCAGATCACCACAATGTCAGGCACCAATGTGGGTGGTGGAAACCAAGGTGGTAACTAAGGTCTGTTGGGACGGGGGTTCCTAGCCCTAATTTTGTCCATTTTTGTAATATTTTTGTAATATTTGGTTTAGGGAAGGGGGTTTGGGGTGGATCAAATCCCCAATGAATTGTAATTGGTAAAAAGGGTAGACCAAAGGCTCGAAAACCATAGTTTGCAGACCATAGGATAATGTAGGCTAAGATGCTATAAGTAGATGGATAGATCGAGTTTAGAGGCAGGCTAAGTGTGATTTATGCTAGTCATGAACTGTTGAGATTTGCGTCAGGTTATATTTGGGTTAGGACTCCCACTGGTTGTGTGCATGGAGATCCTCAGTCCTACTGTGTGTGGATCCTGCTGGTTGTGTGCATGGGTTGGGAATCAGGTCTGTAAGTGGATTTTGAATGCTAATGAATGAGAAAACTGTTTGGAAGTGTCTCTGTGTTGTAAGAACTGGTTGTGTTTATGGTATTACGGTGATTTTTCCTACTGATGAATATTGATGCGCACGTGGATGCGAAGGTATCACTGAGATATGATTACTAATAGTTGCTTTACTTATGTTTATGTGCTATCTTTGGGTTTATGAGCTTCACATTCTACAAGTATATTGTTAAAGGGTTCTGTGATAAGACTTTGTCTGCACACACCTGATAGATCTTAATCGTGCCACCTCAATTAACTCTCTTTCTTTCAGTGTGTGGAAACCTGGTTCTATCACCCTCGCATACTACTTTGGGTGAGACCTTGGCTTGCACAAGCAGGTCATTGCTGAAAGGGCCAGTAGTATAGGGGTTTGTTAGCAAACCTTAATCTGAACCTGGGTAGGACCCCTCAACCCAAAAAATGGTTCCGTTGCTGGGACCTGTAGCATTTTGAGAGAAATTGGGTAATGCCACAAGGTCATTGGCGGCCTGAGAAGTCTGAGCTTGAAGACTGGTTCGAAAAACAGATCCATGAATTTTCCATAAAAGAGAATAGAAGTACAAGGCTGACTGCTGAAGAGTGGAAAAATGAGTATATCTTTACAGAAGTATATTATATCTTCTTTGTAACCTTCGCACATGAACTACAAGAGTGGCTAGCAAGGTTAGCAGAGTTATAGACCTATGGGAAAGATGATCAGGTCATACGGTGGACTTCTGAATTATTCCGACAGTTGGAGAAGGCTGATAACAAGATCACTCGAACTGTAGATCATTGGGTGGATAGTGTTTTAGGAGGATTTGTAACGGAATTTGTGGTTTATCAATTCGTATATTATTTTGAAGCTGAGCAGAGGTTCTTTAAAGAGCTTCAAGGTAATTTTTTGCAAACATTGCTGCTACTAATTAAGATACTATTGTGTGAAAAAGGTGTTTTTTTCAGTCACACCAGGTTAATGACCTACGATCAGAATGGAAGTACAAAACGAAGTGGTAAATATTATAGGGTTAATAAAGAAGGGGACAAATCGTTATATAGTCCCTTAAGAGATCCGCCTACGCACACAGAAACTAATTCTCCAGTTACCCCACTGTCGAATCCGTGAAAAGAAAAGAATTAACCTACCCCACCACCACTGTTGGAAGACGATATAACCACAAACATAAATCTAACCACCTTTAAGGGTGTGGGGGATGAGGACATGGCTGATTTTGGTTCATAGCAAAATCATTATGGACTGTGCATAATGTTGCTAGTGATGCTGTAAAAAGAACGCAACTATCCCAAGCCTTTGAGGGAAGAGCCTTGGATTGGTTCATGGGGTACGTTGGCTAGCACGTGGATCCATCAATACAGGAAATTAAATATGCCTTAAAACAACAGCTTCGGAAGTCGAAGTCCTACGCTCAACTGGAAATTGACTTGAAATATTTTAAACAGGGACCTACAGAGTCAGTATGGGAAGTCGATCAGTGGTTGAAGAAATTTATCAGGGATGGATATTTTAAGTATGAAGATCGAAAACACAAAGAGTGGTTCATTTCCATGCTATTACCACACCTGCGCGGGCCTATGGGTCAGCATACAATTGATACACAAGAAAAATCCCTAGAAATTTCCATGAAGCTATAATTTGTGCCAAGGGACGATGCCCAGTTTGGGGTGCAGTAGATCTAGGGCCAGTTAGAGGCAATGCACCTGGAAATCCAGAATCTACGAAAAGAATGGGGAAAATAATCTAGCACAAACATTTGGTGGATATGGTCTAGGGTGTCAGGCCACACCAAGGATCAATGCCCTCTGCTATTAGACTACATGTAGGCTGGGAGGGCCTAACCCATTACGCCCCAAAGAGGTTGTGGGACCAAGCATGCCCATGTTATGGTGTGCTCACTGTTGAGTAGCTAGATTTCATGATACAAACCACTACCCTCGACTTGGTGCCTATGTCCCAGAATTGAAGTAGCAATGGTGTAGATTCTGCTCGTCTGTAAGACATGATGAGCACAATTTCCAGACATATGATTTAATGATAATAGAGACAACCTGTATAGGGTTCAGGCTGATCCTTCCACTCCATTATCTCCCTCTAGACGAGGAGGCTCCCCTACAAGAGGCCGAGGGGGGGGGAGGTGGAAGCATGGGTCGGGGAAGAGGACAACTGAAATGCTATAATTGTGGAGAGGTGGGACACTTCGCAAGGGACTATATGAACCCTACATGAAAATCTTTCATATATTGCAGATAGTTGGATCATGTGATCGAAGACTATCTTGTACTGATAGAAAATATGGAGGAAAAATAGCAAACGCCAAAGTAGAATGTGCAAAGGGTTAAGGTAGAACCACGCAATGAGGGGCCCAGTATTAACATAATTACACACAGTGGCATGGCCATGGGAGGAGTTGAGGAAAAAGCCACAGCTGAACCACTTATCAGAAAAGCCGCTAACAAAAAGGAAAGCCTAGAATTACAGAAGGAAAGAGAAACCTTCCATGAAGCTAGAAAATAATTTACCAAAAACGAGGCATCTACCTCAAAGTCCCCAACGGATCTGAGAGCAGATGAAGAATTGAAGCTGTTCCTGCAGGCATGTATGAAGTTACTACGCAACCATAAGGCAATAAAGAACCTCCAAGCATTTATATATAGCTACATAGAAATGATTTCCCCACTAACAGAAGTTAGAGATGTAAAAAAACTTTATAAGCATAAGAAAAGAACTGGTCGGGAAATGTGGCTAATTACGTAGATTGGAGATTATGAAATGGATTAGGTCATCCTTGATTTAGGATCCAATGTGAATTTCCTGCCTAAAAATACTTTGCAGAGGATGGGAGATCCCAAGCTGGAATGATCTACTATACAGCCACGCATGGCTAACCAGCAGAAGGTCATACTGCTAGGAAGGCTATCAAAATTTATGGTAGATATCGTGGGAGTTAAGGTATACACATATTTCAAGGTGATTCAAATTGTAGATGATGTGGACCCTTACCTTGCACTTTTAGGACTAGATTGGGCTATAGACATGGGAGGTATTATCAACTTAAAAAGGCGAAACATGGTTTCTGAGAACGAGGGTACGCGAGTAATATTCCCTCTAGATCTGGCGGAGGGCAAGAGGTATATAGAACCAGTGTGCAAAGGGGATTATGTTGATCAAATTTACAATCTGACTGCTGGTGACGAGGATTTGATCGACCCTACAACTGATGGTGTGCTCCAATGGGAGAAGGATAGTGAATGTCTCTTTGACTCAAATGGTGAGATTGAAAATTTTCAGAACCGGTTGCATGATGTATCTGCACTACAATGCCTTTTTATCACAAAGGGATTTCAGTATATCTCCTTAGAGGTAAGAGAGCTGCCCTATTTTGATGATTCTGGTAGTGTTAGGGATTTTCTTAGACCATTCAAAGCAGAAGTCCCTAGAGAACGAAGAATGTGGGCACTTAAGTTAGCTATGCGTGTGACCCCCGCACGATGGTGGGAAACTCGGAAGGGGACCTTTTAGGATTGGGAGGAATGTAGAAGAATGATGATCCTACGATTCGAACCTCCGGTCAAGCTACCCACGAAAATTTTCCCTAGTTGCGGAGACCCACGCAAGCACTTGTCTGTATGGATGGAAGTATGGAGTGAAAAGAATTTGGAGGAATGGGTTCACATGTTTATCCATGCCTTGGGACCAATCCCCACCATGTGGTATTTGGACGCAGAGCTACATCAATGCACTCGCCACTAGGACACCATGAGAGAGGATTTTTTGGGGACATTCGGGTTGATAGGTGGAATAGAGAACTTAGACGAGGCCCTGCGGGACATAGATGTTCTAGTATTTGATGAATCACTCCCTCAAATAGATTATGGGGAACCAGCTTGGGGTACGCAGATGAAGGATATTACCAAATGCCGAAATCTATCCGTTGAAGAGTGTGATGAGGATCCATAAAGTATCACTATCCCAAAATCAGAGGGAGAACATGCAGTTGTTGGACCTCCATTTCAAGCAGTGGACGTAACTAAACCTCTCAAATTAAGGGAAGTCAATATTGGAACAGAAGAACAACCCAATATGGCTAAAATTGGGGATTACTGGGATGATGATACCGTTGGAAAAATCACGGAACTACTCACCAAATATCATGCTCTATTCCCCACAAAGTTTTCAGAGCTCAAAGGAATTATAAAATATTTGGGCATCATGCGAATAAGCTTAAAACCAGACGTGTGTCCTATCAAGCAGGGGCCCTACTGGTTGAACCCAAAATATAAACAGAAATTCAGAGAAGAAATAGATAAAATGATAGCCGTAGGTATCATCGAACTGGTAGAACAGTCAGATTGGGTAAGCCGTATGGTGGTCCGAGAGAAGAAGACTAAAGGGGAAATAAAAATCAGTGCCGACTTGCACAAGTTGAATGATGCTTGCATGCATGATCCCTTCCCTACACCATTCTATGATGAAATTCTTGACAATGTGGGAGTTCAGGAAGAATAATCGTTCACTGAAGGGTTTTCAGGCTACCATCATATCAGAATAGCACTGAAAGATCGCAGTAAAACTACCTTCGCAACAGAATGGGGATCCTTTCAGTACATTGTCATGCCGTTTGGGCTCAAGAATGCCTCGGCCATATTTTCACATGTGGTGGTAGCAGTGTTCAAATATTTCATTCATAAGTTTCTGGAAGTATATTTAGACGATTGGACAATGTTTGTATTGGTGAAGAAGCATTTGTCGCACCTGTGCATGATGCTGGATGCCTGCAGAAAGCATCAGATTTACTTAAACATTAAGAAGTGCATATTTTGTGTACCTTTTGGGATTTTGTTAGGACATGTGGTATGTTGGCAAGGTTTGATGGTTGACCCGACCAAGGTTGCAGTTATCATTAATTTAGCAATCACCACGAGTGAGAAATAGTTGCGCTCCATCCTTAGACACACCGGCTACTATCGGAAGTTTATCCAAGGGTACGCGCTGATCCCAACACCAATGGAGAAGTTTCTCAAGAAGGACATATCTTTTTTTTGGGATGTGGAGTGTCGAAAGATATTTGAGTTGCTCAAGGAGAAGATGATCACTGCGCCTATCCTCATATTTCCTGACTTGGCAAAAGTCTTTCATGTCCATGTGGATGCCTCGAGGATCACCCTAGGAGTTGGCCCAATGCCTCGAGGATCACCCTAGGGGAAAGGGAATGAGTTGGCCCAATGCCAAGATATGCAATCAGATCCAAGGGCTTCCAAACTGATCTCTCAAAGGAAAGAGAGACTCCTCCTCTGAAAATCAAGTGATGGAAGTGGTGTTGTGAACCCTCACTGCAACACCCTGCAACACAACATTAGTCTGTTGCAGAAATAATGCTGTACTGGAGGAGGATGCTTGGCCTCAAGCCTAGATGTGAGGAAAATTAGTAAAACTCCTTCAAGAGGCTTCTAAATAAAGGATAAGGATTCCTAAACAATAAATCCTTGTGCTAAGCAGCACTGCAACTCAGCTAAACAACTGGAGATTGCACAAAGTCTGAATAGACCATAAAATCAATAATACATGACATGAATAACAATGGCTACCTTGCCCTCCTTTTAAAAAAGTGAAAGCAATATCTCCATGGGTCCCACTCATTATGGTTTCCTCCACCAAATAACCCTATCCCCATTCATACTGCACTGTCTATCAAATTTTTCTCCACCTCCTCTCCCAGCACTGTTGACTTGGTCAAACTTGACCTTGTCTCCTTGCAAATGTCTTCTTTCACACATAGGGGTGTCAAATACAGCTCTTATGATTATCCCTTCACACATTTGAGGGATTTTATTCATGTTTTAATAAGCATGGGCCTCCTTACCCAATTATTTAGCTGCTAGGTGATAAAAGAAAAAAATTAATATTCCATTTAGCTGTGTGCTAAAATGGGAATATTAAATTCCTCCCCTCCAAAATGTTGCTTGTCCTCAAGCAACTTCAAGGATAGAATGGGAAGGTCTCCACCCAAGGCATGGAGTCTGAAATGTGTTGAGGAACATCTTCCCCATGTGGATCCTCCATCCCCCAAGCAATCATCCATACAAATTTAGTTACCTCCCAACACTCCTGAAAATCACCTTCCACCTTTGGCTCCTGAAATGTAGGTGGGTTGAAAATATAATATTGGTAGAAAAAATTTCCTACCCCACGCTATCCTCCTCTCCACTTATGATAAGTGTAGAGTGATGGCTGATATTGGGCTACAATAAGGTTTCCCTCAAGTGGCAAGATGAGGACTAGATCTCAAAGGATCTCTCCTCCAACGTTGAAAATCATGCTGTCCCAAATCATCTCATATGTGATGAGTTGGAAGTCACCATCATATGGCATCCAATAAATCATATGGCTCACCTCAAATGGAAATAAGTGTTCTACTGTAGTGGCCACATACTCTCCCATGCTCCCATTAGAACATGTAATGCAAGCAATGTGGGATTTCTCTCCCCCAAGGGACACATCCAACCAATGTGCCATTCCCCCAATCATGCTCCCAACAAATATAAAAACAAAAACAACATAAGGAACCATAATGAGAACCATTCTTGCTGCCATATGTAGCAAGGGAGAAGGAAAATGGTCCCTCAAATGTAACCAACGCAGTTTGGCCCTCAACTGCAAAAGAGTGTGACAAAAAGTGTGGTTTCTCAACCACTTGCTTGCTATCCCACTCTCCTCATATGTTTGGAGGAAGTGAATGATTTATGGTGCAAAGTGAGCATGTTCTCCAAAATACATCTCCTCCCCAAGTCCTCCTAGGGAGTGGTCACCAATACTGTTCATGGCCTCAAGTAGACTAGGAGGTCTAGAAAAAAGAATGCTCCTCCTTGGAGCAACATCCTGCACATGTATGGTTAAGGTATGAATATATACATCATACAAATAATTATGAAAATAAACAATACCTTACCATATGTCTTGCTCATGCAAATGGAGTGGCTCATATATGAGTCTCCTCTCATCCTCAACAAGAAAATAGGTGGCTATGCTAACTATTCCAAAGGGTTGTGTATATCCTCCATCCTCATATGATCCATACATCTTCTCATATGCTGATATATCTCCTCCTCAATCCCCTTCCAAAAATACCCCTCCATGATGGTGTGGTATGCTCTCAAAGAACAAGTATGACTGAAAAAGAAATCCTCATAAGCTGCTTGTAGAAACTTCTCCTTGAGCTTGGAAGCTCCAGATAAGAAGATCCTACCATGATAGTAGATGACCCCATCTCTGACTGAATATCCCTCCTCATGCAACTGGTCATCCAATATCATGCAAGTGAAAATATCCTTGCAATACTCCACCAACAGCTGGGAGTTCCAATATGGATCTATCCTCCATAGTGACAGCGCTGATGGTTTCTCATGAAGAGCACCTGTCATATGGTCATCCTCCTCTTTGACATTTCCCATCCCAAATATGAAAGTTGGAAGGCTATTATCCTTCCCCTGCTGCTTTTGCCACAACGCAGAATCTAAAATGAGAGTGGGTAAAGATGTTGTTGAGATAATTCCTCTCTCCTCCTTGAGTTTACCCAAGACTCTCAACACTATAAAATTACCACCCAAGGTCTCCACTCCTATGAAATCAATGAATGGTGCCTCAAAATGTGAAGCATATCTCATCATCTACTGATCTGGTGGTCTCCTTGGTGAAATGTCTCCATGCAATGAGACATTATCATCAAGAGTAGACTGCATATATGAATGGACAGATTTGTCCCTGCTCTCACTGCGCAATTCAGTCTCTCTCTTAGGTGTATCAACCTCATGAAATAGATAGGGATGTGTTCTCCTCATCACATGATGCTGGTCATCCTCCCTATCTTCTACTTGTATCTCCATAGTTCCACACCTCATCATCAATGGCACATGTAGAACATGAGTTGTACCTTGATGTCGACACATGAGATCCTGGGGAATTTCTTGAAATGATACAAGAATCCCTCTAGTTGGAGCAAGAGCTCCTCCTTCCTCTTCATGAGGTGCTAGATCAATTCTAGATCTGACCGCATTGTTTCCCTTAGCCTCCTCAACATGAATGGGCAACTTTCCAATGATTGGATCCTCTTCTGGAAAAGGGAACTCTTTGCCTTCTTGTGCCAAAATACAAGATGAAGGTCTTTCCTCCAACAAGGTATAATGCAAGATATCAGCCTCCTCTATGGTTTTCATAAGTGGTTTTGAGTCTATGGTTTCCTCCATCACATGCAAGGGTTTTGTTTGTGCAGACGTGTTTGTTTCCTCCACATGTGTTTCAGAATTCTTCCTACCAAATCTTTCCATCAAAGTTTTAATGAAATTTTCATAGGAAGAAGTGTTTGCATTTTTTAAAGAAAAGGACTCAAATATCTGCCATGCATAAGCCTTACCTCAAAAATGCAGTGCTGCTAATTTGATGGCTTCATCTTCAGAAATTTGATGCTGCTGCAAAAAGTTGTCTAGCTCTCCCACCCAAGCCCTGGCTGAACATGTAGGAGAACCATCAAAGGTAGACAAAAGAAACCTACCCACATTATGCTGCTTGTTCCTGCTCACCATGATCTTTCAAAACTCTGGAAAAGTGATATGATCTCTAAACTTCTGAGTTTGAGATCCATACTCATGCAAGAACCCACTAAGAGTTCCCTTCTTCGGCATTCCTCCTTCTTCTCTCTCTTTTATGGAAAAAATGGCCATGTGACTGCACTATACATCATAGGGTGTGGCTGCATGCTCACACTCCCCATAATAAAATCTAGAGTTTGACTCAGTTTCAAACCATCTTGGAGATCCTGTACATATCTCCCTCCTTGTCTTCTTGAAATCTTCATGAATGCTCTGTACAGATCTTGGAAGAAGCTTTGTAAGCCTATCTTCCTTTTTCTCTCCACATAATGGAGCCTTCATCTTCTCTTTTCTTGATAGCATCATGGCTGAGATCCATAGACTGAGCCAGAGATCATGCTTTGATACCACTGTAATATCCCAAAATAGGGAAATTCTACACCATCGGGAATATTTTAAGATATTCCAAATGTGGAGATCCAGCAATATGCAAAGACAAAAATGGAGTAGTAGTGAAAACTCAAATCATACAATGTGAGAAATATATATAGCCATATTATTAAGCTATAGCAGCAACAAATGAATACAAGATCTTGAGGCAAATGTTACTCAAGATAGGCAATGCTCAACCTTAAGAAACAAGTACATAAATTATGACAAAACATTGCTACACAAGTATACCCAAGCTATGACTGCGCAATTTTATAAGAGAAACGGTATGCTAACATATGTAAAATACATATATATACAAATATATGGCCCATACACTATTTGGAGTGAATATCTCAACTCCCAAAGACTACCTCAAGTCAATCCAGAAAGGATTGGATGTAATATACAAAATATGCAAAATGTCAGAGTTGCTGGGTAGCAGCAGCAACTCAAGAACTGGAACTGGATGGAGAGGGCTGAATATGATACATGATCTGAATATTCCTCCTCCAATGTATCTCCCGATTGAAAGGCTGATCCTATCATTGAAGTTCTCACCCTCCAAACAATCTGCAAAATCCCCACAACAAATACTCACTAGAAATAACGCAGTCATTGAAGGAAACTGCGTTGTAGGGGCAAGGGAATGAGTTGGACCAATGCCAAGATCTGCAATCAGCTCCAAGGGCTTCCAAACTGATCTCTCAAAGAAAAGAGATACTCCTCCTCTGAAAAATAATTGATGGAAGTGGTGTTGTGAAATCTCACTGTAACACCCTGCAACACAAAATTATTATGTTGCAAAAATAATGCTGTACTAGAGGAGGATGCTTGGCCTCAAGCCTGGATGTGAGGAAAATTAGTACAACTCATTCAAGAGGCTTCTAAAGAAAGGAGAAGGATTCCTAAACAAGAAATCCTTGTGTTAAGCAGCACTGTAACTCAGCTAAACAACCGGATATTGCACAAAGTTTGAATAGACCATAAAATCAATAATACATGACATAAATAACAATGGTTGCCTTGCCTTCCTTTTAAACAAGTGAAAGAACTATCTCCATGGGTCCCACTCATTAGGTTTTCCTCCACCAAATAACCCTCTCCCCATTCATACTACGTTGTCTATCAAAGTGTTCTCCACCTCCTCTCCCAACGTTGTTGACTTGGTCAAACTTGACCTTGTCTCCTTGCAAATGTCTTCTTTCACACATAGGGGTGTGAAATCCAACTCTTATGATTATCCCTTTGCATATTTGAGGTATTTTATTCATGTTTTAATAAGCATGGGCCTCCTTACCCAATTATTTAGCTGCTAGGTGATAAAAGAAAATTTTTAATATTCCATTTAGCTCTCTGCTAAAATGGGAATATTACAGAAGGGGACATTGACCACTCGGTTGTGTTTGCTAGCAGGAAACTTTCTAGAGCATAGCATAACTACTCTACTACTGACTGCGAAGGACTAGAAATTGTGTACACCCTGCAGAAATTCAAACACTATCTACTAGGAAGGCACTTCAAGATGTTCACAGATAATTCAGGTTTAAAGTACCTAGTCAATAATCCTGTGTTGGGGGGGAATATTTGTCGATGGTTACTGCTGTTCTAGGAATCTGATTTTGAAATAATTGTGAAACCTGGGAAGCTGAATGCTGGACCAAACCACTTGTCCTGAATTGAGACCGGGAAAGAGCCTAATAACCTCGAAGAAGGGTTACCCAAGGTGAAACTTTTTAATTTTAAGGTGGTTGACGAGCACTTTGCAGATATTATTCACTTCTTAACTACAAGGATGACACCTGTAGACTACTCAGTGCACCAGAAAAAATAATTGGTAACCTGCGCAACTAATTTTTCCATCATTGTGGGAAATTATACAAACTGGGAGCTAATGAGGTGTTGCAAAGATATGTACTAGAGCATGAAAGATAAGACAATTTAGCAGAAGCCCATGGAGGAGTAGCGAGAGGTCACTATGCAAGGAAAGCAACTGCACATAAGGTATTAATAGCTAGGTTATGGTGGCCCACACTGCATAGCGGCTCCCACGCATATTGTAAGGCCTACAATGCATGTCAATGGATAGGAAGACATTCGCACCAGGAAGAGATGCCCTTGCAACCACAGATGGCCCTGTAGATATTTGATAAGTGGGCCATCAACTTCGTAGGCTCCATTAACCCCCCCGGTAAGAAGATAAGTGCTCGATATATCGTTGCAGCCACAAATTATGTTATGAGGTGTGTTGAAGATCAAGCTATCAAGGAATGCACTGCAGACATGACGACACACTTCGTTTTTGAGAATATCTTAACCAGGTTTGGGTGCCCTAGGTTCCTGATGAGCGATAGAAGGATGCATTTCATTAATGAAACAATTAAGGCTATGACTAAGGAATTCCAGATCCACCATGCTAAAATTACCCCATATCATCCGCAAGCGAATGGAACCATAGAAGCATTCAAAAAAAATTTGGAACAAGTGCTCACAAAGGTCTTTAACGCACAACAGAGTGATTGGGACGTGCACATCCCCTCTGTCCTATGGGCCTATACAACCACCGGTAAGAAGCTCATAGGAAAAACACCCTTCCGCATGGTCTATGGAAAGGAAGCTATTATGCCTATGGAATACATTGTTCCTAGCTTGCGCATCTTGGCCTTCACAATTATGGCTAACTCAGACATTATGGAGGAACACCTGGCATACTATCTTGTAGCATTAGAAGAAGACCAGTTCATTGCCCAATTCCACCAACAGGTTCAGAAGGCATGGGAGAAAGCGTGGCACAATTGACATATTCGAAAAAAGGACTTCTCGAAGGAAGCATTGGTCCTACTATATGATAGCCAGTTCATGTGACACCTGGGGAAGTTCTGACATCATTGGTTAGGGCCGTATGTGGGCAAATAAATTTCCAACAGCGGAGCAGTAAGATTGGCTACACTACGTGGCAATTCCCTGCCAGGGTATGTTAACGGGAGTCGACTAAAGCCCTACCAAGACTCCTCGATGCTGATCAAATGACTACATGGCCAGAGTAGATGTATCGTGGACATTGCATGGAGGGAGGGTGCACAGTAAGGGATGCGCAGGGGTGATGTGCAGGATTGGTAGTACAGGTGGGTACAAGACATGCACAGGTGCTACGCACCGTGGACAAGAATAGTCGTTGGGATGGAGTGGGAGCATGGAAAACCACGCTTCCCATTTAAAGAAGTAGGTAACTGGAAATTAATGAGGTTATTTACGAGGATTTTTTACCATTCCCGTAATGATGAAAGGCAATTAAGGATTCGACGGCCATTTCTCCCTCGCGGAAACCATAAGATCAGGATTGTTTGTTTTACTGGATTCAATCACTGCTCAAGATTATTGCACCTTGGCCACTTAGGTATATACCATTATTTCTGTCTACCTACCATCTACATCAGTGAGCAAGCTCTATTGTCCGACACTAGCAATGATGAGTTCATCTTCCAAGCAAGGATGACTGCTACTAACCAAAATGCACCTACGCCTGAAACAACATCTGAGTAAATAGGATCTGATGAGGTCCGAGAGGTCACCCCTATCACAGAAGAAATCAACTTGACCTCAGCACCTTGGAAGAGAAATGAAAAGGTAAAACAGACGAAATGAGCTAGTGGGAAGCTTCATACTTCCCCTCAAATTTGGTGCTCCCTTCGGAAGGCACCTAAGAAAAAATTTCCTACCACACCACCAAATCTGAGGGCGCACATAGTAGAAGGCCTGCAGGTGACTCCGCCGACTTGGTTACCCCCTTATGTTCGGCCGTCGAGAATATTAGCCTGTATTCTCAACATAGATGTTTTCCGCTCCTGTCTTCAGATTCCTATGGTCCTCGAAGAATTTCCCCAACATGGAGATATGTTTGACCAGCTTTCCCACATAAAGTTCGACGACCATGACCTGGGGAACCTGGATGGTTTCCCTTCGTTAGCTCCCCAACTATACCTAGAATATGTTTTCGAAGATGGTGTGCTCAAATTCAAGCCCATGGTTTGGTTCAAGTGATTAGCCGGTGTAGGCATCTTGAACTTGCAACGCCTCCCCCATTTTGGTTGCTAAAACATAACCAACCTCGTCATTCGCCAATTACTGGCACTTTTCCATGATGGATGATTATGGCTCCAAGGCCACATACTGATCGATTATGTCCTCGTTCACTGCATTACAGGCCTAATTTGAGCACCATACTGCTCAAGTTGTCCGGGACAGGTATAATGTCGAACGCAACAATTGGGGCTTCCATATTGATACCATCAATGAACCAGGGACGTGCATGGGCACTTTACTTCTTGTCTAAAAATTAATGTGGAAGTGTCAGGCTGTGACTGTCCCTGCTCATGTAATTCAAATCACCGACCAGTGCGAAAAGGGAGTCTACTATAATTGGTCCCAGTAACTGTTTGAATAATTTCTCGACAACGTGCACGAGGCTCAGGAGTAGGGGAAATCCTTCTAATACTCATGGCTAATCCTGGTAATAGTCTTAATTTCCTGGGAGACCCTGGAAGAAGCAATCTTCCCTCCTCTTGAGCCTGGAATGTGTGAAGGGGCGTGGTTTTCCAACCTGTGGGAATAAAAGGACCCCAAGTGGGTTGAGGAAAACAAGTCCTTCTGGGTACTCTACAATCGAGCTATTTATGTGGCCATTGATTCCCAACCATGCTTGTCACGAGCTGTCTATGACAAGTACAAGTTGATTGCAACATTTCAAGTAGCCATGCACAATGTGAAAATTTGGGCCCAGAAACATAAGACATGGCATGATATTCCATACATGACTATTGAGGCTGACGTTGCACAGGTACTTGCCAGGTGGCCACCAAAATGGAAGGTCGCAACCCCACCAACTAACCTAGATGAAACAGGCACATCTAGCTCCCACGCAATGTCCAAACCTACCGTTCCTCTCGGCCCAATAACAAAGTCAGTGCTTCCAGTATCCACGCCACAGGCGAGCCCCAGAAGCACCATCGTGCAGCAAATTCCAGACTCCCCACCAGATTAAAACATAAACGATGTTGAAAATGCTAGTATATCCACCTTTCATACTCTTAAGCAACCCCACGGATTGTCTTAAGGGCCTAGAAAAAAATGTAAGGCCACTAATACCGGCACCAACACCGAAGTTACCCTCGCGGAGGATGACCTCGATCAAATTATCGAGGCTCTCACTACTGCGTCTGTTGATCGATGGAGTAACTGGGAAGAACAACACAAGGCTGCTATAGATGTTTTACAAGCCGATGGAGTACTTGGGAAGAACAACACAAGGCCCTCCTGCTCAAAGCAAACACACTTCAAGCGAGCATGTATCAAGTGAGGCAGAATCAGGAGAGCGTGGATCAAGTGAGGAAGACTCCTGTGAGTCTGATGGCCCCCGTTACAACCCTGGAAACTATCATAGATAGCCAAATATGTGAACTCCCCAATGTTTCCTTTGTCTTGGAACCCGCTAAATTGTGTGCCCAATTCTAGGCATGCTCCTTCATCAGCCTTGAGGTTGGTCGACTGGCCGGTATGCAGCTGCAGGAATTATTGACCGTTGTCACCAGTGAAATCCAGCACCAAGAACTCTGAGTAAAACAACACCTTAGCACTTCCGAGCAAACCATTATGACCCAAGCTGCTGAAGTCACTCAAATCCAGGCCACGCACATAGCCAGCATCGCGCAGCAAGCTGCCTTAAAAGAATTGATTAACAGGCTCTGTGAGGACATGCCAAAAGTCATTCCTGCCTTTGTTGAGCCCCAAGCCAAGGTCGAAGGATTGGTCACTGCACTAAATGAATCCCAGACAAAGGTTCAGGTTGCTAAGGCTAAGTTCGAACTTCAGCTCACATATTTACAAGCCAAGCTCCAGCGTAAGAACCCTCCAGAAGTACGTGCCCAGTGTGCCGTGTTGGTTACGGAAGCCACGACCACTATCACGACATAGATCAGCCAGGGCATTACTTCACTTGAGAAGGCTATGTAATTGTGTTCCCAGGTGTAGCACGACCCTCTCCTCTGCGAGATCGATCAGGAGTTAATGTAGAAGGAGCAAGAATTTGAGTAGCTGGAAGTTATTATGTCCACTCTTGTTCCTGCCCAACGCTTAGCTCGTATTCGTACCAACCATGCACTTTGCACTGGAATTATGGGGCTGCGGCACAAGAAGGAGGTCATTATTGATCATCTCACACCATGGTCAGATGACGCCCTCAAGCTATCGTAGGACTTGGATGGGGCAGTGATGCAATTGAACCAGACTCTCGACAGTGTCACAGCTGCTACGAAAGAACCAACCTCACAGAAGCTGGTGGACATTGCGCAGACTGACGCCATGCATAGCCTTCATTTTTCTCCCCCACTTACTACCGCGATGGAGCAGCTCAAGGACAAGATGAAGACCCCACCAGTGCTGTGACTCAGGACGAGCCACAATATTGTGTTGGGGGACTATTGGAACGAGGTTCCTAGCCCCACTTTTTTCCAGTTTTGTAATATTTTTCTAATATTTGGTCTAGCGAAGGGGGTTTGGGGTGGATCAAACCCCCAATGAATTATAAGGTGTAAAAAGGGTAGACCAAGGGTCTCCAAACCACGGTTTGCAGATCATAGGATAGCACAAGATAAGATGCCATAAGTAGATGGATATATCAAGTCTAGAGGCAGGCTAAGTGTGATTTATGCTAGTCACAAACTGTTGAGATCTTCTTTGGGTTGTATTTGGGT